>JARHVA010001994.1:1805000-2175000 GCA_037957365.1 Torreya grandis
TTGGCAATTATATAAAAGAGATAAAAAGAATGTAAAGATGAAAAAAAGAGGAAAAGACAAACATAAGTCGACAAGATAAGTGAGGAACATAGAGACAATTGGGAAGAGAAAAAGCCTTTAAAAACCATTGTGAGGAGAAGGCAAATTAGGTCATTTTTTATATAAAATATCTTTCTTTAATGGCTTCATGGAGTTTTAGAGCCTTTCTTCTCTTATTATTTTTCCCATCATTGTTGTTTTAATCTATATTATTCTTGCTACTAAACCACCTCAACAATGAGGCTGTTGGGATAAAAGAGAGTGGATCTCCAAGCATAGGCATGGGAAGAATACAATAATGTTTTAATTTTGAATTTCAAAATCATTGATGGGGATTTATCCTAAAATTTAGACCAACCACAATATTTAAATGACAACATAGGGCTAAGTTTAAGGTTGTAACAATTTTTTACTACTAAATGGCTAGTGCACAGACCAAATGGTGACCATTAGAGAAGTTGATGCCCATGTTATACACAACCATGTAATAAAAATTTGTGAATATGATCAAAACTCAACCTTTTATGTTTTATAGGTATATAAAAATTTTAAATCTATTCTGCATTTGATTTATTATTTGGATTGATTATTTTCAATCACAAATCATCTAGTTCATTATGGTTCAATATTTATTATTCTCATTTTCTATGGTTATATAGTTTCGAATATGGTTATTTATTGTTATTTCTAGGCTATAACTAACAATGGTGTGGTTTATGGTATATGGTTTTTGGAACAACATATGAGTGAAGGAGCGGAGGAGCGAAGCGTGTGGACAATATTTGAAACTAGTTTTTTCCCGCTTGGTTGGGCCCCATGAGTGCGACAGGCGGGACCACGGATCCAATGGAGGTCACTGTGGGTAGAAGTACCTCTAAGTATCTATCCAAGAATATATTAGGGGATAGTCCATCTAATGGATGGAAGAAGGCACTCATAGGTGAAAAGACGTGTCCATCGAAAGGCATGTCGAACCTCCCTGTTCTCTCGGAGGGCAAGGCGTTGAGTATCTTAGACAATCTGGTGGAGGAAATAGTGGCATCCATGGACCTTATGTTGGTTGGTAAGTTTTTTTATTTTCATCCTAATATCAAAATGCTTAGAAGATGGATTATGTCTAGGTGTAAAGTCAAAGGTAGTGTTTCAATCATAGCCATGGCTAAAGGTCTATTCCTTTTTAGATTTACAAATAGGGAGGACATGATTGCTACCCTTGCTAGAGGTCCTTGGCTATTTGGACCACATTATCTAGCCTTATGCTCATGGAAACTAGGATTTGATCCCAACTCGGACCTCAATAAGGCAACACCTGCTTGGGTAAGATTACCAGGATTCCCTTTGGAATTCTGGGATAAAAAAACTTCACAGCCATTGGCAATTCTATTGGTCAATATGTCACCTCATATCATATAACCAAAAATAAGTCTAGATGTGTGTATGCTAGACTCTATGTTAATGTTGAAATAAATAAGACTCTCCTTACGTCCATTGAGCTAAACTCTAAATATGGAACCTGGACTTAGCTAATTACTTATGAGAATGCTACCACTTTCTGTCAAATATGTAAGAGGAAGGGACATCTAATGACACAATGCAAAGTGAAGAAAAGGGGGATGAAAGAGGATTCCCAGAATGTAGAGGAGGATCAAGTGAACAGCAAGCAAGAAATAGAGAATAATGTGGAAATTCTTGACAATACAGGAAAAAGAGAGGAGGGGAAGGGAAAGGAGGCTACCCCTAACAATGAAGGTGAAGTTCTCCCAAAGGAAAATATAGGATTAGATGATAGTTAGAAGGCTATAAAAGAAGGAGAGGAGGAGAAGAGAAAGGAGGATATCATTAGTAGTGAGGGAAAATAGGTCCCAAAGGAGAATATAGTATCTAACGACAGTCACAAGGCCACATTTAACACAGTCTACACTTTAGAAAAATAGACTAATATGTTTAAGGAAGGGGCAAGAGGGGACCTTTTGCTAAAATAAGTCAATGAAGATGACACAATTTCAAGGATTGGATAGGAATAAGTAACACCTAAAAGTCACACTCAATGAGTACCAGATCCACAGTCAAATACAGACTTTTTCCATGATCTGGAAGATGGAGGCTAGGTAGGAAACTACTTGGCAATAGGGGTAGTAGGACAAGATGATAGGAATGAACAAGAAGAATGGGTTACCCCAAAGAAAAAGATCCAGAAAGGTAAAAAATATGTAAATGTTGGTACTGAGCCCAAACAAGGGAGGCCAACCCTAAGGGAAACAAGATAAAGAGAGATTGTTAGGGAGATTACCAATGGAAAATAGAAAACACTAGAGTCCCAACCCTCCAAACTCTCTAAATGAGAATATTATCATGGAATTTGAGGGGCTTTAACAGTCCCTCAAAGTAGTTTGAGGTTAAAAAATGCATTTTAGATAATAATCTAGATATTCTATTACTCCAAGAAGTCAAGATGAAAGAGGAGAATTTTGCAAAAATTGCTAACTATATATGGCCTAAGGCGGCTTTTTGTATTAGTCCTGCTAAAGGGGCTTTAGGAGGGATTGTCACTATGTGGAATAGTGCTAAAATCCAAGGATCTCTTATGGCCCATAATAAGCACTTTTTGATTACCAATTTTTCCATGAATTCCTTGAACTGGACGTTGGTAAATGTTTATGCACTGAATAACAGAGCTTTGAGACACAAATTATGGATAGATCTAAGTAGCTACAGGAATAATCCTCAAAATTCTAAATGGATTTTAGCTAGAGATTTTAACACGCCTTTATACCCTTATGAAAAATAGGGTGGAATTATTGATTTATCGGACAGCATGTTCGACTTTGCTGAATTCATCAATGATTGGGGATTATTAGACATAGAGCTATATAACCAAAATTTTACTTGGACCAATAGAAGAAGAGGAGATCAAATGATTTAGGTTAAATTAGATAGATTTTTGATATCAAGAAACTAGAATGATTATCAGAATATGTAGGTGTAGGCTCTACCTAGAACCATGTCTGACCACTGCCCGATTATCCTCAATTGGAGAGATCAGGGACATCACGGACCTCCTCCATTCCATTTTGAAGCTATGTGGATTAAACACAAAGGTTTTAGACAAATGGTGGCTCAATGGTGGAATATTCCCATTCAAAATACTCCCATTTTTAGAATATTCAAGAAACTCCAGCACATTAAACAAGAAGTTTATGGCTGGAATAGATACAGTTTGGTTTTCCAGCAGAAGAAAAATATAATGGGAAAACTCAAGGCTATTGAGCAACTGATTGATCAAGGGGATGACTCTGAGGGAACCTTAGAAGAATAGAATATTCTATCTTCAGAATGGAAGAATCTGATGGAAAGGGAAGAGGTTTTTTGGAAACAAAAATCCCGTGTTCAATGGCTTAAAGAGGGTGATAGGAACATTGCTTTTTTTCATCTCTCAGCTATGAAACATAGAAAATCCAACTCAATAACTAAGCTTGTCCTGGATAATGGAGACATTATTACTAAGGATAATGAAATAGGGGAGCAATCCAGGGTGTTCTTTCAAAATCTACTTACGGAAGAAAATAATAATGATAGAATTGATAGATCTATGAGTCAATTAATTGATAAAATCCATTGTTTGATAACAGAAGAAGACAATCTAGAAATGTTAAAGCTTGTAACTGATGAAGAAGTACATGTTTTATTCTCCTTGGGCACTTTTAAAGCCCCAGATCCTAATGGCTTTCCTCCTATATTTTTTCAGGAATATTGGGAGATTGTTGGAGTGGACCTCACGGCTGCAATTCATGATTTTTTCAGATTTGGAAAACTTTTGAAACAAGTCAATAATACCTTCATTGTACGTATTCCTAAAAAATCCCAACCTTTACACCTTGATAATTTCAGACCCATTAGCTTATGCAACACTATGTATAATATATGTACTAAACTACTGGTTTTGAGAATTCAACCCTTGCTTGACAAAATTATTTCTCCTACTCAAAAAGGTTTCATCATGGGCAGATAGATTCTTGATGTTGTGATCACCACACATGAGACTATCCATTCCATGGATAAGAGCAAAATCCCTGGGATGGCCCTCAAGCTTGATATATCCAAAGCTTATGATAGAGTCTCATGGACTTTTCTATTCCAAGTGATTAGAAAATTTGGGTTTAATGATAAATTGTCTTGCTTATTATGAAATGTGGTCTCTTCTACTAAATTCTCAGTGATGGTTAATGGTGTTCTTAGAGGGTTTTTATCCTCCTCGAGAGAAATTCATCAGGGAGACCCTCTCTCCTCATACCTATTCATCATTATGGCTAAGGCACTGGGAAGATACATACAAGTTGATATAGTTTCAAAAAAGCTAGTAGGCATCAAACCTGCCTCTTCCCTTCATCTTATGGTTATACAGTAGTTTATGGATGATACCATCTTATTTGGCATCTCATTAGTGATCAAAGCTAGAAGATGGAAGAATATACTTAATGATTATGCCAGAGACTCGAGACAAAGAATAAATTTCCAGAAAAGCAATGTGTATTTCTTTAACACTCCCAATGAACTTAGACATATAATCATTGATATCTTAGATTGTGTTGAGGCTAGCCTACTAGCTACCTACCTAGGTCTCCCACTCTCAGTCAAAGAGGTATCTTTAGGTTTTTGGAATGGTATTGTGGAACGTACACAGAGGAAACTTCTTGGGTGGAAGGGGAAACTACTCAGTAGTGTGGGTAAGCTGCAACTTCTTCGGGCATCCTTGCAAGGTATTCCTACTTCATGTCTCTTTTTAAAATTCCTACGTATTTTGTTGAAAAGATGGAATAGATCCAAAGTAAATTTTTATGGATGGGAGTGGAATAAAAATAGAGAATGTCTTTAGTCAGATGGGAAAAAGTGTGTCTCCCAAAATCTCATGGTGGACTTAATATAAGATCCATCAAGAAAATGAATAAAACCCTCCTCAAAAAAGTTAGTTGGAATCTGATTCACAACAACAGTGAGTGGGGGGAAATAATGTATGCCAAATACATGCATAGCATTGATGATTCCAACTTTCTTCAATAGGCGAGATTACCCCAGGGGCCTGTGATATGGAATAAAATGCTAAAAAGTAGAAGTCTTCTCAAACAGGGAATTAGGTGGAAGCTTGGAAATGGCTAATAGATTAAATTATAGGAGGATAATTGGTTAAGGGATAAGCCTCTCATCTCCCAAGGAAACTATGGATAAATTATAGACCTTACTACTCAGTTCTTTGGTGATAGGGTTAGTGATTATATGGAAAATAACAATGGGATAAGGAGCTGGAAAAACCTTTTGGATTGTTGTGTGCACAGGCCTGAGATTATCCCAAGAATTTGGGAGATCTAGCAATGTGTTCAAGAGATAAGAATCCCACTCTTCCCTTACGAGGATGAATAATACTGGTGGCCAGATAAGAATGGATCATTCTCTATCAAATCTGCCTATCATCTGCTTACACCTGAAGCTCAAAATAAGGAGGTATGGAAAAAGGTTTGGAATCATAAACTCATTCCAAAGATTAACTTATTTTGGTGGGTTACTGCCCATAAAAAAATCCTTACTCAGGACAACCTTCAAAAGAGGGGGTTTACTTTGGTCAACAGATGTTTTCTGTGTGGTTCTAGAGAGGAATCAATTTCACACCTATTCATACACTATGAGTTTACCCAGGATTTATGGGGCACAATACTTAACAACTTTGGCATTGAATGGGTTTGTAATTTTGACCTTAAAGAAATAATTCTCAGCTAGAACTCAACCTTCACACATCCCTAGATTAAGGAATTATGGAAGCAAGCTCTGCCATGCTTGAGCTGGACTTTATGGAAAGAGCGAAATCACAAAAATTTTAGAGAAACTGCTAGAAATGTTGCTCAGGTGTTTAACTCCTTTGCTAGGACCATCTTGAAAAGTGTTACAACAGCTCGTATTAGTGTTGCAGAGAAACCCCTATCTAAATTTGAAAGTCAAATTGCTACCAAATGGAAGGTTTTAAACCTTATCCCTGGGCATGATAATTCCAAAATTCTTCAGAGACTTCATACTAAATGGATACCACCTAAACCCAATTGGATGAAACTCAATTTTTATGGGGCATCCAAGTTGAGTGGTAAAGCAAGTAGAGGAGGAATAATAAGAAATGAAAAATGAGGGATGTCTACTATCTATGCTGGTGGCATGGGTTTCCAGAGCAATAACTATGCTAAAGCTATGGCCTTACTTTAGGGATTAAAGTTAGCTATATCCCTAGGAATTAGAAATTTGAATATTTAGGGAGATTCTAAGTTGGTCATAGATGCTGTTAAAAAATCATCTAACGTTGGTATCCATCTAAAAGACATCATTACGGACATCCAGTTTCTTTTACAAAAGTTTTTCGAAGTTGAGATTACCCACACCTATAGAGAAGGTAACAGGGTCGTTGATGCTTGTGCCAACCTTAGTCAGCAATTCTCAGGATGGAGGGTATGGTGACAAGGGGCTCATATACCCCCAAACATTAGAGAGATCATTCAGAAGGAGATGACGGAGCATGAATGATACACATTGATGATGAAGATAGCTTTCGAAGGCGGTCCATGTGGAGAAAGCCATTGCTGATCATGGAAAATGATAACCTTAGTAATTCCTTGATTGTCATGATTAATTCCTTATATCATGAGGTGGAGGTGTGAGAGTCACATAATGAAAACCAAGGGAGAATTATTTTCAAGCATGAAAGTAGACATCACTACGGTGGGCCATTTTGTAAAATGAGCCTTCACATCTGCATTTAGTGCAAATAGAACTGAGGGCTTGTTACTTGTTCAAAGCTCAAGGTGGTAATTGGGGTATGAAGACCAAAAAATTCAAGAAATTTTAGAGGACACTAGTGGGAAATAGGCTTCTCAGGTTTTTGAGGTCACTGAAGAGCAGGGTGTTGATTCTAGGGGAACTGTTGATAATAAGAAGATACATGTAGAAGAAGCTGGTGAGGGTTCAGAGAATGAGAATGTTTGGAAAATAGATATTGGGGCCTTGAAGGTCCACATTCAAAAGCTGCAAAATGTCTTTGACAAAGGCCTTCAAAATAACATTCTGCTGAATATGACTATGTTGGAAGCGGTGGGTAATCCAAGGAATGCTGACAATGCAGACAATGAGAATCTTAAGGATCTTGTTAATTCTATAGTTATGTAGTTTCATCCTTTTTGACTCTGGTCTTTCCAGTGTTTTTTTTGATTTTGACTTTGTTTCTCAGTTGTGCCATTGGTTCGGTGCTGGCATCTTTTGTTTGCCAACCTTCCTATCTTTTTTGACTGTATAGGGTTTGGCCCCTGGTTTGCCTCCTTAATTAATCAAAAAGAATGGTGTGGTTTGTTGTGTTTTTTGAGCCCAATAATAAATTAATGACTCTAAATATATTAAAATTTGAAGGTAGAGGCCAAGGAGTGGAAATGGAGAAAATACTGATTGGAGAGATAGGATATAATCCATTCATGTCAACTATGTTTATTAAGACAACCTCATCGATGGGTTGGACCATCTCATGGCCATGCACCTCATAGGAAACTTGGCATCTATTATCCACCTATCTTGATTTTGTAGCTTGTTGTGTAATTACCTAATGATACAATGGAAAAACCTCCAAATTTGTGGGACCTTGGTGAATTGAGGTTAATCTCTAGAGAAGGCTAGCTTCCTTTCACTAACTCTGATGAAACTGATAAAAATACTAGTTTTATGGAAATTCTGTTATTTAGTGCTCTTGATCCTAAACTAGGGTTCTGACTAGGAAAAGGGTTAAAGAATGAAATTTACAAAAACTAAAAATGGTGATTGTACCAAATATTTTTAGTGGATTTTAATGCTTGCTTTGAAAAACACAATAGAATAGAAAATTATATTGAGATTTGTTTAAGCACAGACTTATACAAATGGGAAATCAGAGATAATATTTAGTTATTTTTCACATAATGGAAAAGGATTTTTTATTTTAATCAAGAAATATTTTCATAAGGGTATAAACACCTCAAATTAATTTTCTTGTGATTGAAATAAGAAACAAAACTTCCACAAATACTCAAATAACTTGCACACAGAGATTTCTCAGACAAGAAAGGCAAATATTCAATTAATTTTCACTCCAAAGGCTACAACTTGTAGGAAATACATTAAAAATGCATAAAATATATCACTAACATAAAAAATATAGATTAGGCCATGGGGTTTTCCCATATTTATACAAAATATATCATAAATGAGATGTATTTGTCATAACTTGAATGCCCAATAAGAGAAACCATGCAAATTTAAAATCTTCATGTGAAAAGAGGTGAGGTCTTCTATTTCTGACATCTTTGATTTGTATGATGGTTTGGAAAGTAGCATGTAAGAGCTTGGCATGATCCTTTACTTGGAATGGCATGGATGGAACTAGAATATTTTCATGTAACACCTAGATATCTTCATGCAGTTGAAAATAACTTCTTATGCAAAGAACCACATCAATTGAAGTTTGATAAAAGAATTGACTAACTGAACCACATCATATGTTCCCTACCACATGGCACTTTTTGATTCATGGTGAGCTCATAGGAGGGGCCCTTTAATTTTATCAGTTATAGGGGTGCCACTTTTCACTCTCACAAGCAAATGGGACCTTACTTAGATAGGTGTCTCTCTCATGGGACATTGCATTCTTTCTTGGACATGCCTTTTTATTTCTCTTAGGAACCTTATTGATAGCTATTGGTAACTTTGTATTAAATGTGTATCTCATATGGAGCCACACATCACTCTTGGGGGTAATTTGTTGATCTTGGGTGCAGTTCTATGAGGATGACACATGCCATTATCTCAAATGTTCAGTGGGGACACACATCATCATCTCATGGGTCTAATGGGACACACATCACCATCCCATCTATCCAATGGGGAAACACATCATCATTTCATGGCTCCAGTGGAGGCAAGCATCATCTCAGTGGGCTCTTAGAGGAGTCCTTTGGATTATTAGATAGGAGCAGTGTAGGCATGAAACATGTCCTTTGGAGGGACATTTGTCACTCTTAAAAGGGGTCTTGAATAGTTGTACACATTGAGTCTTAGATTTGATATTCTGGGTGCTTCTAAATTTTTATCTTTGAAGGCTCTCATGAGTCTTGGATATGATGGCTCGAGAGCTTCCACATTGATCTAAGGTGTATCCGAAGGAAGAACATGGCATCTCATAAGATAATTGGGTTAAGCTTGGGACATGTGGCATCAACTCATGGACTTCTTGATTATAATGAGATGCATGGTATCTTAGACTTGAATGGAATTACTCACAAGATTAGGAATCTTGACACATAGCTTGTGGATTTGAATTCCAATGGCTAGTTAATTTGAAATCTTTAGGGATGATGCCACATGGTATCTTTAAAGTCTGATAGATTTTCTCCGAGTGTCATGCAGGAAGTGCCTTTTTTTAACCAATGACATAACTTAAATTGATGACAACATAGATTTGTGCTTCAAATAATCACCATGGTGATACATGGAATGTTATGGAGTGAGTGTTCTTTTCAAAAACCTATTTATAATTTGACATCCTATGAGGCATCACAAACTACTACGTTTAATTTGATGTCCTTGAAACATGATTACTTTCTTTCCATTATAACCACATAGTGGGCCTTACTCATTACTCTGTTGGACAATGGCTCTCCTATAAACTCTTACAAAAATAAACTTTACTTTGATGAGTGTTGGGTCACCATGTGGAGAGTTAGCACTACTCCTAGGTGAACCAAGAACTTCTTCATGATAAGTGAGTGATGCGCTACCATGTGGCAGCAATAGAAAGAAGTCAAGACTTAGCCAAAAATGAAGAAGGGGAACCTAAGGGAAATGAAGAGGCCCAAATAATTTTCAAACTCATTGAGGATACCTATGATGAAATCAAACTAATCCAAAACTTCAAATGTGGATTATGATCTACAGTTCTTGGTAACTTACCTGTACTTATTTTCATGTGGCTCAAGGGTTAGATGCATGGTGAAGGTCGTCAAATTTTAAATACACACTTAGAAGATTAAACAAATGATAAAAATCCCCCAAATTTCTTATTTTATATATAAATTCTTGAAATTAATTTATTCTAATGGAATTTGGTGGTAAAACCTTGGGGTGCTTGCAGTAAGTCCCATGTCCGCCAGGTTGGATGGATTGAAATGTTTGAATGATGGAAGGTAAAACCCATGGTACAACTTGAAAATTACATCTAGAGTTCCATATTTTTAAATACAAAGGAAAAATGGGATTTTGGTCAACCTAATGATTTTTATCAAAAAATGAAGGGGCTCTCCCTTAGGGTATTAGATGTTATGATATTTTTGGGACAAAAATATCAACATTTTTGATGACCTCTATGGGATAATTATTTTCTAATCAGTTTATATCCATTATCCTTCTATAAAATTGGGCATGGAGTCAATTTGGCTTGACAAATTTTTAACCTGGGGAAGAACAAACTAGGATTTACCTAGACACAAACAAAATAAAAAATATATATACAAACAAAATAGGGAAAAATAACACAACTAAGGAAACAAAAACTCCTAATGAGTTAACCCATGCAGAAGCACTGATTAAAAAACACAACTAACCCTATTATATACAAAATTTTAATTTTTTAGAATGAATTCCTACCTCAAAATCAAGATTTGAGATATATACCATTGACTGGGATTGGTAGTTCTGATCCATCAAGCTTGGAGATTTGGAATGCATTATCTCCCTTGCATCGAGTAATAATATATGGACCACTCCATATTACATCAAATTTGGTGTGCTTTCCTAGTTTAGCCTTGTCTACATCCCATTTAAGAACCATATATCCTTCATTAAAGATCCTTTCATATACATTTTTATCAGAAGTCTTCTTAGTTTGGGCTTGATTTGCTTCCAAGACTTTCATTTATTAGTGCCTAATTTCCTCAAGTTCCATGAGTTTAGCCAATCTTGTTACCATTTCATAATTGTCAGTCAAATCCAATTGGTGATTGAGATCTATATATGGTAGCTTAATTGATAGTGGTACGCATGCTTCTCTTCCATATACCAACATGAAGGGAGAATTACCCATGGCTCTTTTTGTATTAATCCTATCAGCCCATAATGTGAGTTTCAATTTTGTGTGCCATGTCCTCTGGTTATCCTTCATCATTCTTTTGATAATTCTAATGAGATTATTATTGGTTAATTTGGCCAAGCCATTACCCTAGGGTTAATAATTGGAAGAAGTACTTAGGTACACATTATGCTTTATGTCCCATTCACTCACTTGAGTGCCCACAAATGTTTTGGCATTATCTGAGATAATGGTGTGAGGAACACCAAATCTTGAGACTATGCCATCCATGAATTCTAGAATAGATGCTTTTATGACATATTTTAGTGCAACTGCTTCAGTCTATCATGCGAAATAATTTATTGCTATGAGAACCCATTTATGGACTATGTTTGATGTTGTATTGATCATGCCTATGAAATCCAAACCGCATTAAGAAAATGGTTTATCTGATTGAATTGGTATGAGAGGAAGGGTTGTTAATCTTTGCTTATTGATGAAGTAAGCACACTTTTCATAGGTCCTTACCCATTGGTAGGCATCTTTGAATAATTCAAGCTAGTAATAGCCTCCTCTCATTATATTAATGGCCATGGTTCTTGCAAAAACATATCCTCCTGATGGACCATCATGAAACTCTTTAAGCACCTTGGTAACTTGATTGTGCTCAATACATCTTAACAAGACTCCATTCATATATTTTCAAATAAAATTCTATCAACAAGAACATAGGTAATTGATTGGAGTCAGTAATACTTTTTCTTTGACTACTAAAAGTCATAGGGGTACTCACCAATCTACAAGAAATTAGTCATGTCATGGATCCAGTTATTAAAAAGAGGTGGATTAGTTGGTTCAGGTGTAGTTTGAGCATATATATTTTCAAATGCTACCTTAGTATTCTTGATGTTGAAAGTTAGTTGTTTACATAATCCATTTCCTCTTACAAGCTTTGTGATTGTGATGTCCATGTCATATTCCATGACTTTTGTGATTCAACTTGCTCTTTTTTCATTTATCTCCCTACTCAATAGGAACTCTTTCACACTCTGGTAACTCACCATCAGATATATTTTATTATTGAAGAGAATATGCCTAAACTTATTGAGATATTTGATTACTGCATATAACTACTCCATGAAATTGTAATTTTCCTCATAATACTTTAAGGATTGGCTGAAGAAAGATATTGGTTAATCCAATTATTCTTGATTTTGTTGAGATAGAATGGCTGAGATGTTTCCTTCCCCTCCAAATGCATAGATAATTAATTATTTCTCATAGTTTGGGTTGATTAGGGTAGGATCTTTGTAAATATACTTCTTGTTGGATGCAAGTCTATCTTTTCCCTCTTGTGTCTAGCTAAAAAGGACACCTTTATTTATCATTTTAGTAAGGGTTTTTGCCATTGAGGCAAAATTTGGGACAAATCTTCTTACAACATTTATTTTCCCAAGAAATATTTTTATCCCTTTATTATGACTTGGTAGTGCTAATGCAGATAAAACACTTATTCTTTTTGAGTCTATTACAAGACCTTCATTTGACACTATGTCTCCTAGTAGTTTTCATTTTTGAACTACAAAAACACATTTCTTTAGGTTGAGAGAAACCCCACATTATCTACACCTTTCAAAAATATTTATAAGGTGATCCAAATGTGCATTAGCATGATTTGAATAGACAATTATATCATCTAGATATACTAGGATGATTTATTTATCAGACCTTTGAATGCCATATCAATGGCTCTCTAAAAAATTGCATCTACATTTTTTAAACCAAATGGCATCTTTTTGTATGAGTATGTGCCCCATTTGGTGGTGAAGGTAGTTTTGAATTGGTTTGATTCCTATACCAAGATTTGGTTATAACCAGAATAACCATCTAGAAGAGAGAATATTTTAGATCCCAATATTGTCTATAGAATTTGTTCCATTAGGGGAAGAGGATAATGATATTTTAGAGATGCTTTGTTTAGGTACCTAAAATTGACACATAGACTGATTTTACCATTTTTTTCGCTGACAAGGACCAGATTAGCAACCCAAGATGAATGTTTGATGGGAAAAATTATATTAGCCTCCATCAATTTAGATGTCTCACTTTTCATCAAGGGTTATATATTTGGATTGATAGGCCTCTACTTCTGTCTGATAAGCTTGGTATTTGGATCCAATTCTATTATATGTTGAACTAACTTACTAGGATCAAACCCTCTTAGATCATGATAACTCTAGGTGAAGTTATCATGAAAATATTAAAATAAATGAATAAAATCTTTCTTTTCAAAATCATTGAATACCTTACCTATCTTCAATGATTTGCCTTCTAAGATGACCACCAGCTCACAATATTCTTCATTCACTGTGATGTTCTTTTTCTCACCTTTTATTTGATCATTAGAATTAAAGATATTTTCAAGTGTAAAAAGACCCATGGGAAGCTTATTTGTTTTTAGTTGGATGATATGATCTCTATATTGGTATTGAAGTCTTGGTTGGTTCTTATTTGATAATTTAGCTTGCTCTCTCAAAAATTGACAATTTGTTGATCATTGTCGAAGACTTGCCAATTAATTGCATTGTCAAGAACAAATGGCCTCATTATCAACTACACATGTTGACTATTTTTCCTCTTTATTTATACGGGTAGGTTATATTGGGACCCTACCAAGGCCATGAAGTTGGCATCTTTATTATATGCTCTTGGTACCATTTGAATATTTAAATTGGTGAAGTCTTCCAATAGGTCCCAAACCTTGTGTTTATAACACCTTAAAAAAATTTCATTAGTCACACTTTTAGATCTAACTTGGTGAACAATAATCTCACTATCACAAAATATCTATAATAACTTGATTACTATTTCTTTGGCTAATTATAGGCCTTGAATAAAAGCTTCATATTTAGCTACATTATTTGTGCAGGTGAACTAAAGTTTGAATGAATAGGAGTAGCTCTCCTTCTATGGAGAGATCAATACAATTCTGGATCCTACACCATTTTTGCTTCTCAAACCATCAAAAAACAATTACCATATCCCTTGAATATCTTTAGTTGGTTTGACTAAGTTCATAATAATTGCATCATTCTTATGAATGTAATATGTACCTAACCCTATGTATTGTACATAATCATAAGGATTGAATTTAAGGGTTAATCCCCATTCATCTAGATAAGTGTCTAGAATCTCTTTTATAGGTGTTGCAACTTCATGATCCATCTCCTCATCTTGATCTTGCAATGTATAATTCATTTCTATAGGGATGGGATTGTATGGGTATTTATGATCTCTTACAATTGACTTAGCTCTTACTATTACTCTAATTCTATATCTCATTTTAAGTAACATGTGAGACCAATATGTAGATAGATATCTTCCCATATGATTTAATAGGAAGATGTTGAATGTATAGATGATGAGATCATATAAGCATGGATCTTAAATATATGATTTAATAGGAAGATGTTGAATCTATGGATGATGAGATCATGTTACAAATGTTGTATGGGGTGTTAATTTTTCTTAAAATTCTTATGGGAATGCATGGTGTTCATCTAGTTCTTCATTATGTTCATCTAGGCATAGCTGATTATATGACAAAAAAATATGAGTAAATAGTTTGATGGCATCATATTTCACATGCATGAAGGTTCTTAGAAAATCTTGATATATATATGGATTCCCCTATGTAAGGATATCATATGGTACAAATTTTAGGTCATGAGGTTGAACATAGCTAAAGATATGTGGGTGCAAAGTTGGCTTCCTAGGTAGTTTATAATGTTCTCCTATAACCATCACAGACCATCATGCAAACATGGATGAACCATTAAGTTTGTGCATTTATTTTAGGTACGTAGTAAATCAATATTGTTAAAATTATATCATGGAGATGTTTTCTATAGTGTCAAGAATCCACCCTAAAATTTAGGGGTCTTGAAGTGTTGTCTAGCTCGAGATATAACTATTCAAAGTTGTACTTGTAAAGAGTGATGGTTCCAAGACCATCAAGTTAAATCAAATTGAAGTCTGAGGTCATTGGTCTAGAAGATATAATGGTGCATGTTAAATAATATATCTTAATCCAATGATGCATATGAAGTCAACATGTCAAAATTTACATGTGTAGGTCAAAAGTGTCACAAGATCACTAGTCTAACAGAAGATCAATGGTGAGCGACAATTCATACTGATAAAGATCAATGGTGTGGGACAAGTCAAGAGTCAATAATTCATTTGATATTACCAAGTGGCATAAGTGTATTTTTTGATAGAAGTATGCAGAATGCACATGGAGCTTCCAAATGGCAAAAGACCATTGGAGCATAGACTGATAATAATGCTTGGAATGTATAAGGAGATATCAAGTGGAACAAATGCATGGATTGATAGTAAATTACTCAAAATTCACATAAAGGTGCCAAGTGTCATGATCTTAGGATTTATAATCAATATCTAATGGTGAGTATTACAATTGAAAGACCTGGTTAATCCCTAGAGATCAATAGTGCGTATGTGGTCAATATTACAAGGGTGTACAAGATGAGGTCAAAGTGACCAAATTTTAACATTTAGATGGTAAAGCACTATGGGTTAACGACTAAGCTCTTTCTAATAATATTTATGGAGCAATTTTGTTTCAAATTTTTATGAAGTAGCGAGATGATAACAAGTGTTTTATGTTTAACTGTGACTGTCAGAATTCAAATATTTAAATTTTGTGAAGGAAAAACCAATGCTTGGTTTTTATGCTATAATGTTAGATCTAGGATGAATTTCATAATGTAGTAAAAAGAAAAGATGTAGAGGACTCTACATAAAATCCAAAAATATAGATTTGAAGATCTGATTATTAATATAGTCAAAGTTATAATGCTCTAAATTTGATTGTGTATTCATTCATGCTCTGTAAGTAACCTGAGAAGGGAATTTTCAGCCATTCTATTGGTATTGTTTCAAGGGAACTTAGCTACTAGAGAGAATTTTAGACTACCTGAGTATATTTTTTATGGATTTTTGAGGTTTGAAAAATTCATATTTATTATGGACAAATTATTAGAAGCTGACTGCATGTTTGTTCATGGTGTTCTTATGCACAAGGCTAATTTTTGAGTAGATTAAACATACACAAAAATGTGTAATGATGACTATGATCATTTAAGGATGTTAAAGGGGTCATGTGTAGTGAACATATGCTTTTGGAAGTGGTCTTGTGTTTCTAATTTTCTTAATGGAGTGTCAAAGAGGTGCATGGGTTTTGATAGGACCTAAAAGGTAAATTAGGCCTCTTTGAAAGAGGGTTGTGCTTAAATGTGACCCATGTTAGATGCCTTAAGAGTGAAGGCATGTGTTTTGGTCAAAAATAAATTATGTGAACATGATAATTCATAATGGATCTATAAAATTTTAATCCAAATATGGCAGTTTCTAGGCTTGTGGAATAGATATATGACTTGTGAGAAGAGGTGTAATTGAGATTTGTGGAGCGAAGGAAAGGGTGGGTGCCAAGTGGATGTGCAGATCAGGTTTATGACTATGTGTATGACCTATAGGTCTTATTTATGATGTTAAGAATATTTTTATTATAGGTTTGAAGATTGAGGGAAGTTTGATTAAAGAGGAAGAGAGATTGTGGCATGCTTATGTGAGAGGCTTGTGTGTTTTTCAGGTGGTCAAAAGGACTTGATCATCCTAGGGGCTAGTGTTCCTTGTGAAATAGGAGTTTCACTAAATATGGTCAGAAAGATTTGACCAAAAATTGGTCAAAATGACTTGATTGTCTTAGTGGTATGTGCTCCTTATGAAATAGATGTTTCACTATCAGAAGGACTTGATCATCTTAGGGGTAGTATTCCTTATAAAATAGGTGTTTCAGTAAATTCTAGTCAAAAGGACTTGACTAGTATCATGTTTTTAATCATCTTATAGGACAAGTAGTCCATGTGTTAGTAGGCTTGAGAGTGGGTTTTATTCCCTAATGTGGTTTTCCATGTAGATCTTATGTTGTGTGTATGATTTTAAATTATCTATTGTTCATTGCTATAAAACATCTTGAATACTTCATGAATGGTTGTATTGAATGCTTAAGTGTTTGAAGGATTTGGAAATTGAATTGGATTGTTTGCCACCACTAATTCACCCCCTTTTCATTGGATTGTACCTCTAATAATTAGTATCAGACCAAGTATTTTGGTAAAGGCGTGACAAGTTTAAGGAGATCCAAGGTACAATATAGGTAGCCATAAAATGCAAGGAGGTTTTTTCACTAAGAAAACACCAATGTTTAATGGATCCAATTATGATTTTTAGAGTGCAAGGATGAATACATACATCATGTCCTTAGGGTTTAAAACTTGGCAATCTATTGTGGATGGTTATTTTGCACTTACTATTCCTCCATCTAGTCCTATAGATAAGAATTTGTTTGATAACAATTCCAAGGCAACTAATGTTATCACTTATGGTCTTTCAAAGATTGAATACACCAAGGTAATCTATTGCATGTATACTAAGGAAATGTGGGAAAAATTGAAGGATTTCTATGAAGGATATTCAAAGATTAAATTGGCAAAGTTTTAGACTCCTCAAAGACAATTTAAGAGTCTTAAGATGAAGGAAGAATATTTTGTGGCATCCTTTCTACATAGATTTGATGAGATTATGAACAACATCAGAGGTCTTGGAGAGAAGCTTGAAGAAGCTATTGTAGTTCAAAAGGTATCAAGGTCTCTCTCTCTCTCAAGTTTGATTCTAAAGTATCTATTGTAGAAGAAATTCATGATCCTACTCAGTTAAAGATGGATGAATTTCATGGAAATTTCATTGCCTATGAGATGAGAGTCAATGATTATAAACCACTAAAGAAGGAAGTAGCATTCAAGATAGAAATGAATCCAAAGAAGAAGTTCTAAGGTAAGAAACTTAAGTAGGATGACATATTTGATATTGAAAAAAATGAACTATTTCTTTGTTTATAAGGAAATTAAAAATAGTTTTATATGAGTATAAGGGTAAACTACCCTTAAAATGATTCAATTATGGAGAATTAGGACATTTTGATAACAAGTACCTTCATAAGAATAAGAATAATGATGATAAAGAGCATGGTCAAGGTCATGATGATGGAAAGAGATCATTTAGGTCTGATAAAAGCAAGAAGGGATTCAAAAGGTTTGACAACAAGAAGATGTAATTCAAGGACAAGAAGAGTCTCTACACCAAAGAAGATTATATCTCATCAAATGAGAGTGAAGACATAACTTAGAGTATTATCATGAAGATGATGGTCATGTTGAAGATGAAGCCCTCTTCATGGTTGAGGAAGGAAGTTTTTCACATCAAAAGGAGTCTACTTGGAGTGATTTAGATGATGATAAAGATGAGGTGGACTATGAGAATAAATTGATGAATGCTCTTGAAGAACTAAAGATTGAGAAGAATATTAACAAGAAGATGAAGTCTTAAATCAAAGACTATGAGGAACAATTTAGTATGTATGAATCAAGAATGAATGAAGACACCAAGGGGCATGAAGGTGAAATAATGTTTCTTAATTCTAAATTGGAATTTGTGTCTACAAGTATAATAGCCAAAGAAGAAGAATATTCAAGGTATGTTTCTAAAAATGAGTCAATAAAATTTGAGTTAGAGAAGACATATAGTAATATGCAGCCATTTATGATATTTAAAAAGAGCTCAAGTGATCTAGATAATATTCTGAGTAATCAAAAACATGCAAGTGATAGAATTGGTCTTGGTTACAAATAAGAACCAAAAAATACAACTCAAGACAAGATGAAGACTAATGTAAATCAGAACTTGAAGGTCAATAATTAGTCAAGGAGTGAAGATGTTGGCAGAGTAAATACAAATCAAATAAAATAACCAAATGCTATGTGGTATGCAAGATTCAATGGTCATTGTTAAAAATGTAATCATTTGGCCATAGAGATAATAATGCAAGAGACTTGTTAGAAATGAGTTTGAATGGAACTATGATGGGGTTCATTAGTACAAAGATGTGAAAAATGTTAAGTGCTTCAACTATCCTGATGAGGGATATTTTTCTAAACATTATCCAAATAAAGTAAGGCAAGGTGAGTCTTCTTCAAAATGAGTAGTTTGTTTCCATTGTCAAATTGATGGACATATTGCAAGATTTTGTTCTAATCAAGAAAGGCAAGATAAGCTTCTTGTAAAAGGTATAGTGTGCTTCAAATGTCAACAGAAAGGTCACATTTCTAGATTCTGAAAGCAAAGGCCTACAAGATAGAATATGTTTAATCAAGATCCTAAAGTGCAAGAAAGAAGGCAAGTTAATTCATATAAACCAAAGGTGGTAAGTGTGAGTGATGATAAATATATATGTCCAATTAATTTTTTTACTATGATGGAAAATGATATAGAAGCTGGAGAGTGCCAAGAGCTCTCATTATTTGCTCATATTGTGAATGAAGAGACCAAGCTCAAAGAGAAGATCAAGGTTTTGGTTGAAGATAATTCTAAGGTGTGTTTGGATATTAATAAATTACTATTATGGTTGATCAACTTTCAAACTCAATTCCTGTGTTGTCAATATATAAAGGTGATGTTCTACAATTCAAAGAAGCTACTTTAGTGAACAAGGTATGTCAAGATTCCATAGTTGCTCCAAATGTTGAGAAAGAGATTACTATAAAAAGGGAACAAGTTGTCAAATTTTAGACTTAGGAGAACAAGATCAATAAGTCCTATAACTATAAAATGATTCTAGTGGTTACTGAGGAGATGTGCGCCACTCCTAGATTCACTTTATTTTAGAGCATTGTGGTGTAGAGGATGTCTCTGTATATGCTTCTTAAGAGACTCCTTTCAGTAAAAAAGCAAGTTTTGTTGTGGTGTTCTTTACAAGGTCCTAGATAGAAAGAGATGAGTGTTCCCAGTTGGAATTGGTGTGTCAATATGGGAGAATCACTTTGATGAGTTTAGAGTGATGTCATGGTATGTTTTTACGTTTTTGGCATGTTAATAGATGTATATGCTTAGTCTACAGGGTTAGATTGAAGGTTTCTAGGTGGCATAATGAGATTTATGAGTTTTCAAGATGCTATTTTATGTATAAATGTCTATTTTCCTTATTATATCATACTCCAAGTATTTTTGTGGTCTTAAGGTATGTTGAAGTCAAATTGGAGATTTTTGAGTCCTCTTAGTTTTCTAATTTTTGGCTTAAGGGCAAGTAGCTCTAAAATGGTTTATAGGAAGTCAAGGTTACCAAATATTTGAGGGCTCAAATCTTGGTCCAAAAGTGTGTGCTAGTTTTATTTAGGTGTGCAAGAAGTTTTAGAGGTGGGCATTGACTAGAAGGAGGGTTGTTGACCTTATTTGTTTTGAGATTCAAGGGTTTTGGGCTATGCTAAAAAAGTGGTTTACCTTATGATTTGAGGTATGAGGCTTATTAATAGGTTTAATGGACCAAATGGGTTTTAAAATAATGCTTCATATATATTTTAAGGTTTGTGTTTTTAAAATTATTTAAGTTTGTGTCAAGATGGATGCCTAATTGGCTAGTAGGTTTATGCAGAAAGTATGTTTCATAGGATGAGCTAGGTGATGCAAATTGGTGTGTTTTAGGGGGAATATTATATTCCTCTATATATGAATTTTTAGGTCTTGAAAGTATGCATACTAAAATTTTTGGGCTCTTCAAGTTATAGGTAGGGCTACAAGGAGTCTAGACAGATTTAGTATGGAAATTTGATGTTTCTGCTTAGTTTTTCCAAAGGATAAAGGCATGATTATTTCAAGGTAAGTTATTATGTTTCTTTATATCATGTTTCCTATTTTATGAGTGGCATGAAGTCTTGTTGGTGGTCTTTGAGGCGGCTTGAGAGAGAAGGCTTGTAAGCCCATGTGGTGGTTCTTCATGATGTGTGGAGATTTGAAGATGCTCAAGAAGTGAAATGGATCAAAGATATTATGGGCAGTCCCTCTTAGTGTTATTAAGGTGATTTAAATAATTTTATGGTGTTCATATGTGTTTATTCTTCATTTATAGCAGTACATGATCAAAGAAGAATATAGCCATGGTACATGATTGAGAAGTACAAGGTGGTATGCACAGAGTTAAGGGGAACTAATTTAGATAGCTTGAGTGGCTTGAGGAGCTATGTATGATGTGAAGGGAATAATATGTAAAATGATTCATTAATATTGAATATGTGGTGATATATTATATAGATGAGATCTTAAGAAAGTTGATATGATAACCTGATCAAACCTAGTCATATTTATGAAAATATATTGAACCTTCATGCATAAGCAAGGGGAGATTTCTAATATTTGTGAGTATTTTTTCAAATCTAAGGATCATAAATTTCCAAGTTTGGATTGATTCATGTAAAAGGGGGAACAATTGTTTCATATGAGGTATGTAAGTAACCTGAGCACTTAGAAGTATATTTAAATACATTCATGATTATAAGAGGAGTTTGGTGGTTGCTTAGTCCACTTTGTCATTTATGGAAAAGGGGGAGAAGGAAAATAAGAGGTTTTCATAAATTATAAAGGGGAAGGTTTTTGGAAAATATTTTCATTTATGTTATGTGTGCATTGATGTCAAAGGTAATGACAAAGTGGTGATGTCATGATGATGATGATGATGAGTTTGAATCTCAAGATGTGCAAGGCAAGATTTGGATGCATATGAGCTAAGGTAAGTATTATTTGAGGATTATAATATTGCATCTATCATGTTGATGTGGTTTTAGGTCAAGAAGAGAAGACAAGCATGTGAACAGTCTGTTGGCATTTGGTAGCCTAGTATGTAAGCATGGATCTTTAGTATTTGATTAGATAGGAAGTTGTTGAATGTTATGGATGATGAGATAATGTTTCAGAGGTCTTATGGGGTGTCAATAGTGCTTAAAATTCTTATGTAAATGCATGGTTTTCATCTGGGGTGTCAATATTTCTTAAAATGCTTATGGAAATGCATGGTGTTCATCTGGTTCTTCATTATGTTCATCTAAGCATAGTTAGTTCTATGATAGAAAAATTTGAGTAAGTTTTTGATGGAATCATATTTCACACATGTGAATCTTATAAGAGCATATTGATATATTTATGGATTCACATATGTAAGGATATCATATGTTTCAAATTTTAGGTCATGAGGTTGAGCATAGCTAAATATATGCGGATGCAAAGTTGGCTTCCCAGGTAGTTTACAATGTTCTCGTATAACTGTCATATACCATCATGCAGACATGAATGAACCAATAAGTTTGTGCATTTATTTAAGGTATGAAAAAGTTAAATATTGGTCAAAGGATATCATTTAGATGTTTTTCATAGTGTCAAGAAGCTACCATGGAAATTTGGGGTCTTGAAGTGTTGTCTAGCTTGAGATATAAACATTCAAAGTTACACTTGTAGAGAGTGATGGGTCAGAGAACAACAAATTAAATCATGTCAAAGACTAAGTTAATTGGTATAGAAGATATAATGGTGAATTTTAAATTGTATATATTTATCTAATGATGCGTATGAAGTCAACATGTCAAACGCTGCATGTGTAGGTAACAAGTGTCACAAGCTCGCTAGTCTGAGAGAAGATCAACAATGAGCAATGATTCATATTGACAAAGATCAATGGTATAGGATAAGTCAGTAGTAAAAAATGAATGAAATACTACCAAGTGTCACAAAAATAGGTTCTAATAATAGTATTCATAATTCATGTGGATCTACTAAGTGGGAAAAGACCATTGGAGCATAGATTAATAGTAATACTCAGAATGCATGAGGAGCTACCAAGTGGCACAAGCACATGGACTGATAGTAAATTGATCATAAGGAACATGAGGGTGAAAAGTGTCATTATATAAAGATTTTTTTATCAATATCTACTAGTGATAATTCTAATTTAAATGTATGGCTAATTTGTGGAGATCAGACGGTGTGTATGTGGTTAATATTGCAAGGTTGCACAAGATGAGGTCAAAATGACCGAAGTTTAACATTTAGATAGTAAATAAATATAGGTTAAAGACTAATCTATTTCGAATAAGATCAATGGAGTGAGTTTATTCCAAATTTTGAGGATGCAACAAGATGATAAAGAGTGTTTGATGTTTAAATGTGACTATTGGAATTCAAATATTTGAATTTTGCAAAGGAAAAACTAGTACTTGGTTTTTGTGTTATAACTTTCGATCCAAGAAAAATTTCATAATGTAGTAAAAATAAAATATGTAGAGGACTCTAGGAAACATCCAAAACTATATATTTATAGGTATAATTGTTTGTACAATCAAATTTATGGTTCTCCAAAGTTGGTTGTGTATTCATTCATGCTCTGCAAGTAACCTGAGAAGGGAATTTTGAGTTGTTCTATTGGTGTTTGGATGTTTCAAGGGGAATTAGCTATTGAAGATTGTATTAGACTCCATAAAGATGTTTTTTATTCATTTTTTAGTTTTTACCAATCTATATTTAGTATGAATAAATTCTTATAAACTGTGTGTTCGTTCATGGTGTTCTTGTATACAAGGCTAATGTTTGAGTAGATTGAGCATATGCATAAATGTGTAATGATTATTGTGATCATTTTAGGATGTTTAAGGGGTGATTTGGAGTGGACATATGCTTTTTAAAGTGGTCTTGTGTTTTTAATTTTAACAATGGAGTGTCAAAGAGGAGAATGGGTCTTGTTAGGACTTAAAAGGTGTCTTAGGCCTCTTTGAAAGAGGATTGTGCTTAAAGGTGACCCATGTTAGATGACTTAAGGGTGAAGGCATGTGTTTTGGATGATAACGAAGTTTGTGAACATGATAATTTAGGATGGATCTATAAAAAGTGAAGCCAAATATGGGGGTTTCTAGGATTATGGATAGATGTGTGACCTGTGAGAAGAGGTGTAATTGAGAGTTGTGGAGTGAAGGAAAGGGTGGGTTCCTACTAGATGTGTAGAGAAGGTTTATGAATATTTGTATGAACTATAGACCATATTTCTGATGTCAATAATAGTGCTCTTTTAAGTTTAAATATTAAGGGTAGTTTGATTAAAGAGGAAGAGATATTATGGCATGCCTATGTGAGAGGATTGTGTGTTTTATATGTGGTCAAAAAGACTTGATCATCCTAGGGGATGGTGCTCCTTGTGAAATATGTGTTTCACTTAAGCTATTCAAAATGGACTTGATCATCTTTGGGGTAGGTGGTCCTTATGAAATAGGTGTTCAACTGAATTCTGGTTAGAAGGACTTGATGAGTCTCATGTTTGTGATCATCTTATAGAACAAGTAGTCCTATGTTCGTAGGCTTGAGAGTGAGGTTTATTCCCTAAGAGGGTTTCCCACATAGATCTTGTATTATGTGTATGATATTGCATTATCTATAATTCATTTCTATAAAACATCTTGAATGCTTCATGAATGGTTGTATTGAATGTTTAAGTGTTTGAAGGATTTGTAAACTAAATTGGATTGTTTGTCACCACTAATTCACCCCCCCTCTCAGTGGCTTATACCTCTCACATAATTTCCATGGCAACACATGGCATGCTACAGAGTGAGTGTTCCTTTTAGAAGCCTGTCTATAATTTGGCATCTTGTGAGGCATCACAAACTACTACATTTAAGTTGACATCCTTGAAACATGATTGATTTATTTCCATGTTAACCACATAGTGGGCCTTAGTCATTACTCCATCAGCTAATGGCACTCCTATAACCTCTAAGAAAAATAAACTTACATTTAATGAGTGATGGGTCACCATGTGGAGAGCTAGTGCTACTTATGGGCAAACCAATAACTTCTTCATGATAAGTGAGCATTGAGATGCCACGAGAAGGAAGTTGGGACTTAGATAAAAATGAAGAAGGGGAACTTGAGGGAAAAGAGGAGGCCCAAAAAATTTCTAACTCATCGAGGACACTTATGATGAAAATCAAATTGCTCCAAAACTTCAAAATGTTGATTATGATTTACATATCTTGACAACTTATAGGTACTTACTTGCACATGGATCGAGGGTTAGATGCATGGAAAAGATCATTAGAGTTTGAATACACACTTAGAAATTGAAAAAAATGATAAAAATCCCCCAAATTGCTTAGTTTATATAGACATTCTCATAATTAATGCATTCTAGTGGTAGTTGGTGGTGAAACCTCAGGGTACTTAGAGCAAGTCCCATGTATCCTAGGTTGAATGGCTTGAAATTTTTGAATGGAAGATGGTGGAACTTACAGTGCAATTTGCAATTTTACAACTTGCAAATTGCATCCAAATTTTTGGATTTTGCAATGCAAGGAAAATGGGCTTTTGGTCAACTTAATGATTTTTTTGAAAAAATGAAGGGGGTTTCCCTTAGGTTATTATATATTATGATATTTTTGAAACAAAAATACCAATAGTGCCCAAACTCAAGATCTTGCTCACAACTCATTTTATCCGTATTTTCTTCTTCACAGTTTCTCCCAAGTTTCTACAACATACAAGATAATGATTAGGAAATCTTGATAGGATCGATATATTTGTAATGGTATCTACCATAAGTGAACACAATAGGTGGAACTTTGGATGAATTTTTACATGGAAGTTATCAGGATGCATCTTGCAACTTGAGGTACGGTGGGACATCATTTTCATAGCTTTATGGAAATAAAAAATTTGGAGTAAAATCTGTGGATAAATGTTTGGTCGGATTAGATTTATCAAACTTCCAACACTTTATGATTTGTTGTGCTACACTTAAATTTTAAGGGAGCGATTATTTTTTGATTTTGTAGGCTAAAATTTTGACTATTGGTGGTGGTGTAAGAAAAAATCTGCATTGCATAACAGCATTTTTTTGGGTGTTTGTTGAGGTATATAGGCACATGGATGGAAATTATGTTCTATAAGATGAGGTTTATTCTACAATTTTTTTGTCCACTTAGATAAGATGAAGAGGATTTGAAGGAGGCCTTTAGGATCTTTGATAAGGACCAAAATGACTTCATATATGTTGTTGACAATATTTAATACCAAGGGCAATACATCTAATGGATCTATGTGTGCATCAGGAATAAGCATAATTATTGTCTTACATCATGGTAGTTTTGTAGTGTTTTATAGGCACACAAATTTGCACATCAAGCATGACTAAAAAGGTCACAATATAGACTAAGATGAATAATGAATACAAGGAGTTGGGTAGGTTGGATTAATAATAGCATATCAGCTCATAAAAATGCCAATGAGAATGGTGTTTCATTATTAGAGAGATGGGTAGCAGAAGCTAGTAGCTAAAAAACATAGGTAAAAGGGTGTAGACCAATGGTGGCAATTACAAAAGCTATCACCTATGCCATACACAACTATGTGATGAAAATTTGTGAAGATGATTAAAACTCAACCTTTTATGCTTTTTAGGTATCTAAAATTTTAAATCTCTTTTGGATTTGACTTGTTATTTAGATTGATTAATTTCAAGTACAAATTAACTGCTTCAAAAAGTGGAAGAATGTGAGTTATCACATGAATAGATAGTGTACAAGGAAAAATTAGTAGATATGGTAAGGGTGAAATGAGGAAATGGTGGACTGGTTCATGTGTAGGTCTCTAAGCCAAAATGGGCTAAGGAAGATTCCTAAAAGTGACAGTAATGATTTGGCAGAACTATTGGGGTACCTAACGAGAAGCTATAATGGATCCCCTACCATTTAAATATAGGTTATAATTTATTCATTATGGTTTCATTATTATCATCATGTCATAAAATTTTGGCAACTACTACATGTGCTAATTTGACTCATTATTCTAAGGTGAGATGTGAACCTAAGCTCAGATGTTTGTTGATTATCAAGAGTATTGTCTTTTGACTAAAGATACTTGAGTCTCAAACCGATGTGTTGAATTCTCTTCTATAATTTTTTTATCTTCAAATTTAAAAGTTTGATGAGGGTCTAATATTCATGATGCTATAGAATTACCACTGAATGTGTACACAAGGGAGGCATAATTTGTTAGGATAAAATAAAACATATATTTATCCCCAAATAGCATACAAGAGAAACTATGAAACGAATCAATCAAACATATAGAAAATAATCATAAACGTGCCCAAAATATGAGACACTAGATTTAATGTGGTTCACCCAAGATGGGCTACATCACCAAACTTGTCTAGTATATTATTTATAGCAATACAAGGGAGAAACAAATTCTACAATAAAACTTGTTACACCTCTCTACCTTCTCTGCCTCCTCTCTATGTACAATCTATTTTTTTCCATCTCAGCCATGTATCAATACATTTTAGGGTGAAAAACACATAAACATAACCTCTACCATTAGATATATAAACCTTTAATCAATGGCCTAGATTGACTATGAAATTATAATTTTACAAGGCAATTTTAATAATTTTTTTGCTTTGGGGGCATTGCCCTTGAACCCCCACTGGGGTGCACTACCTTTGGACCCTCTGTTGAGAGGGTCATCCCCCTGAACCCCACAAGGGGGGTTCCCCCCATTGAAACCACCCATGCCATCAGGGATATAAAGAATAGGATCCAAAACCTGACTAAAATAACATCAAAATTTTAGCCTCTGATCTTGGAAGATAATCAGGCTCCACACCTAACAATCTCCTACTTGGAGACTGATTATAGCAACTCCACCACTATTGCATCCATTGTACTATCTAGACTTGGATAAGTTCATTAATTTAATTGTCATCCATGAATACTAATGGAAGCTGAACAAATCTTTAACTTCTCTTTTGTAACTACCTTGGTCATCATATCTATAGGATTTTTGCTGGTATGTATCTTCTCTAATTTTAGTTGCTCTTCCTCTATCACTTAATGAATGAAATGATACCGCAAATGAATATGTTTTATTCTGGAGTGAAAAGCTAAGTTTTTGGGTAGATAGATTATACTCTAAATATCACTATATAGAGTACATATTTCTTTACTATGTCCTAATTTTTCCATCAACCTTGGTAACTAAATTATTTCCTTGTTTACTTTTGTAGCAGCAACATACTCAGCCTTTGTGGTTGAAAGTGCCACAACCTTTTGTATATTTGATACCCAACTAATTGGTGTACCACATACTATAAACACATACCCTATAGTACTTCTTCTACCATCTAAGTCATCTACCATATCTAAATCAACATATACCTATAATGTCACATCTAATCCACCATAGCTCAACATTATATCTATGGTCCCTCTTAAGTAATGAAGGATCCATTTTACTTCCTTCCAATGTTCCTTTCCTATCACTCATGAACCTACTCACCACTCGACAAACAGTCCCTCGAAAAGAAGCAAAATGAGAGGACCAAAGAAAGGAAAGATGATGGGGTGAAAACATAATGATATTGAAAAATTAGTCAAAATCATTAAGAATGCAAGTGGGATGGTGTACAATGGTTTTCTCAAAGGTGATTATAAGCATTGTACCCTGATAGTGACAATGTGGTATGATAACACAATGATTTACCCAAAGGCAGTTATAATCATTGAGAAGATGGAACTACCCTAGTTAGGATATAAAAATAAGATAACATGCCCCTATATAGGTAGAAAAATTAAAGTGGTGAAAACATAATTATTTACCCAAAGGCAGTTATAATCATTGAGAAATGTAGGTGAGACGGTGTACAATGATTTTCCCATAGGTAATTATAATCATTGGACCCAGATTATGGAAAACATGATAAACTTAGCCGAGGAGGATGATAACTTAACACAGAGGGTAATGATGAATTGGAACAAATTACTAGTAGGGAGATACTCATTCGAACTAATAAAGGTTGAAATTATTTCATGCTTAATTATTCTATTTAGGATATGATTAGGAGTGAATCAAGATGTTGATGATGAAGAGATGCCACCATTACTGAATAGACTTCTTGAATCTAAGGTTTGTTGTAGCATGTGTCAGTAGGTATCATGGTATAAAATCATGAGGACTTAGCCAAAATATGCATAAAGACTGACTCTCATAATCTAATACTCAATGGAACAAAATGTACCACTGATAGAAACCATGATGACAATGTAAACATATGAATATGGATGGATTCAAGTGTAAGTGTGGGAAAGGAATCAACACAGAGGATAATGATGAATTGGAACAAATTAATAGTAAGGAGATACTCATCTGAACTGATAAAGGCTGAAATTCTTTCATGGTTAATTATTCTATTTGGGATATGATTGGGAGTGAATTGAGATGTTGATGCTGAAGAGATGCCACCATTACTAAATAGACTTCTTGAAGCTAAGGTTTGTTGTATCACATGTCATTAGGTATCATGGTATAACATCATGAGGACTTAGCCAAAATATGCATAAAGATTGACTCTTATAATCTAATACTCAATAGAAAAAAATGTACCAATGATAGAAACCATGATGACAATGTAAACATATGAATATGGATGGATTCAAGTGTAAGTGTGGAAAAGGAATCACCCAATGAACACACATAAATTGAATCAAGGCAACAATGCTAAAAGCAAACATATAGGTAGACAAATAAATAAAATAACTAGCAACAAATAAATAAACAATGCAATAGAAATCCAATGAATATTGCCCCTAAAAAATAAGTGACAACTTAAAAAATAAACAAAATGGGGGAATAGAAGAAAATGAAGGGGCTGGCTAAGCTATCTGAATATGCATTAGGTAAGTGGATGCTACCTACATAGTTTCATGGATGTAATATCCAATAAAAAACTTTAGGCCAAATGTAGTTCTCCTAGGGAATGGGAAAAATGTGCTAACTAATGAAAACAAATAGAATGGATGTGATAGAAGAATAGGAATGATATTGTAAAATGGAAAGTGTGTGAGAGAAAAGGCCAAAATGATAGGGAAACTAAGTGACAAGTGATTTGTTGGTAACTTAGTAAGGGTTCCCAGAATCCTTAAGGCAAAGAAGTGGTCAATGTTTTTGTTCTTTTCTAATGATTTTTCAAATGTTTTTGGATTTTTTTGAAGTATCTCAACTCAATAGAGAATGACAAGACACTAAATAGTTCAAGCTTTCAAAATAGCTAGAGCATTTAAATTAAGGTTGCTTGTAAAATGGTGAGAGTGTGGCTTAGGTTGTTATCAAAATGGGAAGAGCATGCCTTAGGGTGCTCAAAAAATGATGAGAGAATGGCTTAAGATGCTCACAAAATGGAAAGAGCATGTTAAGGTGATTGAGCTGACCTTAAAAAATATTGAGAATGACCTATATAGTCCCATAGTAGGACCTCAAGTCACTATAGTTCTATCTTATAGTAGAGGAATTCAACTAGTGTATCATTCAATTCAAACAAACCAAGCATAGTTGGTAAAAAGGCATAGCATGGCATAGGAAGTGGTAAGTTGGTACATTAAGGCTTAATGTTGCCCCTAGTTTTCCCATGGATAGTTATAACTATGACACAATGGCATAGATCAATGGTACTAATTTTCCCAAACACAGTTATAATTAGTAGCAAGATTGGTGGTAAAAAAGACATAACAAACAAAGGATGCAACTATCCAAAATTTTGTCAAACTATCCCAAAATATAGTCTCTATCTGAAGTACTTGAACCAACTGATGAAATTGATCAAATACCTTGATGATGAAATTGCATAATGAATGGCAAAAACCAAGGTCAAATAGGCTAGGATTTAGAACACATTGGGCTGATAGTTTGGAAGTGTAAAGTGGATACGGTGAAGAGGATGGTACTTGTATAAATAATAATAGTGATAAAATGGCATAACTGAAATGGTCCTTACATATAATACACCTTAGCACTCAAACATAGTACCACTTGAGATGAATAATATTCATCATCTCAAGAAGTTCATTTCTATCTAGTGTGGCAAGCCTATATGCTCCTGATCCATAATCTATAGTAATGATGAAAGGCCCTATCTAGTTTGGTTTGAATTTCTCTTTATGCTTCTTCTCAAATATAGTATTCTTTTGGTTTTCTTTAAGAACAAGATCACCAAGTTCAAATTTTTTATACTTAACACGTCGATTATAGTGGCCTTTGAGTCGGTTCTAATATGCTTGAATATTGTTAAGCGTGGTGGTGCATTTTTCATCAAGTAGGTCTAGCTCTTGCAAGCGGGCTACTCGATAGTCATGATCGTCTAGGACATGCTTGAAATATATTCATAGTGAAGATAACTTAACCTCAATGGGAAATATGGATTTACTACCATAAACAATTGAGTATGGAGTGGCTCTTGTGGGAGTATGATGATTGGTATGGTATGCCCAAAGGGTAAGGAATATCTGTAAGTTTCAATCATGACTGACATCATTGACAATCTTTTTGAGAATATTGACAATAGTTTTGTTAGATGCCTCAGCTTGGCCATTACCTTGAGGGTAATATGTTGTAAAAAACTATTGTGTGATGTTAAATTTAGTACATAGTTGGTCTACATCCTTATTCTTGAATGATCCTCCATTATCAAATATAATGTCAGAGGGGATACAGCAGCAATAAATGAGATGGTTGAAAATGAATTTGGAAATTTGATTTCCAGTCACATAAGTGAGGGGTATAACTTCAACCTACTTAGCAAAATATTCAGTGGTGGTAAGTATATCTTTATGGCAATTAGATGAAGTGGGGTTAATCTTCCCATTGAGGTCAAGTCCCCATGTAGAAAATGCCCATGGCGTCAACATTGATTTTAGAGTTTTTTTGGGGCATGAATCAGATTAGCATGACATTGACATTTGTCACACTTTTTTACATATGTAGTGGCATCTGCATCCATTTTAGGCCAATAATAACCATTACATAAGAGATTTTTGGATATAAATACCCCATTAGAATGAGCTCCACATACTCCTTCATGAACTTCTCATAATTCAAATGTAGACTCTGTCAAAGTTAAATAAGGAAGTAGAGTTACATCAAAACTATGATGGTAAAGGGTGGATCTGAGTAGAGTATAATGAGTGGAATGATGAAGAAAGGCTTTGGCTTGTTTTTGAGATAAGTTAGGTGGTAGAACTTGGTCATGAAGGTAATTTTAAAGGTTTGAGTACTAGATAAAATTAGGACCAAAAATATCATAAATCATTAAAATGGTTAAAGGTTCATTAATTAGTTCTAAAAAAATCTTGATAAGGAATTGATACTCTCTAGCTTTATCTATTTGTCAAATCAAAGAGCCAATAGTAGCCATAGAATCTGTAGTTTTGTTACTAGCCCTTAGTATGTGCTCAAAGTGGAGATTGGAAATTTGTTGCTTAAGAGTGTCGACCGTGGCTTTATATGGAACCAACTTTTCATCTTTGGTCTGAAAATGATTTGTGACCTGATTAATGATTAACTAGGAATCACCATAAACTTGGAGATGAGATATATTCTAATGCACTACTTGTCAAAGTCCTAAAACAAGTGATTACTACTTGGCCGTGTTGTTTGTATAAGGAAAGCTGATTTTGAACGGTTTAAGGATTAGATCCCCCTATGGCATAATAAACAATAGGCCCACCCCTGATCCATGTGCAGTAAATGAATCATAAAAATATAGTTTCTAAGGTTGATCCTCAAGGGGTGTGTCAATGATGGTCATGATAGATTCATCAGGAAATTGAAACATGAGTGGTTGTGTGTCTATAAGGGGTGCTTCAGTAAGTTGATTTTCAAGAAATTATCTATTGATTGCCTTCTTATTGACATACTTTATGCCAAACTCATTCAGAATAATGATCCATTTAGCCATTATACCTTACAAAGATATTTTATATATTCAATACTTGAGTGGGTCTACTTTTGAAATGACCACGGTCTTATTATTCAACATGTAATGGCATAGTTTTGAGCTATAAAGACCATGGCTAGACAAGCTTTTTCAATAGGGGTATAGATATGTTCATGTGTAAACCAAGGTATGAATTAGGTAATATATGACATGCTCTTTTCCATTGTCATCATGTTGAGCCAAGAGTGCCCCCAGAGCGTGGTCAATAGCTGATAGGTATAATAAGAATGGCTTTCTTGGCATAGGAGGTAATAAAATAGGTGGATTAAGAAGATAGTATTTGAGTTGTTGAAAAGTTTTTTGGTAGTGATCATCCCAGTGAAATGTAAATCCATTATTTATAAGGTGTGTAAATGGATGACACTTTTATGCTAACTAAGAGATGAAGCATCAAATTGAATTGATCTTACCCTATAAACTATGAAGTTACTTTAAATTGGTTGGTGTCAGAATCTTAGTTATAGCATGAACTTTATTCGGATTGACTTTCATACCTCTATGAGATATGATAAAGCCAAGTAAGTTGCCTGAAGTTACACCAAACACACATTTATTTGGATTGAGTCTAAATATTTACTCCCATAATCTTTCAAATATATGACGCAACACTGCTAGATGGTTGGCCCTGGTTTTCTAAGTTCCTAATATGTCATCGACATAGTCTTCAAAAATATCATGCATCATATCATGGAATATGATAGTCATATCTCTTTGATATGTAGCTTCAGCATTCTTAAATCCAAATGGCATTACCTCATAACAAAATGTTCCCCATGGAGTGGTGAATGTTGTTTTATGTTGATCTTTTGATGTTATTTTGATCTAGTTGTATCCTAAAAATCCATCCATGAGTGAAAGCATTTCATAACCTATCATGGATTAAATGATCATGTCGATATTAGGCAAGGGAAAATCATCTTTAAGACAAATTATGATCCCTTTAGGTTTTTTACTAATAGGTACCAAACAAGAGATCCATTCTAAGTAGTTAGTGGATTGGATACATCCTACTTCTAAGAGTTTTTCCAACTCTTTTTTATCAATAAATCAATGTAAGGATGCATCTTATGTAACTTTTGTTTTACCAGTTTAGTGTCAAGATTAACCACAAGGTAATGCAGAACCAAGATGGGGTCCAAACCTGGCATGTCAAAATAGGCCCATGCAAAGATATCTACAAATTCTCTCAATAGAGCTATAAAGCCATCATATTCCTCCTCAATGAGGGATTTTCCTAATTTTATCCATTTTAGGTCTGATAGATTCCTGATATTTACCTCTATTGTATCTTCAACTAGAAGGGTCAAACCATCTTCTAGGATAGTAGGCAATGATTTGAACTATTGAATTATGTCAGGGTCCTCTGTTAGGACTTGATCTTTAAATTCTCCTAAGCATGATGAATATGAGTCCCCTAGTGGGAGATCTGACCATGTGACAAAAATAGTCAAAAATTCTTGAAGAATTTGATTAAATACTTGTTGTTTCTCAAAGCTAAACTTAGATCTATAGACAAGTTCATCATTGGTGGTCTCTTGGTCTAAATTCAAATAAGAATGAACACCCCCATCTAATGGCACTTGAAATAGATTTTTACCACTAGACTGGCCTTTATTTTTACTATTTCCCTAGTTATAAAGCACCTCAATGATGTTTTCACTTTAGGACCTAAATTTTTTACTTATTTGTTTTTGGCTAAGGGTGTTCACTCGCTTTCCAAAATAGGCTATAGGATCCAATGTGATTGAGAATCCTAATTTGTGATCCCCAATAGAATGTTGTCTCTAAGGCCTAAAAGTTCATAGAATGCATCATCATCTAGAACACATCAATCAGTAGACTGGATTCTTGTTGGTCCTAATCTATTAGTTGGGGATAATATAATGGCAATGGGTTGTGATGAATTGTCAGAGCAAGGGTACAAATGACATTATTATCAAATAGATTGGTTTCAGCTAGGTTATCAAAGGTGAGGCAATGATCAAAATCTATGTGACTATCGACATCATCATCAATAGTTATTGGTGATGGAGTTTGAATAAGATATGTGGGGTCAACCCTAGGCAATTTAAATCCAAGTCCATAAGGTCTTTCATATTTAGTCATATAAATTGGCTCGATGGTTCCTTGTTGATTTGGTTTGAGGCCTCTTCCTTCATAATTGTGATGCTCAATGATCCTATTGGGAATAAGATACTTTGTAATTTTATAAAAAATCAACTTGGTCATAATTATATAACCATGATTCATCCCCTTCAAGAGGATCAAGTTCTAGGCCAAACACTGGTACAAATGTGACAAGTCCCTTATCTTTCTTCTTTTGTTGCCAATGCATATGTGGGGTGACTTTAGGTCACCCAAAGGTTTTTGGATTATGAGGAAGATTGGTAATATGAAATGTATCATGGGTCACATACCCTCTTGGTATAATATCTAAAATAGTCAAATGATTAGAAGCTTCAAGAGGTGGCATGTGGGAAAGGGAATCCAAAGTATTAAGATCTATATAATTATCTGGTGAAGGATCAATAAGTATAGCCTTTCCTTTATCCTGCTTGAAACTTGGATTCATGTCGTATTGATACTTGTAGCTTTGAAATTTGGCCTCAAGATGCTTGTAGTGTTCATATGGGTGTACATTTCCTGGAATATTCACTTCCATCCTTGAGTGGGAAAACTTGATACATTGGTGTAGTGTTGACAGGACCGCATGAATCTCATGTAACTAAGACCTACCTAAAAGCATATTGTATGATAACTCAAGATCAAACACATGGCAAAGTGTATCATGGGTAAAAGTCCCAATGATAACTGGAAAAATAATGGTGTCTTGTGATTCTCTTTCATAATAATCATAGGCTTTGATGGTTATTATTTCTAGCTGAAGATCTTCCATTGTGTACCCAAGAAGCTTTTTGAGCTCTAGAGACACTATGTTGAGGCCGGATCCTTTGTCTATAAGGACACATTTCACTTTATGATGTCTTATATAAAATTATATGTATAATGGATTATTATGGAGTGGGCCAAGAGAAAACATATCACTTTGGTTGAATGTGACTTATTGGGCTAGAGTTAGGTGTCCAACAAAAGCTTGAAATTTATCAAGGGATATGTCACTGACAACAGTGGATTGAGTAAAAAACTCATTCAAGATGTTCTTATGGATTATTAACATTCACAACAAATCTAAAATAGAAATTTATGTTGGTGTCTTATGTAATTGTTCCACAATATCAAATTTCTTATCTTGGTCAGATGTGAATGGTTTATTCTAAGGCTACACGGTTGGTTGGATGACAAGCATAGTGGTAGATGGTTGTTGGCCTGGGATAATAATCTTTGACCATCAAGTTGTGACTACATAATTAGGATTAAATACTGGACCATTATTGCTAACCAATGTTGGGAATGGTGTGGGACCAGATAAGATAAGTCTCGATTGTTAGTGTACTTGCATGTGGTCATGTGGCAAAGATAAATTATTGATATAAGGTCCAAAAGGGGAATTCCTAGTTTGACTGTATGTATTCCCAAGTCAAAGAAGGACTATCCATGTAATTTGGCTTAATGTTGTTTAACAATGGTCTAGGTTGATTATTGCTTGGTCTAGGATTAATGGAGATGGTATTAACACTACCCCCTAAAATATGACCTACAACCTTGTTTTAGTCTTGTGAAACTGCATGGTAGGTTTGGTTTTTACCATTCTGACCTTAGTTTTGTCCATGATTCTATCATTATGGGTTATGCTGCTAATTTTGTTGATTCTACTGGTTCAGCGTTTGATTTTGATACTGTACTATTTATTATTGTTTTTATTGCTAATTATTTTGATGCTACTGATTGTTATATTAGGGAAAAGGGTTTTGATAAATCCCAAGAGTTTTATTGGAAATGTAAGCAACATTATCCAATGTTATCTCCCCATTTTCCAACATATTTTTAATTAGATGCTTGATTTGGACACATCTTCATAGATTATGCATGTTGACCTGATGATAGTCATAAAATTCATTTTCATGGTACCAATAAAGATAATAAATGCCAAGGTTCTCCTAAGAGGAGGGGTTTGTAATGGTAAAGGCTATTGTATTTGTTATCCAAGTCTTGGTTATTGTGATTGTAGCATTGGTTGGAGAGGTTGTCAGGTAAGAGTAAGCTAAAAAGGTGGTGCAGATGATGTTTTCACCATTTGGACATGATGGGATTCATTTACTCCATTTCCCATAATATTCCTATTGTAGTTGAATTGCTTCAGTCTTTCATGGTTATTGGCCTATGTAAGTTGTGATGCTAGTACTTAAATATAACGTTGGTCATTTCCTTGATTGGTGCCTTGATTTTGATTAGTTGAATTAATCTTGATAAATCCCTTATTGATGAGTGATTGCTCAATCAAAAATCCTTTGTCGATGATTTCCTTGAAAGTATGTGCACATTGTAGTTTCAAATGATAAGCTATCTCACTATGTAAATTTTTGGTAAACACAGTGGCTAATTGTTTATCTGGTAAACTATGGGTGAAATGGTTTGCAAGGGCTCTCCATCATTGTAGATAACTTGTGAAACTCTCACCAACTTTTTTCTTTACTTGCATTAAGTCCACTAATGAAATCTCACGTTTAAGATTATAGGAAAAGTGCTACACAAATTTATCAGAAAGATCATCAAAATATATTACTAAATTTTTAGGTAACTTTAAAACCACCCCAAGGATTGTCCAACCAAGATACTTGGAAACAACAATAAAAGGCATATGTCTCTATATGCCACTGGTTGACATGTGATAAAGAACTCGGTCAAATGAGCCTTAGGGTCACTTTTTCCTTTGTATTTGTTGAATTTCGGTGGTTCATATCCTGGAGGAAATTGTATCTAAAAAAACACCATGTTGAATGGGTAAGAACACACATCATCCAATTTGAATTTTTTAATCTATTTACTATCTTGAATGGTAGTAATTGCATCCTTCATCTATTGCAATTATTGGGATAGGAAACTAGAAGGAACATTGGTTTGAGGGAGAAATTGGGTAGATGGTTGGGAGGTCCTAAGTGGGACACTTTGACTAGGGTATGATGGAGATACTTATTAAGATATATTGGTTTGGTTGGGGAATGGATCAGGAATATGCATACATGGATTAGAATGTACTTGAAATTGCATAATTCATTACATGATATTCTGGTTTGGGTTAGCAATAAATATTTGACTTGGAGGATTTTGTGGTTGGGATGGAGGGATATAACTATACTATGCCTATTATGGTTTAAAAGGGACATGCTACTGACTAATCAAACCTTGCTATTGAGTGAAAACTTATGTTTCAAGACTCTATCTCTAAATTTGTGGCACATTTTGAACCAATGGTTGTCTAGTAGGTACTTGAGAAACATGGGAACCTATTTATTACATGAATCCCTATGAGGAAATGAAATCAAGTTGTAGATTTGGCATCTGTCACTTACCAATATTTACACATTGTTGACTAGTCATTATTTGGTGTTGGATTGGCATATTAGTATGTGACTGAAGAGGTATGTTCATCATTACCTAGTGAGGTGGAACATTAGTTTCCCTGATTGAGGTGGAAATGTATTTGTCCTATATTGCATTGATACACTAGGTTGTGCTTATTGTTATGGAATAATACTCATTACTTGTTGAGGAGGAGTAGGATTCATCACATTCTATTATTGAGGTGTGACATTGGACATTGCTTGATTACCTAATCCTATAGGTTGTACACTTGAGGAAGTAGTTAGTTGAGGTTGTGCTATAGAAACTCTTATTCCTTGGTATGATGATCTACCCATGGGATTGACTATAGGCACCTATTATTGGCTATTTATTTGTGCATTAGTACCACTTTGATCAGGATTAGAAGTTGTTTGCACATTGTCCACTACATTTGTCTCACTATTCTATGTAGAGGTTGAAGACACTTCTTTAATAATGAGCATATGTATCAAGTTATCTATTGAAGCAGTCTATATGAATAGGTCAGAACTTGAGTTCTCTTGTCCAATTAACTCTATCAACACTCCTATTGAAGGAACTATGTCAATAAGAGGCTTACTCACCATGTTCATTTGATTGAAATCACATGTTAGATTTATGTAGGTTTGATATGTTGTTTACATTTGGTTAAAGTGATCTTCCATGATGTTTTTACCTTGATTAGATATATTAGGATCTTAGTACATTGTTTTCACTAGAGTTATAGGATTGCATAAAATAATCATATTAATCGTAAATGATATTATGGGGCACTCTTACTATAATTGGTAAATTTTCATGGGGAAAATCTACTAGAAAATTGGCCCCTACCTCTATATCTCTAACCAAAATCTCATCTTTGTTCTCTAAAAAATGTCACTCAAAAAAAAATGGATCATACGTGGAAGCCATATGAGTAGAATATGACTGTCAAAGAACTAACTTGTCCACTATGGGTATTATAGCTAGGTATTGTGTGGTTTGTTCTTGGTCTTGTTCTAAATAAGGTGGTGTGTTAACCAGATAGTTAGCCAATGGATCTTACCTTTGAGCCCCTGATTGAGTATTATAAGAGGGATAAGAATCCATTAGTAAGTAATATTATTCACACAGGGGTCTTACACCATTTCCTCCTGTGCAAATACATTACTAATCCCTAGATTATACATGAGTCCAATATGAGTGTAGGAATGCATGTTAGGATCCATAGTCAATGCTTTTCAATAAAAAAATCAAAGAGTTTTACAAACTCTAAAAAAAAGGACAATGTATAAAATAGATGATGTCCCAATTTGGTCTAGATTCATCAAAAGGATCAAAACGTTTATGCAAATATTTGTGATGAAATAAGCTAGCATAAAATATCTAATGTTTCACTATTCACACAAAGGTAAGCAAGCAAATAGATCAAAAATTAAAATTCCAAACTCTAAGATTGAAGTATTTCAAATCAGTCTAATCTAAGAATTTAAAAGTTGCTAGGTCTTTTGGCTAAACACAACATCAAAAGCTAGGCTCAAACAAGGCATGTGTTAGGACTCTTGGCTAAATGGCATCAAAAGCTACACTTTGAAATAGATGAAAGCTTTAATCTAATGGATTTTGAACGCTTCTAACGAACAGTAAGAATTTAATTCTTGGACATGAAATTGATCAAATAAGTATAAGGTATGAAACAAGAACTTAAGAAATAGTTTATTTTCTCACAAAAAATGGTATAAAACTTGGTTCTTTTGATAAACAAACTAGAAAAAAGTGAACAGTATAACTATTTAAGACAAAAGATCACAAAAGTACACTTGGATTGGTCTGAAAATGTAGGAAAAGTTTTTGAAATATATACAAGAGGGCCTATGAAATAATATTCAAAATGTTTTGGGAAATGTAATGATGTTATACTACTCAAAGGGTGTGACAAAAAGGTTTGTTTCAAAAACTCTCTAAGGCAAAGATGTTTTCGTATAATTTTGACAACATAACACTACTTTTCTTAACTCAAAATGTTGTGGTGCATAGACTCAAAGTGTAAGTGGTTAGTAAAAAATGGCCTAAGTTTATCAAGTGATGACAATGACTATGAGTTTTGAATGGACGTCAACCCAAATTAAAAATTAAACCTAAGTTCCCTCAAGTTGAGTGCAAATGGAGAACCCACTTAACACATCAACCCTATGAACTTATAAAGGTGCAATTTTGAATTTAGATTATAATTGAAGGACTTAAACAACTTTGGTAAAGGTCTAGACTCAATTGGGTAGCATAAACCAAAGTGGATGATATGACTCTCAATCTTTTGATGAACTTTTGAACAAGGCAAATTGATGATCTCATGTGGGTAACATAACGCCTCTTTGTTCAAAGGAAAATTTGGACTGTGTTTGGTTTGGATTGTTTGTTTACACCAAGTTTTGACTCCAAATAAGAATTTAATCTAGTACAAGACCAACTAATTAAATGCTCTTAGATCTTAAACTGATAAGGTTACTTGGTATTATTGGAATTCATCAATATACGTCATTTGAGAGGATTTTAAGTGTTCATCCAAAAATAAATGTGCATTATATATTAGGGTTTTTACACCCCCCTTCTCTCAAATGACAATACTATAACATGGACCTTAAGGTGCACCTTGCACCAACAATACTTATGAAGCAAGTGGGGATTTGTCTAAGATTTAACAAGTTTTTGAATGATCTAGGGGAAACAATTGCACAATGACTTTCATGCCAAATAATTCAAAAGAAAAGCATGGATTTTGGGTTTATATCACTTGGCTTGTTGTAAAAAGGTCTAGTCCTTTTTTCAACCACTACATCTTGATGTTCGCTCAATGTAGTGAGATGTCTAAAGTTCCACTACATCCCATGTGTAACTCCAATTAAGACCCAAATGAAGTCAATGCCGAGAGATGAAACCTTTGGTCAAAACTTTCCTAAGGAACTCATGGGAGGTAATGAAGTCCTCCTCCCAAGCCAAGTTTGCATAAAAATACAAAAAACATGAAATAGAAAGACTTTAGGGTCATTTTTAAGGTCACCCAAACTTTGACAAGTTTTTTGGGAGTGATTTAGATGACTTTCTTTCTAATCCTTGGACTAGGCTACTTGTAATAGGAATGGTGCTTTTGATTCTAAGAGTTCCCTAAAGGGGACAAATGGAAGAGCATACATGCAACATTCCTCTTTTTGTCAAAAAAAAATTGATTAAACAACTATTATAAACAAAAATTGACAAGTGTGTTCAATTTTAAGCCCAAATGAAAGATTTGGTGGTGTTTATTTGACCCCTTAGTCTTAATATTATGAACTTTGAAAACATTCATCTAAGCATCTAAATTTTTCATTAAACACTAAAACAAAGTTCCTAATTTATTTTTAAACATGCAAAAGGTAATTTAAAACATGTTTTAAGCAAATGTTAAGCTTGATCCTGCAGCAAAAATGTTAGCATGCCCTTTAGCTTTGAATCTCTTTTTTGTTTGAAATAATAAACTTTAGAAAAGGAGCTATCAGGTTTGTGTTTTAAGAAAAACATAGTGACCGACATTGGTTTATATAACCAATGATGGTTACATTTTATAATCAATGTCGATTATCTAACCAACATTAGTTATACTAATATGATCGATGACAAGTATATAACCAATGTTGGTTTTGCTAATCATTGTTGGTTAATCTATAAAACTAATGTCAGTCCTACTAGTCGTTGTCAATTATTGTGTAAAACCATGGCAAAATAAAGTTATAAAATTAATTTACAAGAGTTTAAAAGGTTTAAATGAATATTTTAAAGTTATAAAATTTTCTTCTTTACGTGTGAGATACGTTTGGTCCCACCGAATGTGCTATATGTGATCTAAGATTTTGACTCAAGAGAGGATGATTAGTATGGTGTGAATTCTAAAATGAAAACAAAATAAAAGAAACACACTAATAGCATAACATCTCTAGGATAAGACACTAGGGAAAGCTTGGTAACAAAAATAAATGACAAACACAACTAAAAAGTAAGGAGTAAAACACAAGAATTCCTTCACCTTCCTTGGATGCTCCAAATGCCTTTGTAGTAGTGGCTTACTCAATTTTGTGCTCATGAAGTCCTTATCAATAGAAGTTTGGCTACCTCCATATCTCCTTGGCACCTTTGGCATGTGGCTTGGTTTGGCTTGGAATTAATTTTTCATGGTAACACTAGTTGCAATGGATCCTTGAAGATATTTTTGCATTATAAATTTGCACCAAAATTGTTAGGTTGTGGAGCTAAAAACTTCACAGGTATGCAAATGTGGAGGTTGCTAAGTGTCACAGTAATTGACATCGGTCAGGCCAACCGATGTCAGTCAGGAGTAGACTGAAAGCTACCAACATCAGTCAGAAATTGATCGACATCAGTCATCTCTAGATAGACAAGAATCGATGTTGATCACCTGTGCATTTCTAGAACTATTAGTTAGATGAACAGTTAGTTATATGAACAATCAATTTTCATGTAAAGACTAATTTTAGTCTTGAGTCTGTGTTTATAATTATTGTTTGGTTTGGGATCTATTTAATAGACCCATGGGGCTATATTGCAATCAAGGACATAAGAGGATAGGACTTACAAAGGACAAGGAAGAGATCCTTCCAAGTATAAGATCAGTTGATCTGCAGGTAGCAAGATCAAGGAGATCTGCATGGTTAGCAAGGTTAGTTGATGTATAGGGTGTGCAAGATCAAGGAGATCTATGGGTGTGTGTGTGTAAGGTCAGTTAGATCTGTAGGGTAGCAAAATCAAGGAGATCTACAACACAACAAGGAGCAAGATCAAGGAGATCTATTGGTGGATTGGTAGTAGGCAACAACAACCATTGGGTTGATTGTCACTAATTGGTGGAGGGAACAACTCAATGTTGAGTTGTGGTTATAATTGATTGAGAGAGAGAACTCTTGAGGGAGAATTATTGTACACCCAAGAGGTGTGGGAAGAGTGTGATTTCTTCATTGTATTTCCTTCTAGAAGAGTGTTAATATAGATTTTATTGTTTCTCATATCTCATATTCTGTGCTAATTTTGAATTCTAGTTACTTATTACTTCTGGTTAAATTCTGTGTTTAGTTGCTTATACAAAGGTAATCAAGTGTACTCTTAAGGAGTAAGATCCTAACAAGTGGTATCAGAGCTTTGTGCTCCTAGATCCTGACAAGTGGTATCAGAGCCAGGTTGTAGGTTCATCAGAGCCAAGGTAAAGGTTCTCAAAGCTTGGTTCACTAACAGGTGGTATCAGATTGTGTTAGTGTTTGTTGATTACAGGTCACTCACAGGGGTTTTTGTTTGAGTGGGAGTAAAGCAATGGCAAAAGAAAGTAAGCTAAGAATAGAGAAATTTAGGTATGGCAGTATAATCTACTATAATTGTGGAAGGAAAGGGTAGGTAAAGAAAGATTGTTGGTTGGTAGAAGATCAGCATGAAAGAAATAAAGAAGCAAATGATGTAGGTATTGTTGCATAGAGTGCTCTTACATGTTCCTTGGATAAATTAGAATCTTGGGTTTTATATTCTATTGCCTCTTTCCATGCAACCCCAAATAGAGCATTTTTTCATGATTATGTCCATGGAGACTTTGGAAAGATTTATTTAGGGGTTGGTGAGCCTTGTCAAATTGTTGGCAAAGGGAAAGTGCAGCTGAAAATGTAGACTAGTAACACATGGGTGTTGAAGGATGTCATGCATGTTCCCATCTTGAAGAGGAGTCTAATTTCTATAGGAAAGTTGGGTGATGAGGGTTGCACAGTAACTCTCACATCATAATCTTAGAAAGTTTCCAAGGGTGCACTTGTATTAGCAAGAAGTAAGAAAGTAGGTACACTTTATCTACTTATATTATTAATTCTCCTTTCGGTTTATCTACTTCAGATGTAGATGCAAAGATGTGGCTCTGTAGGATTGGTCACATGCGTGAGAAGGGAATGCATGTTCTTAAGTCAAATGGTAAGCTTTCAGATTTGAAAAGCATAGATCGAGATTTCTATAAGCAATAGAAGAAAGTGAAGTTTTCTGAAACTAGGTCAACAAAGAAGGGAGCTTCTATTGGAGGATCACAGTATTGCATGAAGAGGAAATCTGATGTTTTTGACAAAGTTAAAAACTAAAAAGCCTTGGTTTTCAAGGAGAAGATGATGGACAGAGATCAGCTCAAAAGGCTGAATAATTCTGAGCAGGGCAGTGTTGATTTGGACAAGGTTATGATCCAAAATGAGCTCACAGGTAAAAATCATCACTCATAGGAAAACACAGTTACCAACGTCAGTCAGGTGAGAACTAATATCGATCAGGTAGGAACTGATGTCTGTCATTTACAGACCAAAGCTGATGATGTTAGGTAGGTTGAAACTGATGTCGGTTATGGAGCCGATGTCGGCAGACAGGTGGACACTAATGTCAGTCAGGGAACTGACGTTGGTGATTAGGAGGAATCGACATCGGTCGGTTGCAGACTGAGGTCGGCCAAAGGTGACTGACATTGGTCACTATTAGAATGAATTTTGGGCAGACAACAAGCTGTCAAGGAGTCTCAAATGCCCATGAGAAGGTCTAAAAGGGTAAGTAAGCCTCAAATTTGTTATTCCCCTTCTTTATACTACTTGTTCCTCATTGATGGTTGAGAACCAGGAAGTTTTGAAGAAGCAATGTAGGTAGAATCCAAGAAATAGTGGGAGCATGGCATGAATGAAGAAATTGATTCCTTGGAAGAGAACCAAATGGGAGATTTGGTAGAGTTGCCAGCCAGAAAGAAAGCACTGAAATATGAATGTGTTCACAAGTTAAAGAAAAGAGATAATGGACAAGTGAGATAGAAGGCTAGGTTATATGGTCTTGAGCAAGCTCCAAGACAGTGGTATAGGTTTGACAGGTTTATGACAAAGCATGGATTTAGTCAATGTCAATGTGACCATTGTGTTTATTTTACCAGGTTGGATAATATTAGCTACATTATCTTGTTATTGTATGTAGTGTATATGCTTGTTGTAGGGTGACACATGCAGGGATTTGTTGAGCTAAAGGTAAAAGTAGCTCAGACATGTGCCAGGAAGGATTTAGGAGGAGCAAAGAAAATCCTTGGCATGAGTATTTCTAGAAACAGGGAAAGTCATAGGTTGATTTTGTCTCCAGAGGATTATGTGAATAAGGTAGTGGAGACGTTTGATATGAAGCATACAGAACTGGTTAGCACACCTATGGTTGGATAGTTCATAGAAAAGTGTCCTAAATCACATGATGAGGTTGAGTACATGGTATGTAATAGACCTGATATTGCCCAGGTAGTGGGAGTTGTCAGCAAGTTTATGGTCAATCTAAGGAAGTAGCACTAAAAAGTAGTTCAGTGGATTCTCAGATATATGAGAGGGACTAGCAACAGGTATTTATGCTATACAGAATCAAGCACTTCTCTACATGGGTATGTAGATTTGGATATGGCAAGTTACTTAGATGAGAGGAGAAGCACCATAGGATATGTGTTCACTGTTGGTGGAATGGTGGTTAGCTAGATTTTAGAGATGCAGAAGGTTGTTGCAGTCATGGTGGCTAAAAAGGATAAGAACCTTGCAAATATGTTAACAAAGCTAGGAACAAAGAAGTTGAATCTTCATTAAACTTCTATTGGTCTTCAAGATTAAATTTGAAGAGGGATACAAGCCAAGAAACAAAATTAGAGGTTATACAGGTACAGGTGCAGGTGCAGCTATTTATCTCTAAGTGGGAGATTGTTAGGTTGTGGAGCTAAAAGCTTCACAGGTATGCAAATGTGGAGGTTGCTAAGTGTCACAGTAATTGACATCGATCAGGCCAATTGACGTCGATCAAGAGTAAATCAGAAGCTGCCAACATTGATCAAAAATCAACTGACATTGATCATCTTTAGACAGATAGGAACTGACGTCAATCACCTGTGCATTTCTAAAACTGTTAGTTAGATGAACAATTAGTTATATGAACAGTTAGTTTGCATGTAAAGACTAATTTTAGTCTTGAGTCTGCATTTCTAATTATTATTTAGTTTGGGATCTATTTAACAGACCCATGGGGCTGTATTATAATCAAAGACATAAGAGGATAGAAGGACTTGCAAAGGACAAGGAAGAGATCCTTCCAAGTGTAAGATCAGTTGATCTGCAGGTAGCAAGATCAAGGAGATCTACATGGTTAGCAAGGTCAGTTGATCTACAGGGTATGCAAGATCAAGGAGATCTATGGGTGTGTGTGTGCAAGGTTAGTTAGATCTGCAGGGTAGCAAGATCAAGGAGATCTGCAACAAGGAGCAAGAACAAGGAGATCTGTTAGTGGACTGGTAGTAGGCAACAACAACCATTGGGTTGATTGTCACTGATTGGTGGAGGAAACAACTCAGTGTTGAGTTGTGTTTGTAATTAATTGAGAGAGAGAAATATTGAGGGAGAATTACTATACACCCAAGAGGTGTGGGAAGAGTGTGATTTCTTCATTGTATTTCCTTCTAGAAGAGTGTTAATACATATTATATTGTTTTTTATATCTCATATTTTATGTTGATTTTGAATTCTAGTTACTTATTACTTCTAGTTAAATTTCGTGTTTAGTTGTTTATACAAAGGTAATCAAGTGTGCTCTTAAGGAGTAGGATCCTGAAAAAATAACTTAGAAATGATGTTCATGGCCTCTCTATTTATAGATTTTTGAAAATATCTAGAATCAACTTGAATCGTCCATCCTAAGATTGAGAAGTGTGGTTGAGGATTAATTAATTTTTTTAAATTAAGTTTATAAGTATCCTCATCATGACATTGGAAAAAGGGGAAATTAAGAGGCATGGAGGGCATCATGGAAGGCATTGATGAGGCATGGAAGGCATGAATCTTGATATTTATGGTATTTATGGCCTAGTGATGTCTTCCCAAGAAATGAGGTCACCTGATGATGCAGATATTCAATATTCATTTACAAAAATAAATTTTTAACAAGTTTCCATGGAATTATTGATTATTCCTTGATTTGGGTTAATTAGATCTTATGCATGATTAAGTACTTTGTGCACAAATTAGTCAAATTGATCAGAATGCCTTGTTATTGGTCCAAAATTTGACTGAATTAAAATTAGAAGTTAATGTCAGATGTGTTAGAACCATATTCCCATTTAGGAAGTTACCAAAAAAAAATAACAAAGGCACGTGTCTTGTGTAAGAGATTTGTCAGGAAAGAGCAATCCAGAGCACCTAGATACAAAATTGGCATTTTGACTCAGAATGAACTGATCAAAAATTAGCTGGCCCATAAATTGCATTACCCCATTTAGGGATACCCTGGCCAAATTCAGCACTTGAATATGTTAGTTTCAAATCATTTAGCAGGTTTTAGTGTTTTTAGGCCAAATTGTTCATTTTAAGTGGAAATTGGTCAAAAGCTTGGTTGGATGTTATCGATGGCTAGTTTTAGGTGTCTACAATGCTCATGATGATGTTGATGTGGACTCGCCTAGATAGGTATGTGATGATATATCTCTTTAATTTATTTTCATGATGATGCTTGGTATGGATTTATGTTATTTATGTGATTATGAGGTGATGGTTATATATGACTATGATGATCCCAATATGATTATGTAATTCTAATGTGATGTTTGATTATTAGGATGATGGTTATGATATTATGATTATGGTATTTTATGATGTTGTTTATGGATGTAATCATTTAATTTAATGTTTTGAGATGATCATCTTTATGGTATTGAAATGATTATGGCTATGGCTATTGGTTATGCTTAGGTGGATAAGGTTATGATTTGATTATTGTTATGATTATGGATCATGGATCATAGTTATATAGATGTGATAAATGGTTGGATACTAATGATGTAATGATGATGCTTATTATATGGTTATGGTTATGGTGTTCATGTTGAAATTTAATGAATATATGATTCCTCAATTAGATTTAGACATGTGGTGGATATGGTATATGTGATTATGAGAATGTGATGATGATAGTTGATTTGTTTATGGAGGTGGTGATTATGCTAATGATGTATGTTGTTTTTTATGATGTGATGATGATATTATGTGACATGGTTATTATTATGATCATTTTACTTAGATTAAGGTGAAGCACATAAAGTAAGTTAAAAAATAAAACCATATGGGAGAAATAGAAGACAATCAAGAGACAAATGTCTAAGTGAATGTAGGAACCCATATGATAGAATAAGAAGGAAGCATGATGCTTCTTCTTTGGAAAGGACTAAAACAAACCAAATTTGTATCAACTTAAATAACATAATCCCTTTGAATGCTTTTCATTAATGTCTATTAGTTGGTTTAAAAAGGTGTCTTGATCACATAATGTCAAGTAAACTCAAAATCTCTTGTTTATAGAGTGTATAAAGGGGAGGGAGATAAAAAATGGAACCTTCTTAGGAGACTAGTTTACCTCTTTTATAGGTCACAAAAGAGATAATGTAAACAAGTCCATGTCATATAATGTGTAGACTAATCAATGCAGGATGTCTACTTATGAAAGCAGATTGTAGCTTCAAAATATATTTGTATTTTTTGATGTTTGATAATGGGCCTTTTGTTATGTTTTTATTGCTTGGGAAGGTTAGGGAAGCTGATCAATGTAGGAAGCTTACAATAAATTTCTATGATTTGATAAATACTTGACTTAGCCATCCTTCAAGGGAGTGGTATAAGTCTTATGTGCTTTGTTTAAGGCTTTTGATATCTATCCTTCAATGGATCAGTCTACCTTATATTGAACAATTTTGATATGTTTTAGGTATTTGTCCTTCAAGGGAGAAGTCTACAAATGCTATGAATGACCCATGATTGTTTTTGCTTATGGTTTTGCTTTTTTTTGTTTGGCATAGACTTGCTTATATAGGCTTAGAGGTTCACCTTTTATGAAGGCAAAACTAAAAGCATAAGAAGTTTGATTAGGTTTAAAATAGGTTTAGGTGATAATGACCATGGGAATCTATCTTATAAAAGGGTCAAATAGTACCTTGAGAATCATGTCATGGGTAGAGCTGTGGTACCCATTTTTTAAGATTAGGCTATGATTGTGATAGGTAATCACATGATTTAGTTTTAATTAGTTGTCTCTAAAATAAGGAGATCAAAGTGGTTTGAAAATAAGGGATGAGCTTAAGTTAGATAAAAATGTGATTTTGATCCTATTTAACAAAAGAAAGGATGCAAATGTGAAGCATTATGGGGATCAAGTTCTAGGTTCCCTTCAAGAGACAATAATAAATAAGCTCATGATCCATACTTATGCATTATAATATAAGGTCCAATCCAATTAAAAGAAAACTTACCTCACTTGATTTTCTCCATATTGGTGACACATTGATTTTCCTTTAGGATGAAGTCTCTGATATTGAATTCTTGCACTTTAGGGTGTTTTTTTATAAGCATACTTGATGTGTTATTAATAGACATGAATATGAGTGAGTGATACTAAATTATGCTCATCAAGTAGCTCAAATTGGGCTAAACATTCTTGATAATAATCACTCTCCAAGATGAGATCATGTAAGGATATGTGAAGAGAGGGAATTTGGACTTCAAGAGGTAAGACAACCTCTACTCCAAAAACTAGAGAGAAAGGGGTATCACCCGTAGGGGTTTGAATGCTAGTACGATATGCCCATAAAGTGAAGGGGATATGTAAATTCTAATCCTGACCAGATGTATTAACCATTTTAATTAGCATGTTATTTATAGTTTTATTAGTGGATTCTACCTGTACATTTTCTTGAGGATGATAGGGTGATGAGAAACTTAACTTGATATTGAATGCATCACAAAGGCCTTGGACTTGTTTGTTTTTAAAATATTTTCCATTATCAGTGATAATTTTATAAGGAACATTGAAACAATATAAGATGTGATGATTCAAAAATTCGATAATATTTTTAGTTTTTATTGAGACAAGAGGAATAGCCTCTACCCATTTGATAAAATATTTGGCCACGGTGATGATAAAATTATGTCTCTATGAAGAATGGGGGTTAATTTCACTAATAAGGTCTAGATCCCATTATGATAAGGGCTATAAATCTTTGGATACTTGAAGAATATGGGTAGATGTGTGATGTAAATTAATGTGTTGTTGACATTTGATCACTTTTTCACATAATCATAGCAATATTGGTTAAGGGTGGGCTAATAATAGCCAAGGCAAAGGATGAGTTTAGCAACAACTAGGCCATTAAAGTTTCCCCCACATATCCCATCATGTATTTCCCTAATAACATGAGAGGCTTCATGACTATGTAGGTAGTGAAAGAGAAGACCATCAAAGACATGCTTATATAGAATCCCTATAGTATGGTATAATGTGAGGTGTTATGGATAAATGCTCTTTGATCATTCTTGGAAATACCAAAAGGAATGATGGCATAGTTGAGATAGTCAAAGGTCTGTTGATACCAAAAATTGTGTTGGGTCTCCTTTATGTTGAAAATGGTAGGAGAGTCAAATTTGACATAAGAGGGTTGGGTAAGTTGATGGATAATGAAATATATCCTAGAGTCAAAGGGTGTAAATGGGATATGAGAAGTGAGGGAAGCCATCATATCGACAAACTTATTCATAGATCATGAAGTGGTTCAAATATTATATCGTTTAAATGATACTAAGATTCCATTAGCCTATTTATATTATTGTAAAACATCATTCTTACATTGATAAGAACCATTGATTTGATTGAACATGAGTTGATAATTGTTGAAGATGTTGATCATTTTAAATTATAAGGGTAATGCAGTTTGAAGGCCTATCACTAGAGCCTTATCCTCAACCATGTTATTGGTGCAATCAAAATCTAACTTGAAGGATAAAGGAAGAGGTTCACCATGAAGGGGGATAAGAATTATGTCATCTCCCCCAAAATGTTGAAACTTTTATCCATCAAAGAACATGGGAACTTGATAGGTAAAGTCTGCTCGAGAGAGGGTTACAATGAAATCATCTAGAAACTCAAGAGGAGGAGGTTAGGGGTCTGTTAATGGTACTTTAGCCAATTTTTTAGAAATGACTTGCCCTTTAATTAAATTTTTCTAAAGAAAATCATGTTCAAACTTAGCCAGAAGCATGAGCCACTTAGCCATACACTGATTTTGATATGGATTAGAGTGTATATACTTGAGTGGGTCAATGTTGGTTATGACATAAGTCTTGTGGTTGAGGAGGTAATGGTGAAGTTTGGTGGCCATAAAGACCAAGGATAACTAAAGTTTCTTAGTATGGGTGTATCTATTATTGTATTCTATAAGTGTGTGACTAATGTTGTTTATGGATTGCTCTTTGTGTTGTTCATCTTGATGAGCCAACTACAATATAAACTAGTTGGTCAATGCTTGGTAAATAAAAATCATCTTTTGGGCAAGTAATATTAAGGTCATGAAAGTCCTCATAAATGTGTAGTCCTCCTATGGTTTTGGTGACAAGTACAATATTTGAGACCCATTGGGGATATTCAATGGGTTAAATGAAATTTAGGGATATAAGAAATGATATGCAAGGATGCATTCATCAAAGTTTTTGCCATAGTGATGAAGGGATTGATTCTTGGCATGTTACTATAAGACAAAAAAAATTATATGTTTTGGTCATGCAGGAAAGAGGGGAAGTCTTGAAGCTCCTCAAAATTCAAAAAATTATCCAATCTTGATAATGTGTGGGTTATCTAAAGTGCCTAAGTTAATATCCATGGTGGATTCATTCAACATGGTTGAAGTCTTAGGAGGAAGAGATTTATGGATAGAGGAATTTTGTACACCATGATAGGTGAGAATGAAATCATCATCCTAACATTAAATGGTATGAGAGTCATATCCCATCATCTCAAGATAGGTTAGAGGAATATTTATGGTTGCCCCATCCTTTTGATAAGTTAGGGTTACAAGGTTGATCATGTTAATGAAAAAAATGTTAGGGGGATGATTTTAGAATCTTAAGTTATCGATGGTGGGGTCGATGGTGAGGATGGGATTTACTCATCAATGACAATAATGGGAGGTGGGTTGGTTTGTTGTTTAGGTGACATGAAACCACTGCCATGCTTTTCATGATGTTTTTAGGTTTTTATTGGAAGCAACTCATATAGCCTGTATTCATACCAACCTAGACCAAATCCCTTCCAAGCACACCTATAAAGGTATGTCTAGGCAAACTCTAGTTTATCTAAATAGGAGAAAATAGAGGTGAATGGTTGAGCTGAAAAAGAGGTGATAGAAGTGTTAATGGGCTTATCAAATCTCCCATAGATGAAATTGGTTTGACAAGTTGAGGGTTTGAAAGGAACAATGTTTATAATATTGGGGTCATAGCCAATTTTTTGGTCAAGATTCTCATACTCTCAAGGGGTAGAAAAGTGTCTAGTGTCAAAATGTGATACTCCCCTAATAAAATATGTTGTGAGGTTGATTTAAAAGGGTCCATTGTGGGGATTTGGGTAGAAAAGATGAAAGAACTAGTGGATAATTCATTGGTAGAAGGAGATGGGGATTCATCTTTGACTGATGAAGGCTTGTTAGATGGAGGAAGGAGAACATCTTTGGGTTGGTATGTGATGTTTCATGGTGTAAAATGAATCAAGTTAGCTTGTATGTTGACCTTTTGACCTTCATGTTCAAATTTGAGACATCAGTACAAGTTGGATAACACACAACCCATGGAATGGATCTAGGGCATCCCAACAAAATATTATATCAAAACTCTTCTTATATTATGTAGAAGAGCTTAGGAAGCATGTAGGGTCCTAAAAAAATGTGAAGGACAACATTTTTTAAAGTTATGGCCATGGTATCATTGAAAGATCAAATCATCATTGAGGTTTTTGACATAATATTATCAAGTAATTTGAGTTGGTTGTATGCATGGGAGGAGATAATTTTGATGTTAACTCCCTCATCAGTCATAACACTCTTAATTTAGGTTTACTTGATATACGTGGTAATGAAGAGGTGAGGATATATGTTATCTAGATGGATGAAGGGTATTTTTGAATCCTTAAAGGTAACAAGATTAGAAATTTGAAGAGATATGAAAAAGGATGCTAGAAGTTATGGGTCTTCTGGTTGAACTTCAATGGATTGTAAAGCCTCTATCATTTCTTGGTGGTGATGGGGTGAGGTATTGATAAGTTCATACAAACTCATCTTCATTGGTGTTTGGTAAATTTGTTTCAAAACTACTCATTGGATTAATTCAGACAGATTAAATTGAGAGGGTCCCAAGATGGACACTTTGGGTTTAGTTGAAGATGAAAGTTCTTTGTGTTGGCTAGTGGATTAGGTGGTGGAAGAGGGATAAGTCCATGAAATGGACACCTTGGATTTTCCCTTATCCTTTGTTTGATTTTATGATCATGTGACCACATGGATGGTATGGATTTGGGGAGGAGTCAAACTAGAGGATTGATCTAGTTCCTCTTCCCTCTGTGGTGAGATTAGAGTAGGTAAATGTTGGTCAATGGATCTTGGTTTGTGGATAAGTGGTGGGTTCATAAGAGGTTCATCTGATAATAATTCATCCTTGTGATATAGAATATAGGTTAACACTTTGAGGGCCTTGAAATTTTTGGTATCATGGCCAAGTGTTCTATGATATGAGAATACTAAGTTTTCATTATAACAAGATGACTTAGGAATATACAAGTCAAATGGTCTGATAGGGGAAAAGGTTAAGAAAGATATTTGCAATAACCTTTACAAGATGGTTGAGTAAGACTCAAGAAATGGTGGCAAAGGCATAGAGGACTTAAGTTTGGTAGTTGAGGTGGAAGCCCTTTTAGGAGTAGGTTTAATAGTAAGAGATTTAGGTGATTAGGTGTTCTTGGTGGGTGGTTTTGATATGGATTATTTGGGGGTGGAAGGTGTCAAGGCAGATGCCTGAGAAGTAGGTAGTTTGGTCATAAAAGGTTTAGTAAAAATAGGTGAGGATGAAATTAAGAGTGATGGTGTAACCAAAAGTGGTGGTTGGATTTTGGTTTGGTTTGGGATGGTTGGTTTCCTTAGTAAGGTATAAGGGTGAGGTCCCAGAATATAAGGCAAAGTGGAAAGAGGAGTTGGTTTTTCAGTTTGTGGAATCTTGGGTGGTTCCTTCTTTGTTGACTTGGTTTGGGGTTTCTTTGATAGGTTTGGTGAAGTTAAGTCAAATTTCAATGAGGGGTGAGTAAGGTCTTATGTAGGGAATATGCCAAGGTTTTTGGTAGGCTTGGTTGGAATGGTAGACGGTGGCTTGATTATCTTAGGTGGAATCAATTTAGATAGTTCAAGTATGGTTTGGTTGTTAGAGATTTCCAATGGCTCAATTTTGGTGAAAGAAGGTTTGATAGTGGGAATGAAAGGTTGGGATGATAGTGGTGTGGTTGGAGGTTCTTGGTTTGGTAAGGAAGCCCGAAATGATGCCAAAATGTGGCATGATTTGTGTTAGGTTGGGATAAGTAGTCCAATTTTTGAACTAATTTAGAGAAAGTTATATAGATGGGTTTGATGCCTTTGATATTGAGCTCAAACCTCAAACCCATGGGTGGAGAGAGATAAGTGTCTACATGACTCCTTTCCTCAATCAAAGGCTCTAAGGTTTGGGAAGATGAGTCTCATATGGGAGAGGTAGGTAGATTGATTGCTTCCTTAAGGATGTTTTCCAAAGGAAGAGTGGACTGTTGTATGATGGAAGAGAAGGAGATGGTGGTAACGTCTTCTTCCTTTGGTATACCTTACAAATATTGGGTTGGTGGATCAAATACCTAAATAGGTAGAAAACATAGAGGGGTTTTGTTTCCTAGGTTTCATTTTTCATGGGAATGGAGGGTGACTCCACTACCTCAATAAGTGCAGGGGAAGGAAAGGTGGTTTTTCCAATGGCTTCCTTAGTAATGGGTTGACTAAGGACTCCATTAATGGTATGGAATTCATGGTTGTGAGAGGATTTTGCTTGATTATTTTCATTATTCATGGAAGGAGCATGGTTAGGAAATGGTTGCATAAAGATGTCAAATGCTTGATTTTGGGGTGTATTGGGGTTATCCAACATAAGTTCCCCCTTGTCAATGAGGCTTTGGATAATGTTATTAAGCATATTACACCTACTAATATCATGCCTAATGACATGGTGAAAGGCAAACAATTATTTCTCCTTATACTAACTAGGTACATGACTAGAGGAATTGAATTGCTATAGAGGTTTGATCAGTGGTAGTTGTATGATATTTGATTTCAACAACTTTTCCAAGATTGAAGCATATGACTCCCCTATTGAAGTAAATTTTTTTTGGTTGTTATGATTTGGACTTATAGTGTTTTGATTGAAAGAATTTGAGGAGTTGGATTTGTTAACAATGGGTAGAGGAGTGGTCTTAAGGATAATAAAATTTGTGATTCCTTTATTTTTGAAGTTAGTGTTAGTTTGATTTTTAGGTTTGGAAGAGGAGGTATCATTTGATTTGAAGGTGGAATTCTTGTTTCTCAATTTAAATTTCCCCTCATCAATCTATTTATTCTCTATTTTTTGTGTCATGGTGAAACTTTGTCAAATGTCCTAAAACTTTGAACCCACAAAGTAAAGGAGATGTGTTTGGCACAAGCTCAAACAAAGAGTTTAATTAGTTCATGTTAGGGCAAGGAGAAAGAGAGTTGATTTATCAATATTCTCCAATGGGCTATAAATTCAATAATGGATTCATCATCAAATTGATGAATGGAATAAATATCAGTGATGGATACTTTATTAGAGATGTTTATGGAAAAGTGGTCTAAGAAAATTTGAACTAGTTGGGCAAAATAAAAGAGGGAGTGTTTAGTAATAGAATTGTATTGATCTAGTGTTGGACCTGATAGAGACATGGGGAAGGTATGGAGAAGAATAATATCATCATAGGAAATCATATATCATGAATTTCTAAAATCTCTCAGATGTTGTTTAGTGTCTTCCTTACTCTAAAACTTTGAAAACTTTGGAAGTTCCCATTGAGGAGGATAGGGTTAAATGGGGATGGAGGGATGAATTGGTTCATTACAGACCTAGTCATATGATGAAATATCATGATCTCTAAAAATGGATGACCCCAGAGTAGTCATTTTGTCTATTAACATTTTGACAAGGTCAGTTTGTGGTTGTGCACCCTTGTAGTTGTAGGGTAGATTATGTTGGGTTTGGGTAGGTGCAACATATGGATAACTAGTGAGGGTTTGAGAAGCTACCACATATTGGTATGTGGACATGGGTGGTTGGGATGGTGCCACATATGAATATGTGGAGATAGGTGGTTGTGTGGAAGGTAGAGATAAATCCCCTTGACGGTTTGGGATGTAGCTTAGATTTTGTGCAATAGGCACCTATTGAGAGATTAACATAGGCTGGGTAGGAGGTATGGTTGGGTTAGTAGATAGAGTATAAGTGGTAACTTTGGTACTAATAGGTGGAAGGGTAGAGGGTATGGTAACCACCAAGATATGAAATGGGGTGGAGGTAGGTAGCTTGGAAATGAGATAAATGATGGGGACACCAATAGAGGGTACTCCTATGACAAAGGAAGTGTTGGTGCCCAAAGGTTGGGTTGCTCTTATACTAGAAGGGTTATTAATTGGGGAAGAAAGTGCTTGGGTGTTGCTTGGTTAAATGGATTGTTTTTGGATGGTGGTATCAGTAGGGTTATTGGTAAAGGATGATGCTTGGGTGATTAAAGGTTGGGTGGAAATGGTGACAATAGAAGTGTCACCAATAAGGTGGGATGACATTCCATAAGGAGGGTCAACAAGCAAAATCAAAGTGGGGATACAGTGAGATATAGTGTTAAGGTAATGTCAAAGGGATATAGGGTTGTTATCCAAAAAGGTATCAAAATTTGTGTCATATTGGGAAACCATACAAGGGATAGTAGGACTCCCTAAATGATGGGGAGAGATCCCTACATATGAAATGTACTCCATGGATGAGGGAGAGGAGGAAGATGAATGATTAGGAGTTGGATCCTAGTTTTCTTGGTTTCTTAGTTGTTGCCTAGTTAAAACCATGTAGATAAGAAAAAGAAGATGTAAGCAATCTCACAACTCAAACAAACATAAGACAAGAAAAAGTCAAGGAAATGAAACACACACTAAAACACGTTAAATCCTAAAGTTATTTTTAGTCTCTCTTGTGTCTTATGCCTTACACTTTAATAATTATGTGACTCAACTTGGCCTATAGAAAGGTTACTAGAAAATAAGTCTATGGTTTGTTTCAATATCTCAAAGGGATTGGTGTTGGAAATCAATGACATGGCTTGATATTGGGGCCTAACCCCTCACTTCACACACCATAATGATAAGGGTGTTGGGTGCTTATCCAAAATATACCGATAACTAGAGATTATACTCAATTAGAGAGCTAAGTTGGTCCTCCCCTTAGTGATGAAATCTAAGTATGATGGTCAATAAAGGTGACTTCTAGGTAATGAAATCCTAGTTGGGCCTTATGTCAATATTTTTATGCTTGATTGAGTGTAAGTGGTTTTGTCATGTCCCCTTTTTCATGGACATTGACAGTCTTGGTGATTAGCCTATTATGCGACCTTCGTAGGCTAATAGGATGGATAGAGGGTCATAATGGAGCTTGGCTTGACTTTGATTCACAAGATTTCTACATTTGATTTTCATTCGGGCTCTTTCAGACACATTTGGTCTGAGCTCCTACTTTTTAGGGATATTTGATATGCAGCGGAGCGCCTTTATTTTGGTATGGTCATGTACGGAATCACTCCCTGATTCACTAGCTTCGATCAATTCGAGGATCCGACATGTATTGAGGGAGATATTAATATTTGATTGATTTAATCAAATATTAATTATTTAGCCTATTTTTAATTAGAAACCCTAATTCTAATTTAAGAAACCCTAATTAGGGCAAGCACATCTTTTTGAGGGGATAAGGGTTTCTCATGGAGGCCATTATTGATTATGTATGTATGCATAGATTATTGATTATTGAAAATTGAAGAAATTCTTCTGTGAAGACTGAGCCAAGGGTTCCAGGATTCCATTGCAGTGAAGAACGTTCCCTCTTCATTGTGTGTGATTTAGAGGCTGTGAGATATCAGCTGATTTATCACCAAATTGAGAGATAGCTTCATCCAGAAGTTATCACAGAGGTCCAGATCTGAGAGATAGCTTCATCCAAAAGTTATCACAAAATTCTAGGGTTGAGAGATAACTTCACACAGAAGTTTATCACAGAGCTTACCAGGTATTTTCTTTATTTAGTTTTTGATCCAATAAGTTATATAGAGATAGATCTTGTGTTAGAATCTATATTCGTCAGATTAGGCTGTTCAGCTATCAGGGGTTAAGAACAGACAGGTTGGCGGCTGTACCAAGTCCGTACAGGTCTGTACAAATTTGCATCAGGCACCGACCTCGATAGAGAAAGGGCTACAGTGACCGACATTGGTCGACTTAAGACTGACGTCGGCAGAAAGCCGATCGACAGCGACCGACGTCGGTGAGCTATCAACCGACGACGGCGCCTGTGTGTCGACACAGAAAGGCCGAGACCCTTCAGATTCAGATTTCACTCCCAGATTTGCAAAGATAGGGTTTTCAATACTGTATTTCATGTTTTATATGCATAAGAGAGGACTATAATTGTAATAGTTTAGAAGGACATCTTTTGTAATCATCTGAATGAATGATAAGAGCTGTGATTTGTTTATGCATACTTGAATCTATTTTGCAGTTTGTATCTGTGATCAGAGCTTTATGAGTTTATATATTCCCTATTTGAAGGGGATATTATAGTGGTATCAGAGTTTTGGTCTTTGGTATCAGAGTTTTGTGTCTTTCGATATTCCCTATTAGTAGGGGACATCACAGCGGTATCAGAGCTAATGTCTTGCCATCCTGTTGGGTAGTTTGGGTATCAGTATGGCTTTAACAGGTGTCAAAGATTTGGAAGAAAGAGTGCACAATGCAAAGGAGAAGTTAGAAAATCCATTACAGCAAGCAGATGACCTTCTACAAACTCTTGAGGAGTTAGAAATTTATTTAAGCAAGGTTGAGCAGTCAAATTCTTATGAGATACAAACAGTGTTATCTCTAGCATTTGATTCTTTGGTGAAGCACCGATTATTGAGACATCATGATGAGGTGGTAAGACTTGCAACTCTCTCTTGTATTAGTGAAATCATGAGAATAATAGCTGGCTTTAATTTTTATGATGATCGGATTATGAGAGAGGTACTTCATGCCATGGTGAAAAGCTTCGAAAAGTTGGATGACATTAGAGACTCTTATTTCTCAAAGAGGGCGAGATTACTTGACACTTTTGCAAGGTATGGATTTGAAAACATTATGATGTTAGTAGGTTGTATTGGTGGCATTCGCACTATGTTTAAAATATTTTGGAATATTTTAGATGAGTTTCATTCCAGTGATGTATTAGCATCCATGCACTCTATCATGTTCACAATCTTGTTTGAGGAGGAGGATAAAATCTCTAAACTTTTGGCAGAAGATTTATGGTATGTCTGGACAAAAGGGAAAAATGTCTCTCCTAGAGCTTGTATGTGGTTAAAGAGTTTAATTAATAGGCCTAAGGATCGTAGTGCTTTCCCTATGACATGCAACCACTTGCATGATGAGTTTGACAGTTATGCTGATCCAGTACAGGGAGATATTAACACATCTTCAGGTAATGATTTATCTGCATTATCTTCATAGGTTGGAGTAGTTGAAGATGTTGTGGATGAGCTTTGTCTTAAGGTGAGTTCAGCTCATGTGTTAGACAGTGAGGATGAGCCTGATGCTTGCATTCAGAGTGTGGAGGTATACTCAGAGGTTAGTACATTGAGGATTGGTGATGAGTATGTTTTTGTAGCTGCTGATGAGGAGCATGTTGTTGAGGCTAACACATATATTCAGGACTTGGGAGTACCTAATTCTGAGGAGTTTGGGATACCAGTGGAGTTGAATCTCCATATTGATTATTCTCATACAGATGATAGTGTGGTACAGTTGGTTGTGCTGCCTTTACAAAGAGATCAGTTATGGGATGGATTGGCACCATCTCTTGTAGATGGAATTGGCAGTTGGAATTGTCCATTCTACTTGGAATATGATGTTTTGAGAGTTTGTTTCTCATGTGCTCTTGACTATGGTATTTTTAATCTTGGAGGTTGGAGTTTCATGTGCCAGTTTGATTATGAGTCTTTCTTTGTTCTACTTCTGCTGATGTTGCAGGTACTTGCATTGATTCATAGTAGTGCAAAGCATAACTACATTTGGGATCCAGGTGGATCGAGTAGTTCATTGTTCTGAGATTGCTTGGGGACAAGCAATTTCTGGAGGGGCGGATTGTCATGTCCCCTTTTTCATGGACATTGATAGTCTTGGTGATTAGCCTATTATGCGACCTTCGTAGGCTAATAGGATGGATAGAGGGTCATAATGGAGCTTGGCTTGACTTTGATTCACAGGATTTCTACATTTGATTTTCATTTGGGCTCTTTCGGACACATTTGGTCTGAGCTCCTACTTTTTAGGGATATTTGATATGCAGCGGAGCGCCTTTATTTTGGTATGGTCATGTGCGGAATCACTCCCTGATTCACTAGCTTCGATCGGTTCGAGGATCCGACATGTATTGAGGGAGATATTAATATTTGATTGATTTAATCAAATATTAATTATTTAGCCTATTTTTAATTAGAAACCCTAATTCTAATTTAAGAAACCCTAATTAGGGCAAGCACATCTTTTTGAGGGGATAAGGGTTTCTCATGGAGGCCATTATTGATTATGTATGTATGCATAGATTATTGATTATTGAAAATTGAAGAAATTCTTCTGTGAAGACTGAGCCAAGGGTTCCAGGATTCCATTACAGTGAAGAACGTTCCCTCTTCATTGTGTGTGATTTAGAGGCTATGAGATATCAGCTGATTTATCACCAAATTGACAGATAGCTTCATCCAGAAGTTATCACAGAGGTCCAGATCTGAGAGATAGCTTCATCCAAAAGTTATCACAAAATTCTAGGGTTGAGAGATAACTTCACACAGAAGTTTATCACAGAGCTTTCTAGGTATTTTCTTTATTTAGTTTTTGATCCAATAAGTTATACAGAGATAGATCTTGTGTTAGAATCTATATTCGTGAGATTAGGCTGTTCAACTGTCAGGGGTTAAGAACAGACAGGTTGGCCGCCGTACCAAGTCCGTACAGGTCCATACAAATCCGCATCAGGCACCGACCTCGGTAGAGAAAGGGCTACAGTGACCGACATCGGTCGACTTAAGACCGACGTCGGCAGAAAGCCGACCGACAGTAATCGACGTCGGTGAGCTATCGACCGACGACGGTGCCTGTGTGTCGACACAGAAAGGCCGAGACCCTTCAGATTCAGATTTCACTCCCAAATTTGCAAAGACAGGGTTTTCAATACTGTATTTCATGTTTTATATGCATAAGAGAGGACTATAATTGTAATAGTTTAGAAGGACATCTTTTGTAATCATCTGAATGAATGATAAGAGCTGTGATTTGTTTATGCACACTTGAATCTATTCTGCAGTTTGTATCTGTGATCAGAGCTTTATGAGTTTATATATTCCCTATTTGAAGGGGATATTACAGTGGTATCAGAGTTTTGGTCTTTGGTATCAGAGTTTTGTGTCTTTTGATATTCCCTATTAGTAGGGGACATCACAGCGGTATCAGAGCTAATGTCTTGCCATCCTGTTGGGTAGTTTGGGTATCAGTATGGCTTTAACAGGTGTCAAAGATTTGGAAGAAAGAGTGCACAATGCAAAGGAGAAGTTAGAAAATCCATTACAGCAAGCAGATGACCTTCTACAAACTCTGGAGGAGTTAGAAATTTATTTAAGCAAGGTTGAGCAGTCAAATTCTTATGAGATATAAATAGTGTTATCTCTAGCGTTTGATTCTTTGGTGAAGCACCGATTATTGAGACATCATGATGAGGTGGTAAGACTTGCAACTCTCTCTTATATTAGTGAAATCATGAGAATAATAGCTGGCTTTAATTTTTATGATGATCGGATTATGAGAGAGGTACTTCATGCCATGGTGAAAAGCTTTGAAAAGTTGGATGACATTAGAGACTCTTATTTCTCAAAGAGGGCGAGATTACTTGACACTTTTGCAAGGTATGGATTTGAAAACATTATGATGTTAGTAGGTTGTATTGGTGGCATTCGCACTATGTTTAAAATATTTTGGAATATTTTAGATGAGTTTCATTCCAGTGATGTATTAGCATCCATGCACTCTATCATATTCACAATCTTGTTTGAGGAGGAGGATAAAATCTCTAAACTTTTGGCAGAAGATTTATGGTATGTCTGGACAAAAGGGAAAAATGTCTCTCCTAGAGCTTGTATGTGGTTAAAGAGTTTAATTAATAGGCCTAAGGATCGTAGTGCTTTCCCTATGACATGCAACCACTTGCATGATGAGTTTGACAGTTATGCTGATCCAATACAGGGAGATATTAACACATCTTCAGGTAATGATTTATCTGCATTATCTTCATAGGTTGGAGTAGTTGAGGATGTTGTGGATGAGCTTTGTCTTAAGGTGAGTTCAGCTCATGTGTTAGACAGTGAGGATGAGCCTGATGCTTGCATTCAGAGTGTGGAGGTATACTCAGAGGTTAATACATTGAGTATTGGTGATGAGTATGTTTTTGTAGCTGCTGATGAGGAGCATGTTGTTGAGGCTAACACATATATTCAGGACTTGGGAGTACCTAATTCTGAGGAGTTTGGGATACCAGTGGAGTTGAATCTCCATATTGATTATTCTCATACAGATGATAGTGTGGTACAGTTGGTTGTGCCGCCTTTACAAAGAGATCAGTTATGGGATGGATTGGCACCATCTCTTGCAGATGGAATTGGCAGTTGGAATTGTCCATTCTACTTGGAATATGATGTTTTGAGAGTTTGTTTCTCATGTGCTCTTGACTATGGTATTTGTAATCTTGGAGGTTGGAGTTTCATGCGCCAGTTTGATTATGAGTCTTTCTTTGTTTTACTTCTGTTGATGTTGCAGGTACTTGCATTGATTCACAGTAGTGCAAAGCATAGCTACATTTGGGATCCAGGTGGATCGAGTAGTTCATTGTTCCGAGATTGCTTGGGGACAAGCAATTTCTGGAGGGGCGGATTGTCATGTCCCCTTTTTGATGGACATTGACAGTCTTGGTGATTAGCCTATTATGTGACCTTCGTAGGCTAATAGGATGGATAGAGGGTCATAATGGAGCTTGGCTTGACTTTGATTCACAGGATTTCTACATTTGATTTTCATTCGGGCTCTTTCAGACACATTTGTTCTGAGCTCCTACTTTTTAGGGATATTTGATATGCAGCGGAGCGCCTTTATTTTGGTATGGTCATGTGCAGAATCACTCCCTGATTCACTAGCTTCGATCGGTTCGAGGATCCGACATGTATTGAGGGAGATATTAATATTTGATTGATTTAATCAAATATTAATTATTTAGCCTATTTTTAATTAGAAACCCTAATTCTAATTTAAGAAACCCTAATTAGGGCAAGCACATCTTTTTGAGGGTAAAAGGGTTTCTCATGGAGGCCATTATTGATTATGTATGTATGCATAGATTATTGATTATTGAAAATTGAAGAAATTCTTCTGTGAAGACTGAGCCAAGGGTTCCAGGATTCCATTGCAGTGAAGAACGTTCCCTATTCATTGTGTGTGATTTAGAGGCTATGAGATATCAGCTGATTTATCGCCAAATTGAGAGATAACTTCATCCAGAAGTTATCACAGAGGTCCAGATCTGAGAGATAGCTTCATCCAGATGTTATCACGGAATTCCAGGGTTGAGAGATAACTTCACACAGAAGTTTATCACAGAGCTTTCCAGGTATTTTCTTTATTTAGTTTTTGATCCAATAAGTTATACAGAGATAGATCTTGTGTTAGAATCTATATTCGTGAGATTAGGTTGTTCAGCTATCAGGGGTTAAGAACAGACAGGTTGGCGGCCGTATCAAGTCCGTACAGGTCCGTACAGATCCACATCAGGCACTGACCTCGGTAGAGAAAGGGCTACAGTGACCGACATCAGTCGACTTAAGATCGATGTCGGCAGAAAGCCGACCGACAGCGACCGACATCAGCGAGCTATCGACCGACGACGGTGCCTGTGTGTCGACACAGAAAGGCCGAGACCCTTCAGATTCAGATTTCACTCCCAAATTTGCAAAGACAGGGTTTTAAATATTGTATTTCATGTTTTATATGCATAAGAGAGGACTATAATTGTAATAGTTTAGAAGGACATCTTTTGTAATCATCTGAATGAATGATAAGAGCTGTGATTTGTTTATGCATACTAGAATCTATTCTGCAGTTTGTATCTGTGATCAGAGCTTTATGAGTTTATATATTCCTTGTTTGAAGGGGATATTACAGTGGTATCAGATTTTTGGTCTTTGGTATCAGAGTTTTGTGTCTTTTGATATTCCCTATTAGTAGGGGACATCACAGGTTTGGTCTTGTATGTGTGGTAAGATGAAACTATGATTAATTCACTTGATTAATTAAGCTATGTGAGTTAAAATAAGTAAGAAAATAATGGATTTAGTTAATTTTAAACCCAAAATAAAATTTGATTTTGTTGTATGAGCATAAAGACAAGAAGAAAAAGCACTTATATGGAACTATGAACCCAAAAAAGACTCAAGGGTCCCACTGGGCATGCCAAAATATTTCAATTAACTTTTATTTATATTCTTTGGAAGAAAGAGATAAGAAAATCAAGAAGGGTATGGTAGAAAAACTTGATATTATGCATGTATTTATCCAGATGATTGTAGATACTCCTCTTTGGCTTGGGAGGAATGACCTGCAGATAAAAAAACACTAAAAAAATTCTTGATTAGTTATATAGTAGGGTGGACTACCTAGAACTATATATATAAGAAGCACAAGCTTCCTTGGAGGCTGTCAATCCACACTTTTAAATAATTAAGTTCTGAAAGCAAAAGATAAAGTATTTGCATAAATAACAAAAGATATTGAAATGAAATACAAGAAGCACTTGATAAATGAATGGATGAATTTGTCTAATTATAGAAATAAATAGATTGATAATAATGCTAAATGAATTAGGTGTGATCCATAAAATAGGGTGAGGTTTTGTGTGTAGACATCCAATTCCTAACACCATTTGTGTTGAAATTGTCAATTTTACTCAAATTACACTCAAATGCATATTTTAGGCTAAAATCCATAAAATGTGTTAATTCGAGATTATCATTTAAAAGTGTTGATTTAGGCTAATGTATCCCTAAATAGAATAATAAATTTAATGGGGTACCTAAATTTGATCAATTAATTTTGAGTCAAAATGATTATTTTGCCTTTTGTGCTTTGAATCACTCTTTTTCTTCAAATTCATCTGTATACGTCACGTACCTTTGTTATTTTGCGTCAGCAACATTCTAAATGGGAATATATTTATAACACATCTAACATCACCTTATAATTTTTATCAAGTCAAATTATGACCCAGTAATATGACTTTCTGATCATTTTGATTAATTGAGGGCCAATTTCCAAAGATTTGTACTAAACTTGATGAATCTTGTTTAAGATAATTAATCCAAATTAAGAGCTTACGTAAGTATTCCTTGGAAATTTTTGGATATTTCATTTATGGAAATTGATTTTTATTAATTACATCACCTAATTGTTAGGATCTTGTAGCTCACTCTAATACCAATTTTTAATACCTTAGAGCTCAATTGATTACTTTTGTATAAGCAACTAAACACAGAATTAAACCAAAAGTAATAAGTAACTAGAAATCAAAAACAACAAAGAATAGGTGATACGAGAAACAATACAATCTGTATTAACACTCTTCTAGAAGGAAATACAATGAAGAAATCTCACTCTTTCCACACCTCTTACGTGTCCCCTCAAGAGTTCTCTCTCTCTCTCTCTCTCTCTCACACAATCAATTACAACCAACTCAACACTGAGTTATTCCCTCCAGTGACAAAGTGACAACCAACTCAACCATTGTTGTCTACTCTCTCACACATAAGCAGATCTACCTAATCCTACTTACCATGTAGATCTCCCTGATCTTGCACTCTTGCAGATCAACTGATCTTACACTCCTTAAGACAACCAACCCAATTGTTGTTCTTGCCTTCAAGTTGAGGATCTAATCCTTCCTTAGTCCTTGATTACAATACAGCCCCATGGGTCTCTTAAATAGATCCCAAACCAAACAATAATTAGAAAAGTGAACTCAAGACTAAAATTAGTCTTTACATGCAAACTAACTGTTCGCCTAAAATTAGAACAAATCTAATTTTGGAAACACACAGATGACCGATGCCGGTCTCTGTCTATCTAGAGATGATCGATGTCGACCGATGATAACCAATGTCGGTAGCTTCTAGTCAATGCCTGACCAACATCGATTACTGTGTAACCTTGTAACCTCCACCATTTGCATATTAGTGAAGCTTTTAGCTCCACAACTTAACAATCTCCCACTTGGAAATAAACAGCTGCACCTATACCTGTATAACAACGTCCTCTAATTTGTTTTTGGCTTGTATCCCCATCTTCAAGTTCAGTCTTGAAGACCAACAAAAGTTGAATGAAGATTCAAATTCTCCTTTGTTACTAGCTTTGTTAACATATCAGTAGGGTTCTTATCCTTGCCAGCCTCTGTGACTGCAACAACCTTCTGCATCTCTGAAATCTAGCTAACCATCATTCCACCAATAGTGAACACATATCCTATGGTGCTTCTCATGCCATCCAAGTCACCTGCCATATCTGAATCTACATACCCATGTAGAGAAGTGCTTGACCCTGCATAGTATAAATACCTACTGTTGGTCCCTCTCAGATATCTGAGAATCCACTGAACTACTTTCTAGTGCTCCTTTCCTGGATTGGCCATAAACTTGCTGACAACTCCCACTGTTTGAGCAATATCAGGTCTAATACATACCATGTACTCAACATCATCATGTGATTTAGGACACTTTTCTAAGCTCAACTTAAACTATTTAGCCATAGGTGTGTATACCAGTTTTGCATCCTATAAATTGAACCTCTCCACTACCTTATTCACATAATCCTCTTGAGACAAAATCAATCTATGATTTTTCCTGTCTCTAAAAATACTCATGCCAAAGATTTTTTTTGCTCCTAACTCCTTCATGGCAAATGTCTAAGCTAATTTTACCTTTAGCTCAGTAATTCTCTACATGTGTGACCCTGCAATAAGCATATACACTACATACAGTAACAAGATAATGTAGCTTCTATTATCCAACCTGGTAAAATAAACACAATGGTCACATTGACATTGACTAAAGCCATGCTTTGTCATAAACTTGTCAAACCTCAAAAACCATTATCTTAGAGCTTGCTCAAGACCATATAACCTGGCCTTCTATCTCACCTGTCCATTCTCTCATTTCTTTAGTCTATAAATCCATTCATCTTTTAGTGCTTTCTTTTCGGCTGGCAACTCTACCAAATCCCACATTTGGTTCTTTTCCAAGGAATCAATTTCCTCATTCATGCCATGCTCCCACTGTTTCCTAGATTCTACCTGCATTACCTCTTCAAAACTTCTTGGTTTTCCACCATCAGTGAGCAACAAGTAGTATAAAGAAGGGGAATAATGAATTTGAGGCTTACTTACCCTTTCAGACTTCCTCATGGGTGTTTGAGACTGATTGATAGCTTGCTGTCTACCCAAATTTTATTCTAACAGTGACCGATCTCGGTCATCTCTAGCCAACCTCGATCTGCACCCAACCGATGTCATTTCCACCTGATCACCGATGTTGGTTTCCTGACCGATGTCGGTGTCCACCTGCTCGACATTATCAACTTTGGTCTCCACCAAACTGACGTCAGTTCCTACCTGATCGATGCCAGTTCTCACCTAACCAATGTCGGTATCTATTTTTTCTTGTGAGTGATGATTTTTACCAGTGAGCTCATTTCGGATCATAACCTTATCCAAATCAACATTACCTTACTCATAATTATTCAGCCTCTTGAGCTAATCACTATCCATCACCTTCTCATTGAAAACCAAGGCTTTCCAGTTCTTAAAAGTGTCAAAAACATTAGATTTCTCTTTTATGCAATAAACCCAATCCTTTCTTGTAGCATCAGAAACATAATGCTGTGATCCTCTAATAGAAGCTACCTGAGCTGATCCCCACACATCTGCATGAACAAGCTCCAACTTGTGCTTCTTCTTTGTTGACCCAGTTGTGAGAAACCTCACTTTCTCCTATTTCCCAAACATACAATGCTTACAGAAATCTTGATATATGCTTTTCAAATCTGAAAGCTAACCTTTTGACTTAAGAACATGCATTCCCCATTCATGTGACCAAGCCTATAGAGCCACATCTTTGCATTTACATCTGAAGTAGATAAACTAGAAGGAGAATCAGTAATACAAGTAGATAGATAAAATGTACCTACTTTCTTACCTCTAGCTAAAACAAGTGCAGCCTTGGAAACTATCCAAGATTCTACTATGAGAGTTACTATGCAACCCTCATCACCCAACTTTCCTGTATAAATTAGATTCCTCTTCAAGATTGGTACATGAATGACATCCTTCAACACCCATGTGTTTCCAGTCTGCAATTTCAACTGTACTTCCCCTTTACTAATAATTTGACAAGGCTCACTATCCCTTAAATAAAATTTTCCAAAGTCTCCATGGACATAATCATGAAAAAATTCTCTATTTGGGGTTGCATGGAAAGAGGCACCAAAATCTAAAACCCAAGATTCTACTTTATCTAAGAGAAATATAAGAGCATCCCATGCAACAATACCTGCATCATTTTCTTCTTTATTTCCTTCATGTTGATCTTCTACCAACCAACAATCTTCCTTTACATGCCCTTTCTTTCCACAATACAGATAATCTTCTATCTGCATCCTCCATAATTGATAATTCTTTCCATTGAATTTCTCCATTCTTAGCTTACTTTCTTCTGCCATTGCTTTACTCCCACTCAATTAAAAACCCCTGAGAGTGAACCTGTAATCAACAAACACTAACTCGCTCTACCACTTGTTAGTGATCCTAGCTCTGATACCACCTGTTAAGATCTTGTAGCTCACTCTGATACCAATTGTTAATACCTTAGAGCTCAATTGATTATTTTTGTATAAGCAACTAAACATGAAATTAAACCAGAAGTAATAAGTAACTAAAAATTAGAAACAACAAAGAATAGGTGATATGAAAAACAATACAATCTGTATTAACACTCTTCCAGAAGGAAATACAATGAAGAAATCTCACTCTTCCCACACCTCTTGGGTGTCCAATAATTCTCCCTCAAGAGTTCTCTCTCTCTCTCACAATCAATTACAACCAACTCAACACTGAGTTGTTCTTCCAGTGACAAAGTGACAATCAACTCAACCGTTGTTGCCTACTCTCACACACACAAGCAAATCTATCTGATCTTGCTTACCATGTAGATCTCCCTAATCTTTCACTCTTGTAGATCAACTGATCTTACACCCCTTGAGACAACCAACCCAATTATTGTTCTTGCCTTCAAGTTGAGGATCTAATCCTTCCTTAGTCCTTGATTACAATACATCCCCATGGGTTTTTTAAATAGATCCCAAACCAAACAATAATTAGAAAAGTGGACTCAAGACTAAAATTAGTCTTTACATGCAAACTAACTATTTGCCTAAAATTAGAACAAATCTAATTCTGAAAATGCACAGATGACCGATGTCAGTCTCTGTCTATTTGGAGATGACCGACGTTGGCTGATGATAATCGATGTTGGTAGCTTCTGGTCGATGCCTGACCGACGTCGGTTACTATGTAACCCAGCAACCTCCACCATTTGCATATCAGTGAAGCTTTTAGCTCCACAACTTAACACTAATGACATCATTTCATGGGATGGCCTCAATAAGCCATAAATGGATAAAATATTAGGATTATGGATATCTCATGCCTCTTTAATGCCTATTTATCCTAAATCATTATGAGGATATTTATGGATTTTATTCCAAATATTGGATTAATCCATGGCCACACATCTCAATCTTGAGATGGATGGTCATGGTTGATCTTGAACCGTTTTGAAAATCTATAAATAGAAGAGCCATGAACATCATTTTTAAGCTTGATTTGTGCAATGTTATAATGTTAAATTATCTCCACAACTTTGTGTTGATCATTGTGTTTCATTATCAATCTTCATTTGATAGGATAGATTAGATATTTCATCTAATTTGAGCCTAGGTTATGCAAATAATTCTTGAGACATTGGAGGAGTTTCCCACCATTGTTGATGAAGACAAGGATGCTTGATCAAGGGGAGAACATGTTTTTGAGTGGCTCTTGGATGGTAGATTCACTTGGGAAGGTATAGTTTTCTTTATTTATTTCATTTGTCTTTCATTATCATTATAAAACCCTGCATGAATAGATAGGCTAAGTTTTATTATGTCTTTAATGTATTTTTCATGATTTTTTGACTAATACTTGACTAAATTTTTTTGTGATCCTCTCTACATTTTGGAACACTCAATGGGATCATGCATCCCTATTTATGCAAGGAAGACAATAGCATTTTTACAATTCTATTTTTGTCATTAAAAAGTCCTTAAACATATTTTTTATACTTGTTTTCCCATGCTTTTCTGGACATACAGTCACATAGTAATCATCACCAGTTTTGTAGACTGCCAACAATTGGGATGTAGGGGATAACCAATGTAATTTTTATCATTTTGAGAATTATTTCACCTTTTTCTAAAAAAATATAGCATTTAAGTCTTTTATCAGAGCCAAAGCATGATCTAAAATCCTCATTTTAGATTTTTTATACTAATTTAGGGTTGTTAAAGTTTTTGTTGAAAAATCTTAATTCTCTAAAAAGTTTTAAGCAAAATCAAGTTTATAGGGGATAAATCCATTTTTAAGTCTTTGGCTTGGTTTTAATTTTTTATTTAACATAGTTTCATTTACTAATCTTGTGTTAATCAAACTAAGAAGTGCTCTTTTACAATAATGTTGATGCCCTCGAGTTGATAGATAAACTGTCAATGGTTAGTATAGTTGGTGTCAATCGACATAAGTACTCAAAACACAACCGACGATAGTCAAGGTGACTAGTGTCGATCACTATGTTTTCTTTAAAAAGGTAAAACTGAGACCTCATTTTCCCAGTTCAATTATTTTAAACTAAATTAGCTTCAAAGCTAAGGGAAGTGCTGGTTATTTTATTGCAAGATCTACCAACTAAGTGCAAAAACAAGCTAATTTAGTCCTTTTCACACTTCATTTAGATGTCTAAAATGAATTAGGAATTCTTCATTTTGGTGTTTAAAGGAACATTTTAGGGTGTTCTATTAATTAATTTTTGTGGTTTTCTTTTCAAAAATTTCAAATTTAGACCAAAGGGTCAAAATAACATCACCACACATTTCAATTTAGGTGCTTTAAAATTAAAGACATTTGTCAAAGTTTGTATTCGATAGATGCTTAATTAGTATTATTTGAGAAAAAGAAGAATTTATGCATATATGCCCTTCCATCCATCCCCTTTATGGAACTTGTAGAATCAAAAGTGACATCTTTATTGCAAAGTTTCTTAGTCAAAGGCATGAAAAAGAAGTTGTGAAGGCTATCTTCAAGGACCCACATGGCTTGAGTGACCTAGAAGGAACCTTTAAAACTCTTTCACTTAGTCATTTATTTCATTGCATCTTGGCTTGTGAGAGGGACTTCATTACCTCCCACAAGTTATATAGGGAAATTTTGACCCAAGGTTTCATCTCCCAACATCAATTTCATCACCCCCACTAGGATCAAAGGTTTGAGTGATTAAACCACATTTTAGTGTTGGGGTTAAGCACCATGATGTATCTGTACATTAGACATCACACTAAATTGAGTAAGAGATGGATGTAGTGATTGAAAAAAGGGCAAGACCTTTTTGTAAAAATCCAAGTGCTGTAGACACCCAATTAAAGTGTACTTCTTTTACATCGTTTGGTGTGAAAGTCATTATGTAATTGACCCATCTACAATGTTCAAAAACTTTTTAGTTTAGCTAACCCCACTTTGCCATACCTTATCAATTTAGGATTTAAGGTGATTAGTTAGTTGATTTAAATTTGTTTTAGATTACTTAGTCTTGTTTTGGGTCAAAAATTATTGTTAACATAAACATCATAACCAAACACATTGTCCACAAATTTATTGAATAAGGAGGCATTACAATGTCTAAATGAAAATAAATCTTTTCCTTGTTCAAATTTGTCATCATAAACATTGTGTCATCATTGGTCTAATTGGTGAAGTTATGTTTTCCATTTGAGTCTAATCATTTTCCAAATTTTCTTAAGTCTCTCATTGATAATTCACATTTAAAATTGAACCTTTCTAAGTTCTAAGGGTTGATGTGTTAAATTAGGTTCACCATTTTCATATTAAACTTATTTTAACTTGGGTTAAATTTTATATTTTTTGAAATGAGAGACATTTATATAATCATCATCACATTATCATCTTTGGCAAACTCAAGTCATCTTATGCATCATTTACACTTTGAGTCCTAGAACATATTTTATATTATCACCATGTGGCAGTGTTGTGCTACCCATTTGATTTTAGATTTATACTTAGGAATTCTTTCATATTTTTGCAGAATGAGTTTCTTAGTTCACATTGCATCCTTCATGATCTGAAGGGATTTATTGTAATTTTTTAGTAGCAACTCATCGAATTTGAACTATTTTTTACTATATTGACGTATCACAAAAATCTAGGCTTTGGTGTACTAGTTTTCACCTTAGATTTTTGAGTTATCATACCCTCTTCCAATATATACAATTTAAAATTTACAAATTTTTTAGTAAATTCATGAACACATTCTTCTAATTGTGTGTGGTTTCAAGCCACCTTCCTTTTATAATCTCTTGGGTGCCTTAGTCATTTGTTTAGAAAATGATCAAAATTCATATCTTTTTTAAACATTTGTAGAACATTGTCCAAATCTTGTGAAATATTGAGAACACTCTTTTTAAGCAATGACACTATGGTACACTTGTAATAAGGTTTCTTTTGACCTTAGTTTTAAGGTGGAGAATTTTTTTTATGGACATGAGCACTCTATCTTGTTTGAGGATGTTGTCGTCTTTGGTTCTATCTATTAAAAAACAATCACATTCATGTCAATTATTTTACACCATACTCATCCTTCCATAATCAATCTTATGCAAGCAATCAAGCTCCACAATCAAGTTCATGTGGAGGTTATCATTTTAGGACCTCCTCATTTAGTTTGCATGAGTAACCAAACTATGAAGCATATAATTGTTATTATTCTTAGACCATCACCAGTTTTTGATGAACCTATCATTGAAGAACCTCCATTTGATGAACCAATTATTTTTAATCCCTTATTCAATAGTCTAATTTTTGGAGAGTCCATTATTGAGCCACAAACCATTGTTCCCACTAAACCAAATCTTCCCCACTTTAAAAATTATGTATCGATCTTCAAACCAAAACATGAACCATTACCTCTTCAAAAGCCATATTATGAGGATCATAATATGTTTAAAGTTGATATTTTTCAACCAATTGTGAAACAAAACTAAAATGTTATTTTTGAAACATACATTTGTGATAAGTCAACCTATGATAAGTTACCTATTCATATTTTACATATTTTTAAAGAGCTTCATCTCCTTAACAAGCTAATATCTATAGAATTGTCTCTTAATTTTTTCAAACTCATTGAGGAGTCTCACTTTGAAAGACATGATTATGTCGAGTCATCCCTAAAGTATTACCCTCTCTTTTAGGGGATTCACTTAGATGAGCCAGTCTATGTTGAACCCTTCTAAGATGAATTAGTTTTTGTTGAGCCCATTATTCCATCACAATCCATTACTTTTCAAACATTCAACATTCAATAGAACATTATTAAAACAACCATATCAGATGAAGAATTAGAATTATAGTTAGGTTCTATTTTTAAACCAACATCAGATTTAGCATCAGAACCAAAATCAACATCAGTTGTGACATTAGAGTTAGAGTCCCTTGCATCAGAATCAACTTCAAAAATAGATTATAGTCATGGTTATTACAACATTGGTTACAATTGACTTGTGGATCAATTTGAATATATTTGTGATCCTTTATGGTTTTTGAGGATGATTAATTCAACATTGACATAAGTTCTAGTGTTTTCTATGAGGATTGTGTTGGCTTTCATCATCCCACTATTATTATCATTTAATATATCCATTATATTGACATTGTACCTCCCAAAAATGTTGATTAGGATTGATAAATCACAATTTGTTAAACTACATCCATGGTGACATACCATTTATAAAATATCAATAGGATGAATACCACATTCATTTAGAATAAGGACAATCTCTTAGTAAAACCTTTTTAGAGGTGTTAGGGGATAAGTAAAGATCAAACTCATAATATTTTAGAAAAACCTTTTTGAAAGTGCTAGAATATAATAAAAGTCAAATGTTAATATCTCTTCATGAAACCATCTCAAAAGTGCTTTAAGATGATCAGAACAAGTTCATTGGTGAAAACCTAATCAAGGTACCAATAACTGAGCACATTAGTTCTTCACTACATACTAAAGAAAATATCAAATATCAAATCAAAATAACCTACAATATAAAACATAATCAGATGGTAACTACTCTAAAGATTAAATAATAGAAAAATTTGGTGGTCCTATCGAGAGCATCTTTAGAGGTCTTCAGCCCCACCACAACCAAAATTATGTTGAATCTAACATCAACAACATTACATGTGACTGAACTCTCAATCTTAATTTGTTTCCCATCCATTATGCATTCCATTATCATCCACCTATTCATTACCCACTTACATCATTTATCACTGGAAACACTTTCTTTTATCAAGGCTAAAAGTATATCTTGTCTTGGCATTTGAAGGAAATAGAATCAATGACTAAAAAATATCACAAACACATTATTGAGTTCTAGATCGACAACAAGTTCTTGATAAAGCAACTTTTTTGAAAGGGTGTTGGATAGCAATTTTTATAACTGATCATTTTGATTGTCTCACATATTAACTAGGATGTGCATCTCCCTATCAATAAGAGCACTAGAACCATTTATCAATTTTCTAATTACCATGCCTCGTCTCTTGGGGGTAACCCTATAATCCATTTTTAGGCATTATTATACCATTGTGTTTTATTTACCATGTTGTTTGAACTACATTTATTTGAGGTCCTTTGGGACTATATAGGTAGCACTTAATTTCTATTGAGGTTAGCTTGGTCACCTTCTTTATGCTCGCACCATTTATTGAACAATTCTTCTAAGTTTTAATGCTCTCATTATTTTTTGATAAACCTAAGCCTATGATCTCATTATTTTATAAGCAATCAAAAATAATCATCGCTTGGGGGCAACTTTGTTTCCATTATATCCAATTATCTTCTGATCATTTCATTATAACACTTTTATTATACCATTTATTTACTATTGACTAAGGCTTGATTTTAGTCATCTTACTGATCCCATTTTGATCTTGGTTCCTTTGGTTCATCCTACATTTTTTATGGAGGGATTCTAATCTAGTTTCAATAATTTTAGAATTCCATGTTGAATGATAGTTTATGGTAGTAGTTTGACATTTGATCTAGTAAGTTATCTTTCATCTATCATCTTATTTGGTATCACTAATTATAACTGCCTATGGGTAAATCAATATTATTTTAATACCCCTAATTATAACCATCTTTGGGAAAATCAGAATTATGACATTATTTCCTAAATATAACTACCTATGGGAAAATTAGGTATAATTCCTTTTTATCATGCATTATCATATCATCTAGTCATTACTATTATCATTTGTCTTGTCATTCACCTTTATTTGTGAACTTGTTGTGACCTAATCAGTTTTTCATCACCTTTTATGTGGGCATAATTACTATGACTTGGGATTATTTTGGGGCTATGTAGGTCATTATTCATTAATGTTGAGGTCAACTCAGTCCCTCTTATCATACGCTCTCATAATATTGTGAGCATTTTAAGTTGGCGTGCTTTCTCCATTTCATGAGTTAGACCATTATGTTTCTCTTAATCCTCAATCAATTTGAGATACTTATAAAATTAAAAAAACATTTGAAAACTCCAAAAACATTTTGTATTGTGTATGTTTGTTTATTTGTTCTTTTGAGTTCTTGTTTGGTCTTGCTTTATTTTTTTTAGGAACATCTTGATGGTCCATATAGATATCAATTATTTGTATCTTGGTATGATGTTATTAAGTTGTTCTTGTTTTGTTTTTAAACATTCATGTTCTTACTTGAATTTCAATTTTTCATATCTTGATTTTAAGTTAGGTTCATTTACGTTTATCTTTTTCTTTGTCTTCACTTTATTATTTAAATATAAATAGTTGTAACTCTGGTTTTGGTTATTATTATACCATTATCCTTAGTTATAGGTATTCACATTTAAACCAACTCAATGCAATTTCAATATTATGTCATTCTAAGTTATTCATACTTATGATGTCTAATTTCTTTTACTATAGCAAGCACTTTATGCTCAGGTTTCAAAGTCTTCATGTCAACATCACTCTGATGAATACTTTTCAAGAATAATATGCATAATCTAGGCTCATAATATAAAAATAGGCATCTAGTTATCATGTATTTTAGCACTCGACTCTATGTTTATAATGTGCATATCTTCACATACATTATGAGTCCAATCAATTCTTGGTCAATTTTCTTCATCACTCATTCCATTCTATCCCACTTCCTAGGAGAACTACATCAACTTGAGGTCTTACTAGAATATGCAGGTATTGCTCAATTTATATTGAGTTTAGCTTTGTTATCTTTATTTCTTCTTTTTATCTCTTTCATCATTTTGTGTATTCTCATACACTAGGTTTTATGTGGCTTTCTAAGCCATTACACCATCGCATGTACATTTGTGTCCACTAATTTTAACCTATCTTTTAGGTTATATCCTTGAGCTATTTTACTTTCCAAGTACCCACATTAGGGCACAACATCTGAATAATATCAAAATCAAATCAGATCTATAGGGTTAAACCATTATTTATTCTTTATCAATGATCAAAATTCGCTCTAGTGGGGAAAAACTATTTTATTAGATCACATTTGCTCTACTAGGGAATATTTTATTATCTTCTCTTTGGAGACAACATTTTATTTTCCTCTAATTCCAGGCTCTCCACACTAATTCCCATGATGGAAATATTTTAGTGTGTATCTTATCTCAAGATTGATCAATGTCGTAAGCACGTAGCTTGTACTCTCAAATTGGGTATGTTTAAAGTGTGTCCCTTACATTTATAGATTATATATTTACCATTCCACTGATTTTTGGGTCCTATTATACCTCTAATTATATTTTTATCATTGATGGTAATCATGTGTGCAAGCATTAGGTCATATGAATGTGATCTATTCCATGGGTCAATCTCTCACACTCTCTTTCTTTTTGAGAGTCCATCATTATCTTTCATCCTAGTATGTCCTCTCAAGGGGGCATCATGGATCTATTCTGATTTCTTATTGATAACTTTTTTCTTTAAAAAGATGTTACTTCACCTAAATGTCTTGCTAACCCTTCTCAAATAGGGGAAAAATGTAGACATCCAATTCATAACACCATTTGTGTTGAAATTGTCAATTTTACTCAAATTACACTCAAATACACATTTTAGGCTAAAATCCATAAACACGCTAAATAGTTCAAGCTTGTCATTTAAAAATTATAATTTAGGATAATCTATCCCTAAATGAGGAAATGTATTTTATGGGATACCTAACTTTTATTAATTTATTTTGAGTCAACATGATGATTTTGCCTTTTATGCTTTGGATCACTCTTTTGTTCTAATTCATTAGTACACGTCATGTACCTTTGTTATTTTGTGTCAGCAACATCCTAAATGGGAATATGGTTATAACACATCTAACATCACCTTCTAATTTTTATTGAGTCAAATTATGACCCAATAATATGACTTTTTGACCATTTTGATTAATTGAAGACCAATTTCCAAAGATTTGCACTAAACTTGATTAATCTTGTTTAATATAATTAATCCAAATTAAGAGCTTAAGTAAGAATTCTATAGAAATTTTTGGATATTTCATTTATGGAAATTTATTTCTATTAACTACATCACCTAATGACATTATTTCATATGGTGGCATCCATAAGCCATAAATGCATAAAATATCAAGATTATGGGTCTCCCATACCTCTTTAAAGCTCTTTATCCTAAATCATTATGAGGATATTTATGGATTTAATTATAAATATTAAATTAATCTATGGCCACACATCTCAATCTTGAGATGGACAGTCATGATTGACTCTGAACCATTTTGAAAATCTATAAATAGAAGAGCCATGAACATTTTTTTTAAGCTTGATTTGTGCAATGTTATAATGTAAAAATAGTCTCCAAAACCCTTTGTGTTGATGATTGTGTTTTATTAGCAAGCTTAATTTGATATCCTATATTAGATATTTCATCTACTTTCTAGCCTAGGTTATGCAAAGAATTCTTGAGACATTGAAGGAGTTTGCCACTATTATTGATGAAGACAAGGATGTTTGATCAAGAGGAGAACATGTTTTTGATTCGCTCATATATGGTGGATTCACTTGGGAAGGTATGATTTTATTTTTTTATTTCATTTGTAATTCATTATCGTTATCAAACCCTGCATGAATAAATAGGCTAAGTTTTATTATGTTTTTAATGCATTTTTCATGATTTCTTTACTAATTTTTGACTAACTTTCTTTGTAATCCTCTCTATAGTGATCAAGAAAAAAGTCATAAAGTTGGATTTGGTTGAGGTTTAGTGGGTGAAAGTATTTTGTTGTTTATTTTGCCACATAGTGACCATTGGTGGTTGGGGTGATCATTGGTGGTTAGGGTGACCATTGGTGGTTGGCAACCATCAGTGGTTACTATGATTTTAGTTTGGTTCAAGAAATTGGTTTGATAAGGTTGTAGAATGGAATTACAGAAAATGGGTTTGGGTCAGAGGTTGGTTGTAAGAGGAAAAAAATAACTAATTACTAAAAATAGATAATTAGCTTGTTGGTTATTGATCTAAAAAAGGTTGAGGTAGTTGGTTGAAAAACTTGTTGGTGGAGTCTAGAGTAATTTTGGCATAGTAACGATACTTGGTTATTGGTCGATGGATGGTATCACTTTGGATCTCTATCACACTTGATGCTTCACTAGTTCGCTTTGATTATGGATGTTAACTGATGATCTATTTCACCTCCTCCTCCTTTCTTTTTATAGGAGGAAAGGAGAGGTGAAATAATTAGTTCAACAAGGTGTTAAGGGGTTGTCTAAATTTAGCTTTTGCATGTATTAGCTCACATACAAATTAGTCAAGAAAAATATAAAAAATAAAGCTAGAGTTGACTGGAGTTAACTGTTCAAGTTGTTAAAGGATGATCATCAATGGTCAAACCTAATCATCGATGGTTAGGGTAACCATCGGTGGTTGATAGGTCAAATTTTTACATTAGTTAAAACTAGTCAATCTAACTTAGGTTTATGATTGATAGGTTGTGGTATAATCCCTAGGGGTCCCAAGGTGGTCTAAGGGTTAGTTCAACATATAGAACCATCATGCATGTTTTTCTAGTATCTACAGTCCTCTCATGAAATACTAGATTCTTGACAAGCTTTAACACACCCTAATTATCACAAAAAAGAATTAGTGGCTGATCTTCATGAATGTTTATGTTAGATAGAATATGACATAACAAAATTTCCTCATATACAGTTCCTTATGTGGCATTATATTCTAATTCTATGGATGAGAGAGAAATTATAAATTGCTTCTTACTTATCCACAAAATTGGTCTAGATTCGAGATGAAAAATATACCTTGAGGTTAATTTCTTGTCATCAACAGATCCAGTATAATCTAAGTATGTGTAACACTACAACAATAAATTTGAGTTCTTTTTGTATTCCAAACCATTATCAATTATACTTTAGACATATCTAAAAACATGCTTTGATATAACCTAATGATACTATTTTGGCTCTTACACGAATCTCGAAAGATAGTTTATAGCAAAGCATATGTTTGGTCTAGTGTAATCCAAGTAAACGAGACTCCCAAAAAGTTTCCTATAGTGAGTTTCATATACTTGCAGTGACTCCTAAAATCAGGATAGTTACAAACCTTTCTCCATCAAAGTTGAAATTGGTTTACAATCTATCTTTTATTTCTCAAGGAGCATCTTGGCATATTTCATTTGTGAGATAAAAATATGATTATTCTTTTGCCATATATCCAAGCTAAGACAATAATGAAGTACCCCCAAATTTATCATGTTGATGGATTTCTTCAATTTATTATTTAATTCTTCAACAAGACCATCTAAACTTCCTATGATCACAAGATCATCCACATATAAAACTAGAATGATAATCTTTGTGCCTACCTTATTGATATACAAATTAGTATTTAAGGGGATACAAATGAATCTATGTTGCAATAGATGATCATAAATATTAATTTACCATGCCCTTGGTACTTGATTAAGTCCATAAAGTGACTTTATTAGATGGCATACCTTATGTAGATGTTGTTCATCAATGAAGCCTTGTAGTTGGGTCATGCACACTTCTTTGAGATCACCATTCAAGAATGAAATTTTCATGTCCATATGATAAAGCTTTCATACCTTTTATGCTTTGAGTACACAAACAACTCTGATGGTCTTGATCTTAGTAGTGGGTATAAAGGTCTCCTCATAACCAATTCCTTCTTACTGAGCATATCCCTTTACAATAAGTCATGATTTACCTTTGTCAATAGATTTGTATGCCTTGTACTTGTATTTAAAATTCACTTGAAGCTAATGGATTTATTTGATATAGGTAGATTAACAAGTTCACACATCCCATTTTTGATGAGGGCATTTTATTTAACATTCATGGCCTTATTCCACTATGGTTGACATAAATATTCATGAATTGTCTTTAGTTTAGTGTTATCAATTACTAAATTCATTAGTGCGAGATTAACTTTTTGTCTCACCTATCTTTTGGTCTGAACTCCTAATGAAGTATCTAGATTAGAGTTCAGGGAGGATTCCTCGATAGTGATTTATACCCATGATGGATGTCGATGTTATTTTTGATTTGATGAATAATTGTCTTAGAGATTTCCAAGATCAATGAACAATTCTCCTTGTAGCTCACCTTCTTGAAGACAAGGTTCTTCATTTTCATCATCTAACTTTGGGAACAGTTTATGTGAGGTGGTATTTTCTAACTCTTTCTATGGTAATTAGTCAAATGATGACTCATCACAAACGACATCTCAACTTTCATATATCTTCTTTGTCTCAAGATTTATTAGATGATATGATTTGAGGTAGTATTATACCCCAATAGAAGGCATTGGAGTGTTTTTGGTTCAATCTTCCTTCTCATTTTAGTAGGGATATGCATATAAAATGTATAACCAAATAATATAATATAAGAGATAGAAGGTTTATGACCACTCCATACCTCTTATGACATCTTATCATGCAAGATATTTATAGGTGCCCTATTGAGAAGATATATAGCTATCTAAACTACTTCGGCCCAAAATGGTGCATCTAACTTTGTAGTAGAAAGCATGAAATCATCCATATTCATGGTTAAATGATTATGTCACTCTACTATTCGATTATGTTATGGTGTATAGAGATTATTTAGGTGCTATTTGATATCATGTTGCTTCAGGAATGCCAAGAATTCATTTGATGTGAATTCCCCCCCTTGATCTGAGCAGAGGAGTCAAAGAGACCTCCTTAACTAGGTGACAACAAATTGGTATAAGACCTTAAAATGAATGAAGGGTTCAATCTTCTTCTTCAAAAATAACACCCATGTCTTGAGAGATATATCATTAATGAACAACTAAAATTACTTGAATCCTTGGAAAGAAGTATGCAAGGGTCCACATAGATCAATATGTACCACATCGAAATGATCCTTTGATCCAAAAATCCAAGTTATAAAAACTTTTATAGTCTATTTGGATTGAAATAAAAATTAAATATTTAATTTTAAATTTCCCTTTAAGTAAATTTGAAAAAAATAATTTATAAAACTTTTGTAATTTAATAAAGGAAATTGAAAGAATTTATAATCACAAAGAGGAAATTTTAAAAAAATGACATAGAAGATTTTTTTATGGGCTTCACCAAATGGATACATCCTTGAGTCCACTCTATGAGTGTTTTGATCTATTAAAAAATCTTTAAGAATGATTAAAAATTTTCTCTGAGTAAAAATAATATACTTTTATACCAAATATATGTCTGGGAAATTTTTTTAAAAACCTCTGAAGGTTCTTGTTGCCTCTATAAACTAGATATATCTCTCTCTACAAATTTCCTCTATGTAAAATCATTACTTTGTGCAGAAACCTTACTACCCTTGTAAAACCACCTACAGTTATATATTTCTCAATGCCTCCTTGGCATTAGTCGAGCACTAACCATTTTTTAAAATTGGGGTTTTGGTTCAATAACATAGCATTAGATTTATGGTATTTCCTCAGCCTTCACATATTAGCTGAGAATAATTGTTATTTACTTGTGTTTAAACAACCCCACATTATTTTTCCATAAATTGCAAATTCCACATTATTTTCTAGGTTGATGTTCCATTTTAGACATGCAATCTTATGTTGTCATTACATCGAAAGCTCATGCCAGTATGTAAATAATTGATCAATGCCAATAATAGCGTGATGTTTAGTGATATATGTTTTTTTGATAAACACAAGCCAAAATAGGATCGCCATGTGTTTCCCATGTGTTTGTTCGATGCTAAGTAAAGATTGTAACTCACAGAGTAAAATAGATGCATTGATAATAAACCATGCAAACCTACCAAAATTTAATGCCAAGATAAAATGTTGGTTGGAAATGTAAAATGCATTGGCTTTTATTACAATTCATATTTTCTTATAATGTGGCAATTAGTTGGTGCTAGCTTTGTATTCCACACTACATGTGGAGAAGGGTTGTTTAATGCCTTGTATGGAGAGATTAGTTTATTGGCACCCTATGTCTTTGACCAAATGCAATGCCATATACCAATGCCAATCTTTTTTTATAACACCACATAAAAAAAATACTTAAGTTTAATAAACATGCAACCCTACTCATGTTTAGATACTACCATGCCTTTCTTTGAAGGATGTTCTTGATAAGTCTTGTTCATGCATAAGCCAAGACAAAGTGAAACTCAAACACCATGTCATGTAGTTTTTATTTTTTTTACAATAAATATTATTATTATTATGGATAATAATATCCATTTTAAAAAGAGATTGGTATGGATTATTAATTTATTGGATATTAAGAAATAATAAAATATCTTAATGGAAATATATATATATATATATATATATATATATATATATTGGTGGCAATTTTTCAAAATTAATTAAAGGATTATGGGTGGAGGTGTGACATTATTGGCCAGATAATGCCACATCTGCATCTGTAACATAACTAATTAATTATAATATAAAGATAAAATATTTTAATCTCCCTATATATATTTATTTTCCACATTACCATATCATCTTTTTAGACTGATTAAAATCATTGGGTGGAAATCCCCTGGATCATGCCTCCCCATCGAGAGCTTTTAGACCTTCAAATTTTGATTTAATTATCAACTAGGTGAGGGCATTTTTTCCTCACTTTTCCAATTTCCATCCATTTTGCCTTATTCAGATGCATCCCTTTCAAACCAACACAAAGATATTTTGTATCACCCCTTCGTGTAGTTCTAGTTTCCTTGTTAATAATAACACCTTCCTACAACTCATGAAGAGACTCTGGAGAAAAATCATCAACATTAGGAACTTGAATACCCTCATTTTGATCCATGATCATAGGAGGTCCATAAAATTTCAATTTCTCCACATTAACCACTGAATAAATCTGCATATAAGAAGGCAAATCTAATCATAAAACATTTGTACCAATCTTTTTCAAAATCCTAAAGGACCATACCTGATTGGTTTTAATTTTCTACCTTCACCTTTCAATCTTTCCTTGATGATGTGAATCCAAACTTGATCATCCACATTGAATTGATGATCAACTTTGTGTTTATCATGCCTAGGCTTATATTTAGCTTGGCTCTTCTCCAACTATTCTTGAACATCTTTATAAATCATCTAAATTCTTTGAATGAACTTTTTATCCTTCTTGACATCACTATTTCCATCCACCACTAAGTTAGACTATTTTTCAAAAGAGAAGTCCAAAGGAGACATAGGCAAATAACCAAAACAAGTCTCAAAATGAGACTTTATAGTAGAAGAATGTAAATCATGGTTATAATAATGTTGCACATAATATAAATGTTCATCCCATAATTTAGGATGTTTACAACAATACCCCCTGAGTAAATGTACCACTATTTAATTGACCACTTATGTTTGTCCATCAATTTATATATGAAAGGCTATGCTTTTATTTAGCTTAATATCTATCAAGTCCCACAAAGCTTACTAGAACTCAACAACAAATAGAGCATCATGATCAGATATAATAGAAGTGGGTAACACAAAATGGATCCAAACATTCTTGAAGAATAAATTTGAAGTATCCTCACCTATAAAGTATTTAGTACAAGAAACCAAAATACAAATTTTGTTGAACCTATCCACAACCACATATACATAATCATATTTTATTTGTGACATAGGTAAACCTCCTACAAATTCCATATAAATACTTTCCCAAGGATGGGTAGTTTTGGGGTATTTTAGTTAATTCTATCTCTGGTGCTAAAGTCTATCCCAACAAGATTATTTTTTGCCCTATCATGTGAGATTTAGGTCTCACACACTCACCCAAAGGGCACAGTAAAAGATCAGTTCTCAAAGGTTTTGTAACATATTATTATTTGATTGTTCATACCTTTCTCTTTATGTAGGTTCAAACCAAGGTTTATAACAACATAAATATACTACCTTGATCCTTCTAGTTATATATTTGGTTATTAGTATTATTATTATTGAACATATCACCATCATTGTCTATCATTAGTGACTTTATAAATTAAAAAGATACCAATAACAAGAGACTAAGAAATAAATCACATCCAATTTTAACACTTAGTGTGTTTCATCATTCAAGACACAATTTAGCAAATTCTAATATCTCAAATATTATGCATAATGAACAAAGGGGTAAATATTCAACATATATTCTTCAAAAGATCAACCTTGAAATAGATTACAACAGGGGTATTTATACTTGTTTTTCCTTGACAAGTGTTACAATTATTAATGTTATGATCAAATGATGCATAGAATCTCAACATGCTAAGATTCATAGAACTTACAATAAGTTCTACATGAAGACTTAGGTCCCTACACGCCCTAAATCCTCATTCTATGCTATATATTGGTGGCCATGTGTTTTTTTCCTTATGGGTTGGTGAAAAACCTCCAAAACAAAAGGTTGAAGTATCCCATATAAATCACTCTTCTAAATATTTTCACTTCTCACATGCTCCTCTGGTATTCTACTTACATTTTGAGCCCAATGTTCTTAGGTTCTCTTAGACTTATTCTCATTTGACTAGGTCCTCTTGCATTTATCCCTTCTACATCATTATCTTCTTGTAACATTATCCTCTTTCATTATTGTCTTTCACCTAATAGGTCATGTCCAATAATGCTTCTGCACCTGGTAGTCATGTGTCATGGTTTTCCCATGCCATGGTCCTTCCACACCATGTCAATTTCACACCAAAATAGGACATAGTCAAACTTTTTGGGGCCAACATCACCCCACACTATGCCCTTAGTCCATCCCAAACTAAGTTATGCTAGCATATTAAAAAATTTTGGCCCCTTCTACTCGAGTTTTATTTTTATATTTTCCTAATGGGATACTACATCAAGAACCCTCATAATTATTCCTTTAAAGGCCTCTTTTGATGCTTTCAACTCCTCGAGTTGGTTTGGAGTCTCACTGGTCTTTTTAACTTGTTTATTCAAGGCTATTATAGCTTCCTTATGGAATTATTTTGGTGTAAACACCTCCTTATCAACCTATCCTCAAATGGATACAAAAATTGCATTTAGTTGTTGATGATGGTTATTAATGGTATCTTCCATCATTTTTATATCCTTAAAAACCTTTGAACACTTGGTGTAGTATTTTATTAGGAGTGTAGCATTAGTCAACTACTAGCTTAGGACCTCTTCATCTTAGAACCAAGCCTTCAAGAATTTATTAAGGAATGCAAACCACACAAAAATGTTGTCTAAAATGGGGATAATTTCCCTAACTCTCTCTATGGTGTGCTTGTAGATGTCAATGGTTGTGAATTGTTTAACTATTTCTATCCCCTCATCTCTTGATGTGGGTCACTACTTGTATTTATTGAGCAGTAGTTCATATAAAGTCTCTAGTTTTCCAATGGCATCCCCATCTAGAGGTATACCATCTACAAATGTTAGATCTTATTTTAAAATTGTTTTAAAAAGGGTTAAAATCCTTACTTTTGCCTTTGTGGCCTTTTAGATATTTTGTTTCATTTTGGGCACTTGTTCGACAAGTGCTCACTTCTCAGAAAGTTCTTTATTATACATATATACTACCTTGACATGTTTTCTTTCTACCATGCATGCATAAAAATAAAAAAAAAATCTAGTGCATTATTTCCATGCCAAGTTTCAAAAATGTAGTACTTGATATCAATGAGGTGACCTTTGGTGGATCAACCTTCATTGATTCTGGTAGCACTAGAGCATTTGGGCCTAAGGATATGTTATCCGGTGGGATCTTAAACTCATGCTCCTTATTGTACATGACGAGCAGGAAGGACTCATGTTTCCTAGTCTTAGGAGTTGCTTCCTTGGGATGGAAGTGTGTCCAAAGATAAATTCATCTATCCTCTATATTAAACTAGTAACATTCATGCATAGTGGTCACCATTCCTACATCTTTCTATCCTAACTTAAATAGTTCCTTTCCATTATTAGGGTTCCATTCAAGTTTATTCTCCTAATGTCCACCAACGGCCATGTCACTATCTTCCACACCATCCTCCTCTTCATTGCATTATGTTTCAACATCAAGTAGGGAATCATCAAATGTGTCCTTCTCCTGCACTAGGGTGGGACTTTTCTCTCAATTTATCCTAAGCTATGGATTTAAATCTAAGGATACTCTTACTAGGGTGCTTGTCTTCGAGGCTATTGTGGGGTAGCTCTTGTTCCAGTGGTACTTAGGAGAGTTAGTGGTAGGGTTGGAGAAGGTGGGGGATGAGAAAGTAGAGGTGGAGGTGGAGAAGGTGGAGGAGAAATGGGAGGAGTAGGTTGAGGGGATGAAGCGTCGATAATAGATGAGTGTAGAGGCATAAAGCAAGAAGGGGATGGAGAAGTGTGGGGAGGGGATGGAGAAGTGTGGGGAGGTGGTGAAGGTGAAGGACAAGGTGGAGGTGGAGGAAGCATAGAGAGATGGGAATAAATAGCTCTAGAGGTTTACACCTTTGTCATCCTTTACCTCTTTTATGGGGCCTGGTGCCCACTTGAACTTGCACCCACATTCGATCACTTTTTCTTCTTTAACTATAGCACTTAGGGGAGTCTTTCCTTAGGGTCTCCACTCTATGGATTCTTTTGGGGGTGAAACATATAGAATAGTCTATGAGGTTGCTCCCCAATCAAAGTCTATTTGACTTGTATATTGTTCAAGTCCATTTCTAACCTCTCCACAAAGGCCTTCTTACTTAGATATACATAAGGTTTTTAGAGGGTGTGAATCTCCATATTAATCCTCTCTACCTACAAAATGATTTGTTGCACATCATATATCTGATTAATGGACTCTATGAAGTACCATGTACAGAGGGTATAGGTTAGTTTGAGATATGTTGAAAGCTCTCCTAATGGATTCATGTAGATCTGCATGAGGGAAAAATGTTACTTTACAGTGAACTATGATCGATCTATAGCTGGGGGTAAGTCCTTTAGAATGCACCACTCATTTCTAAACGGTGCCTTCATCCCATCAAATTGATACCTCATATTTATCTTATTTGAGAGGGTGATATGCTAAGGGTAAGTAAATGCCTTGTAGCACTTGATAGGGGACTTTTGAGTGGGAGGGTACACCCACTTCAATGCACCTAAATTTTAGTCTAGCATTCTGATCTCATTGAAGCCCATCAATATAAATATTACTTGTTAAGAGAACCTATACTTGGGAATTCAATGGGTCCTCTCCACATATTCAATTATCTTGTAGATAAATTATACGTCCCAATTGTACTTTAGTCCTTATGAAACTTGGTGAGCAGTATAAAGGTGTGCCATGTCCACCTCCTTCTAATGATTGGTTCCTCTAATATTGGTAGAAATGATCCACATTGTGACTCAGAGAGAAGGATCTTAAAATATCTTGATGTGCTTCATGTCCCCCTAATTTTGATAAATTAGTGTTGTGGTGGTCTTCTATATCTCTTCCATGTCGGCCAAGTCATTGATCACACTCAACCCCAATCACTATAGTCCCATGACTTTGCTAATTCTCTCAAGGGTGATCTTCATACAATGCCCAGTGAAGTAGATATAGTCCTCATGGATGCATGAGAGGAAGAAATGTACTACCTCTGTAGGTTTACCAAAATAAGGTAAATCAAAGATTTAGAAGAGTCCTATGGCATCCAACTAGTTTTTGATGGTTAAGTCATAGACCACTTGATTATTTGTGTTAGTGGTCTTGACCTAGTAGTCATTCTGGACCTCAACTTCATTTCCTAGTTGGTAGTGGTTATAATCAAAGACAGTGGCTATTGATACTCTGGATACCCATTTTTCCATGTACAATACTAAATATGGGTATTTCATCTCTTCTATTAATAGAGATGGAGGTGGAGACATTGGGGCCTTTTACACCACCAATGTTTGCACCTACTTTCCTTTCTTTACCATATTTTCCCCTTCTACTTCTATGTGTTTTATTACTTCTAATTCTACACTCTATACTTCCTGGGAGATTCTCTTGTCCTATAGGATTGTTTTCTATAATGGGGAACCAGTCTCCTCCTCTCACCTCTTCTTCTTTTGGTATAGTAGGTAATTTTTCAAGTCCCCTAGCCTTTTTCTTAGGCCACATTACCCTTCGAGGAGCCCAAAGGTTAACATGTGGCTATCCCACATTCTCAAATTGTTGAAAAAATAATTTAGCATTTTAATCTTGAACACTTTATTAATGACAGCCCTACAACCTGCAACTTCAAAACTTACCACTTCTTTCAACCAATGTGGACTTAAAATATATCTCTTCGACTGGGTAACAACCTATATGTCTCACCAAGGAAATAAAAACTTTTCTCTACTCAGGATTTGATTAGTTTGGCTCTAGTGTGGTCACTTACTCTTTGGATTTGATTTTTCATTCATTCTTGGCTCTTGGTAATTAGAGAATCAATGCAATGTAAATCATAAAATGAATTTAACTTACCTATTTATAGGCTCTATGGGGGGTGTTTATCCTCATTAATTCCTTCCTTTTCCCTATCACTTCATATCATAAATGTGTATCTTTTAACAGCCATCATATTTTGAACCTTTTTGTATGCAATTAATGCCTTAACAATTTTATCCCATCATGCCATTGGCATGATTCTTTATATAACTAACCTCATTGAATTAATGACACATCCCTTCTCACACCTTTATTGGAAGTGGGTGACAGTTGTATCCCACCCATTTGATGTGGTGGAAGATATCTATCTTATTTTAAATTTATAATATATAAAAATAATCTTACCCCTTCGTACCATAAATGACTCATGTGCCCTTAATAACTTGTGTGCCTATAATAATTGCATGCCCATATATTTTATGTGCCTATTTAGCTTGCATGATTTTTATTTTTAACCTTTCATTTATGACTCCTTAGCCCACACTAAAATAGTTCGTAATCCTCCACAAAACAACAAAAAAATAGCAAATATTATAATAAAGAAAAAATTGTGCATAATAAAGGTAGTGCTTTTATTGAAAGATGTAAATCTTAAGCTAATGGTATAAAGCTTAGTGATTACAAAAGTTTGGTTATTCTAACATGAAATACGATTGAAGTTGACTTCCATTATAGTGTCCTAGGAGGATCTAATCATCCATTCTTTATAAGCTACATGCCCTTGTAGGTCAAATGATATATATTACAAACAAACCATCCCAATGGATGTAGAGCTTTATAGGTTGGTGCACAAACTTAGATTCATATAACAAGACCTTCATACCTAGATAAAAAATCTTGTTCTTGATATAGTGACCATGTTATGCCTTCTACTTATGTTTCTCTACATCCTGGTTCCAATGAGCAAGGAATTGGGTCTCATCTAATTATATTAAGATATCCAAACACACTTTCAAGGATGTTTCATCATCCAGTCATCTTACACATGTAATACGGAGGGATGGCACCTAGAACTCTACTAGCATCACTGCTGCTTTGACATACAACAAGTTAAATGGCATGATTTTATTTAGGTGCTTATAGGTAGTTCAGTATGCCCAAAGTACTGTAGACACCCTATCATCCTATTCAGTATAACCAACATTATAGATTTTTTTTTAAAGTGGTAGCTAGGATCTTATTAAAAGCTTCAATAGTTTTATTAGCCTATAGGTGGTATGGTGTTGTCTTATGGTGCATGATCATGAACTCAACCAACAAGATGTAAATGGTTTCATTCAAAAAGTGGGTTCCTCAATCACTAGTGAAACTCAGGGGATACCTGAACTATGTTATGATGTTCTCTTAGATGAACCGCATAGTAGTAGCTACAGTATAGTCCTTTTTCAATGCTACTTCATCCCAATGTGTAAGGTATTTAGTTACTATAATAACATATCAAGAACCTATTCATCATCCTACTGGGGTGATGGGCCCCATAAAATTAATAGCCCACTTTTAAAAAGGTTCTTGAAAAGGGATGGGTCACAAAGGCATAACATCTCTTTTGTTAGGTTTACTTATGCATTGGCAGATATCACATTGCCTAACATATTCCCTAGTATCTTGAATTAGAGTTGGCCACAAAGTCCTAGCTAGTAAAACCTTATGTGTGATAGCTTCTCCAGTATAATATCCACCCATAATACCTTTGTGAACTTCATGAAGTACATCAAGGTGATCATTTTGTATTACATAATGGTGAAGCACCTCATCATGGTCTATTTTTTAAAGGTCACCTGATATGAGTTGAAAGGGTGTGGCATGAACCACAAGTTGATTTTTCTCCTATGAGGTGAGAGAATCAGGCACAGAGCTAGTGTTTAAAAATACAACAATATCTTCCAATTATTTCGACACCCATGCAACTCAAAAGAGTTATACATTAAGAAGATCATCCTCTATGGTACATAGGGGTTCTCTATTCTCAATCTAGGACAAGTGGTTAGGTCCATAATTATCCTTCCTAGATTTCACCATTATGAAAAATTGGAATTATTAGAATAACACAATCCAACATCAAATCCTCCCATGCAACACTGGTTTATTAACTAGGTACTTTAAAGCCTCATGATATATATAAAAAATAAATGTAGTGGTTAAATGGTATTGTTGTAACTTTTAATGAGCATAAACCATTGATAAGGCTTTGTATTCTATGGTAGTATAGTTTTCTCCAACCGGTGTGAGCTTCTTGATGACAAAGTAAATGAGGTGATCTAGGTGATCATCACCCAATTGTGGAAATATTACACCAACAACCATGCTAGATGCATCCAAATGGACATGAAATAGCTTTGTCTAATTAGGGAACTATAGAATAGGAGTAGTGACCAAATTTTATTTGAGTGCTACAAAGGCTTCCTTACAATAATTAGTCCATATGAACTGTTCAATGTGCTTTAAAAGTTCTTCTAGGGGTGTGGTAATCATGGCATATATGTCAATGAATTTTATATAATAACCCATGTTCATTAAGAAGGCATGGACCTCACTTGAGTCTTGGGTGCTAGTAGGTGAAGAATCATAGATACCTTCATTAGGTTCACTAAGAGTCCTTCCTTACAAATAATATGCCCTAAGAACACACCAAAAGGTGTCACAAACAAGCACTTCTTCAAGTTTAAGGATATTTGTAGCACTAGACATCACTCAAGCATGAGTCTAAGATTAGCACAATGGTCCTTAACTAAACCATATAATATCCAATCATCTAAATAAACTTGGAGGAACTTATGAATGAAGTCATTAAAGGCTTCAACTGTTATGCACTTGAACACTGTTGAAGCATTTTTTAATCTGAAGGGCATAATAATATATGAAAATAATCCCCATTTAATGGTGAATGTTGTTTTAGGCTAGTCTTCCTTAGATATTTATACTTGATGGTACCCTGAGAGTCCATCTATAAAGGAGTATACTTCACAACCAGCAACACCTTTAAGGATTTCCTTTATGAATGGAATTTTAAAGGGATCTATCACATAAGATGCATTGAGCACTTAATAGTTCACACAGACACAGATGCATTTATCCATTTTGATACTAATCACCATGGGGATAACCTAATCAAATTTAGTAATGAGAGTGATTACTCTGATGTAGAGCATAATATCAATCTCCTCTTTAATGCATGCCCAGAGATTAAGATTTATCCTCTATGGTCATTTTTCATTGGTCAAACACCATCAACTAGTTTGTTGTGCATCTTCCCTAGAGGCAGGTGGAATCCCTTCATTTATCTATAACTCCTTGGGAAAACATCTTGGTATTCTTTCAATAACTCATATATTTGTGAAATATTTGTATCAATCTAATAGTTTTGTACTATATCCATCTTTAGTTCTTACTCCATACCAATGTTACATTAAACAATTTAAATAAGGCCATGATAGGGGTTATCCATTTGATTACTTGTGTCCTAAATAGTTTGTGTACCAATGCTTGTATAAAAATATAAAAGGTTGGTCAAAAGGTCAAGTGAAGTAGATCCTTCACCTTCATCTACTTGAAAGATGAGCTTTTGGTTTCCCAAGTGAATCTCTTCTCATCATTCTCCATCTAGCACTAGGGTAGGTGTAGGAACTAGATGTGTTGAGGGTTTATTGAATAAGTGTAAATTTTCCTTGAGTTCTTGATGAATATTCCACAAGCGGTCTTCCATAGGACTTGGGTTTTTAAGAACTACTTCATGCATGGCCTGGAGAGTGAAGTGCAAGTCCATCTTTGGTGAGGAATAGGAGAGTGTTGATGTCCTATTTTTCTTCAATAAATACTATAACTTGGTCCCCATGTGTCGATCTTCATGAATATACTAGGATTGTGCCCATATGCATAAGGTCCCATAGAATGCATGCACCTATAGGTACTCTAGTAAGCATGTTTCCTTGTTTTTCCATATTGTCTCACAAGATTCAATGTGAGGTTTAGGTGTTTGTATGTTATTATAGTTAATTATTCCCTTGACCTTATTATCATAATGGAATCTATGGTGTAGAGAAGATCATACTTGATATCAATACAAAAGGAACTCTTTATGGGTATGCCACCATATTTCAGTGGTGCCATAAAAAAGGTGATCTAATGACCTCATCCAATCATTTGTGGTATCATATAACTCTTTGAGATGTTAGACAAATTCACGTACCTCCATTTATCCTTAGGACCATGGGGCTTCATCAAGTCTTTCTAGAAGTGGTCTTGTTAGTTGCCCTCTAATTACTAAACCCATGAGGTGAACAAACTTGTGATGTTTATGGAGTGGGTGTGGGAGGTTCTCATGACTATTGATGGTGATACATAATTTCCCAGTGAAATCATAGTCACCATATGCCCAACAATTATAAACATTGCTTATAGTGTTAGAAATAGACTTGGTATCTATCCACCATAGAACACCATTTGGGATTGGATCATGTTGCTCATCATTCTAGGTAGTGACATTATATAAGTGGTCAATAGATTCATCAACATTGATGAGTTATAGATAAGGGGGTCCTTGTGTTTGATCAAGTGGTATTACATGTGATGATCAATATTATCAAAACTAATATAGCATGTTTTAAATCTCAATTTTTCATTATTCTCATAGCACCAAGGCCTTCCTAGTAAGGATAGGTAATCATTATCTTCAACTAACTCTATAATCTCAAAAATATGCTTTGAATGGTTCTCCAAGTATTTCAACAATGGAATTCTTGAGGACCCCAATTGGGTGAGTGTGAGTCTTATTTACTATTCATATAACATGAGGTGAAGGCTGTAACACTAGACTAGACATTTAACACCAAACATCCTTGGTGAGGACATTAACTTTGACACTGGTATCCAATAAAATGTCTTTGATTACCCATTCATTGATGGCAGTGTCAACCAATATTTCTCTATCTTCTGGGGTTGTAGACAAACTAGGAGTGTCTTAATGTTGGACATGATTTAAGTAATGATCTTCACTTTATTAAATGATGTGAGGGTGAAATATATTTAGTAGTCAGGCTTGACTCTTAATCTATGTGTTGATCTGAGGGAAAATCTCCACATCTAACATTTATTTACATAGTTCTTGAAAGTCATCCCATGTCATAAGTTGAAGTTCAGCTTCCTATTACACAACAACATACTACATTACATATTTATCTTTGAGGAATTGAATCTCACCCTAAATTTTTGATATGAGTGCCATAATATCCTAAAGTACATCCTTTTGTTATTGAACATTAGGGTGCTTTCTAGTTCATGGTTCTTCACATTGTACCTTCTCGATTAGACTAGTTATTGACTAGATATGTTCCCCACTCTAGTGGTAATGTTTATTTGTTAAACTATAGGGATGGTTGGGTGTGCATGAAATTATGGTTTATCAATTCAAATCATATTAGTGCCCTTTTCATTTCACTCTTTGTTGATAGCCTCATATAGGTTAGGACACTCTTTTAGCCAAATGGTCATTTTTTTTTTAAAAGTGCACATCAAGTACTCAGGGTGATCCCTTTGATAGTGGTTTGGAGATCCACATTTATAATAGGTTATGGGTGGAAACCATCCACCTCCTCATCTTTGTCCTCTCCTTTATCCATGGTAACCACTGTTATCTTGAATATTAGCAATTGAGGTTTGGCACATGCCACGTGCTCAAGCTTCATAAATGTCACTAATCAATTGGTAGTCATTGGATTCATGAGTGTAAGCATCACAAATTTTAAAATACTCAGACACTTTAGTATGCATATCCTATTATAAAATAAGATAAGAGAAAACATCATGCTCCTTATGGTGATTTCACATGTTTGTTTAAGTATCATGTGAATGTTCTTGTATGGGTAGTTACTCCTTGTATGTCCTTTAGGTTCACAGTCGATACACCAGATACCACTACGTATCTCATGTGCATTATTAATTATTAAATTTTTTAGCCATGATGCCATTGAAGCTATTTAGTCCTCCATAAATGGAATAATCTTGGTGTCAATGCTTCTAATTGCTTCAATATAGAGATCAACTTTCAAGGCCTCACATGGGCTAGTAAAGGTCCATAGTGACAAGGTTCATCAAAAATGTAGTAATTGTCCTCCCATAAACCATTGTGCATGTTGGGAAGTGTTAATTTCAAAGGATATTTTAGATATAAAAGTTTTAAACCTTGCATCATACTCATAGATGTTCTCTGTAAGTCCTTACTTTATGTCCTTCAACATTGCTATACTTTGTTGCTCAAATTCTAGAATGTTGAACTCCTAAAAGAAGGCTATTTTAAGTTGATCAAAGTCAAACACCACTTATTGAGGGTCAAAATTTTGGTATTACTTATGTATTAACTTTAAGAGTTTAGTTGCAAACTATGTGGCCTTATGTTTAGAATATGTGATACCTTACACCCTCCAAATTGGTTTGCACTTGTGGACATGCTCAGATGCATTTTCCACCCCTCGATATTCAGGTAAGTGTAATGTCATCTAATAGTATACCATGGTCAATTGAGGTGTTTGGGTGGGTGGTTTTTGGGAACCTCCAAAATTGGTCCCTTAATGAGGGAGTCCACTTCCTCTTGTGTGTTAGGAATAAATACAAAAATTGATGCGTAATAATTTAATAGAATCACAATAATAAATATAAATAGAGATACAAAAAGAATAGAAATAAAATGCACAACAAAAGACCATATTTTATGTGATTCAGCTAATATGGGCTACATCCACCAAGAAATGCTTGTTTAGATTCTATTACAATCCATGAGAGTACAAACCACTCTCAAATCAATCTTCACAATTATAATGCACAAAGATTGTTTGGAGAGGTGTTCAAAAAACCCTCCAAATTTTGCACTTGAATTCACACACTCTATTATTCCTACTCAAACCCTTGTTCTCATGATGTATTACCTACTAAATATCCATCTAAACATAATACATCAACAAAATGGTGCTACAAAATAATGGGTACTAAAACCATGGGTAAAAGTCAACCCAAAATGGTTTCCCATTAAAGGGGGTCCAAAAAAAAATTTGGGGGCTAGAAACCCCAAAACCTCATTTGTCAGAGGTGGAAAAACCCCTGCTTGGGGGCTGCCACTTATAAACCCCTGATTTTCAAGGGTTGCCTCCCTCAAACCCCTACTCGGGGCCTAGCCAAGCCTTGAACCTTGATAAGAATACATATAGAATGTATAGTACATTTAAAATGTACAATATTTTAAAATACATTGTCATTTGAAAATAGGATCCACAACACAAAAATCTCCCACTTGGAGATTGATTTCCTCTGATTAGGCTTCTCAACCCTTCACTATCAATTGTGAAGGCCAATCAAAACTTAACATATCTTTAGTTTCTCCCTTTCGACCACCTTGGTTATCATGTCTGCATGATTCTGACTGGTATGAATATTTGCTAGCTTCAACTTCTCTTCCTCCAAATCTATCCTGATAAAATGGTATCTTAGTTATATATGCTTCATCCTAGAGTAGAAAGCAAAGTTCTTTTCTAGATGTATAGCACTATCACTATATAGCTTTCCTTCCTCCTACTTATGCCCCAAATATTCAAGCAAATGCTATAACCAAACATTTATTTACTTGCCTCTATGGTATCAACATACTCAACATATGTGGTTGACAAAGACATAAGTTTTTGTAGTCATTAAATCTAGCTTATCATTGTGTCACCTACAATAAATACATATCCTATTATACTCCTCCTACTGTCTAAATCTCTAACCATGTCTGAATCTACATAACCATACAAAGTGGTGTCCAATCCATCATAGATTAAAAATATCTCCATGGTCCCTCTTAAATACCAAAGGATCTAATTCATTTCTTTCTAGTGTTCTCTACCTAGATCACTCATGTACCTGCTTACTGCTCCCACTACATAGGCAATATCTAGTCTAGTGCAAACCATGGCATATATCAAGCTTCCAATAGTTGATGAGTAAGGTACATGTGAAATTTGGACTCTCTCCTCCTCTATTCTGGAACACTGCTCCTTTGATAATTTGAAATGACTTGCCAAAGGAGTCCCAACTGATTTAGCATCCTGCATACTAAACTCCTCGAAGACCTTTTTGATGTATTCTTCCTGAGATAGATTTAGATTTTATTGTTTTCTATCCCAATTTATTCTAATACCAAGGATTTGTTTCATTGATCCTAATTCCTTCATGGCAAAGGAATTACTAATTTATTCCTTAAGTACCCTTTTTTTTCATGTTCTTACCTATAACCAACATTTCATCCACATATAGACAAAGGATAATGTAATCACTATCATCAAATTTCTTGATATATATGTAATGGTTTGAATGACACCTGGAGTGTCCCTACTCCATCATAAAACTATCAAATTTTCTTGTACCATTGTTGTGGAGCTTGTTTCAGGCCATACAAGCTCTTCTTCAGTTTGCATACCATGTTCTTCTTTCTTATGACCTCATATCCCTATGGCTTCTCCATATACAAGTCCTCTAAATCACCATGAAGGAACATAGTCTTCACATCCAACTTCTCTAAGTACAAGTCTTTCACTAATAATATCCCAAGAACAATCCTAATAGGAATCATCTTTACCATTAGGGAAAAATATCATCGAAATCAATTCCCTTCTTCTATGCAAATTGTAGGCTCTAGGAACAGGAATTAATTATGAAAATTACATTATGATAAAAATCCTTTTCACACACCAAAATTATATTGTATTATTTTGGATCATTATTTAAAAATTACTTTAAAATATTTATAGGCTTTTCATGAGTGGTTACATGTTAAAACCAACATTCCCATGAACCAACATTTTATTTAAAACAAATCCTAATAGTAAATTAAATATTAACTAACAATATACTAACTAAATATTAATCTAACAATATAAAACAAACTAACTTTGGATCATTAAATCATCCACAAAAAACTCCCCCTTGATCCAAAGGGGTATAGAAAAGCTAAAGCAAAGAACTGTGAGTCATCCAAGTAGAGTCTACCATAACTACAATCATCAGTATATCTATGAAAGTAAAGTACACAAGTACACTATGCATTTTAGACTAATCACATCTTGATCATCCCTATACTACAATAGAACATAATCACACACTATCCAACTACATCAATCCTCACATAGAATCAATCCAACAAGTGACTACCCCCCATACTATGTAAAGAACTAGAATGATACTTATGCCTATAAGTGTTCCTCTGAGAGTGTCTCTATTTCTCTTTGTTGGGCTCATACAATGGATTTCCTATTTTGATATAATATGCATCTTGAGTAATAATTACCAACATCTCCTACAAGCCTTTGCTCAGCACTAGAAATACTAGCAACATAATGTTGAGTCATACTATAAATCACTGATGACTAATCTTATAAAAAAACCAATATGCAATTTATAGCTTCAATGTGAATTATGACTTGTGCACTACAAGTGAATTTTAACAATGTAAGAGTCTACCTATCATATTTACGAAAATTTTCAAGTTTTGTGGCTTCAATGGGAAATGTTGGTTGTTTTTCAACAACATCCCATAAGTCTTTGAGAGGTGAGAATCTATGAAATAAATAAACCTAGTACAAATCACTAAAATTCTCCACATCAAAGATCATATCATCAGTATATCTATGAAAGTAAAGTACACAAGCCAAAAAATACTACTACATCAAATCCCAATCTCGAGGCTAACATCTCATACAATATGGGTGAGTCACTATCTCAGAAGATATAGTCATCAGTTGTGAAGCATGAAACTTCACAGTCATCCCATCCATTAAAAGAAGATGTTGATGAATAACTAGAAGAGCGAACTAAAAGAATGACTAGAGTGAACAATAATATTTGCTTCTACCTTCTGTCGATGTTGAGAAGACCTTCATCGAGAAGGACATTCTGTAGAAAGATGTCCCACACAACCAAAATTGTAGCATATGGTCTCACATCTACTAGAACTAGAGGAAGAATAACAACATGAAGAATAATGCTACTGGTCCCTCTTAGATACTTGAGAACCCACTGAACTGCCCTCCAGTATGTGCTTGTGCTTGTGTCTGTGTGAATGTTTGTGGTGATGTTCATACTTTGAAGAAATAGAATGATGTCTATGTTTATGACAGCCTGAATGATCCCTATGTCTAGAATGATGCTTATGTCTTGTCCTAGAGCTTGCTCGAAGAACTAGAATGATACTTATGCCTATAAGTGTTCCTCTGAGAGTGTCTCTATTTCTCTTTGTTGGGATTATACAATGGATTTCCTATTTTGATATAATATGCATCTTTAGTAGGTTTTTATTTCTTCATTGCAAATGACCAACATGTTAGCATCACTCATGTTGAGTGAGCAACTCACAAATGGAATAAAAATTAGATTTGTTAATATTATCACTAAGCTGTAACATTTTCAAAAAAATTATATACCTCAGACTAATACCATTAAAAATAATAAAACTGAGCATTCCATCATCAATTTTTCCAATTCTTGTACTAGTGGTGCCATATTCTTGTATCAAGTTCTTAATGTGTGACACTTACTCTGAATCATCTTCATCATCAGTGAGTTTAGTATTGAGAAACTACTTAAGGAGATAAATTTTCTTATAAGTAGGTTGTTTATCATACAAGACTTTAACACAAAATAGACCAATTGTATTAATACTCTTTCCATGCTTAAAATTTGATAGCTTCAATGGGAATTATGACTTGTGCACTACAAGTGAAGTTTAACAATGTAAGAGTCTACCTATCATATTTATGAAAATTTGCAAGTTTTGTGGCTTCAGTGGGAAATGTTGATTCTCCAAACCAGTTGTTTTTCAACAACATCCCATAAGCCTTTGAAGATTAATGTGTTTTCCATGTTCATTGATCATTCTTTATAATTCTTAGGAGTTAGGTGTCCAGTGTTAGAAATGAGGCTCACAATTTTAGTTATTTTGCAAAAAAGGAAGGAATGCTATCAAGATGCTTTGAGGTTTTGCCTTTACCTTAAAAATAGATTCCATTTTACAAATGTTCTTAGGACTTTTGATAGACTATATGTTCTTCAAAAATACAAGCATAATGAAATAGAAAAAAAACTTGCATTTTAAAGGTGTCAGTTTCAACCAAAAATGCACCTTGATACATAATTTGAAATAAATTTATTTGAAAAAATCATATAAGGAAGCATAAAAACATAAATTTTATCATTCCAATGTATTCATATTGTCAAAAACCATGAAGATCACCTGGTCACATGGCTACCTTCACAAACGAGAATATGTATAACTAGTGTTTGTAGGAGTGATGACTTACACCCTTATGTCTTCATACGAATCAAAAAATATTTTTAAAAGATAATATTCCTCCAAAATATTCTCAAAAAAATAATATTATTTCAAAAATAAATATTTGAACCCATGACCTCCTCTTTTCAAACCATTTCACAAAATTAAGCTATCCAAGTGCTCCATGAACATTTACAAGTTTACAAAGATAGGATTTTCTATATGAACTTGATGTTTTTGCTCTAGTACAATAAAAAATAAATTACTTGGGTAAGAAAAAATTAATTTTTCTCATGAAATAAAATTTTCAAATAAAACCTAAATCTTTCCAAAGCTTTTGTAGGACCCACCAAACCCTAGATATGATCAAACTATAGGAAATTCTTTATAAATATCAAATCTTTTATTTTCCATAGTGTTCCAATGCCATGATAAAGTTTTTCAATGCCATGGCTTATTTGAGAAATTATTGGACTCCTTCTGCAACCTTTAGGCCATACAAAACCAATACAAGATTGAATATTTCACCATTGGATAGTGTTTGAGACTTTCAGAATGAATTTTGACTGAGTAAATTTCATTTTTGATGCAAGGAGGCATCATGGAGGCCGTACATCTACATGTGTGGGCTGTACTATCCATTTTATAGTTTTAAAAACTCTCAGATGCTTTTGGTTTCTATAATTTGATCTTCAGGAACTCAAAATCGAATCAAATGTTGAGCAAATAAATTGCTAGAGAAATAAAAGCCATTCTATTCAATCACAAATATATCCAGCATGAAAAGGTCATACAAATTCATATGTGGGTCGTACAATAGAAATTTTCATCTTAAAAAAACTCTCAATAGTTTTTTTAATTAAAAAATGATCTTCAGATGCTCAGAAACATGCTAGTAACTCAATAGATGGATTGAGGCAAGTTTGAATCCATTTTTACAATCATAAAGACTATCAAGTGAAAGAAAAGCCATATAAATGTATATATGGGTTTTATAACATCAGATTTTTCTGATTTAAGGCTTTAAAAACAATTTTGATCAAAGAAACAACCTTCTAAATTATTCTATATTGTTGAAAATGGATGATTCGAGGTCTACAATGTCAATGGAGAGCTATTACAGGTATATGGTTGTATAATAGAAATATATAGGCCTATTTTCTTTTCAAATTACAAAAACACTATTAAAAAAATAAATATTTTAATAATTTTTCAAAATTTTGAACTTTAGACCAACCAACCAAAATTTATTTTACTGGCATACCATTTTTGGAATTCATCTTTCACCCCTTGCTTTTCACCATGCTTCAAACACCATGTCTATGATACCACTATAGGCTCCAAGAACATGAATTAATTATGAAAATTACATTATGATAAAAATCCTTTTCACACACCAAAATTATATTGTATTGTCTCGGATCATTATTTACAAAGTACGTGAAAAGATTTATAGGCTTTTCACGGGTGGTTACGGGTTAAAACCAAATTTACCATGAACCAACATTTTATTTAAAACAAAGAATAATATTAAATTAAATACTAACTATATTAACTAAATATTAATCTAACAATATAAAACTAACTTTAGATCATTAAATGACCCAACACAAACCCCTTTACCACCAACCAGGCCTTGTACCTTTTCTTACCTCCATCATCTTCTTTAACTCTATAAACTCACTTGTTCTAGAATACTTTCTTACCTTTAGGTGGGTTTACCAAATCCCCATTCTAATTTTCCATGAGAGATTGATGATCCTCATCAATAGCTTGTTCCCACTTCTTCCTAACATCTACTTGCATTATTTCTTCAAATCACTCTAGCTCTCCATTGTCAATGAGTAATAAATAATTAAGAGATGGAGAAAAACATTTAGGTTCCCTTTTTACCCTAGAAGACCTTCTCATCATAGGAGTTTGGGGTTCTTATGGAGTAGGTGCTTGAACTAGTTGTTTAGACAATTTATCATTTGCAATGTCCTCCAATACTGTGTATTCCTTTTTGGAATCCTCTTTTTGATCCTACAACTACTATTTATACATGACTTAAGACAACATCCCTAGACCTAAAGATTTTCTTGTCCTTAAAACTCCAAATCCAAAAACCAAAATCATCCTCACCATAACTAATAAAGGTGAATTTTTTAGACTTATCCTCTAACTTGGTCCTATCATCCTTATCAATATGAACAAAGGATTCACAATCAAATATTATAAGAAATGAATAATCAACCTTCTTATCAAACCCAGCTTCCTGAGGTATGCCTGCATCCAAGGCAGATGAATGACCTCTATTTATCAAATATACAGTTGTGTTTACTGCTTCTACCCAAAACTGAAGACGCAGTCTTGTATGGAACCTCATGCTCCTAGCACACTTCATGATAGTCATGTTTATACTTTCTAACACTCCATTCTATTATGGAGTTCTTGGAACCATCCTTTATCTATGAATTCCATTATTTTAAAAGTAATCAAAAAATTCATTACTATAATATTTCCCACCAGTATCTGACCTGAGACATTTTAACTTGAGACATGTTTCATTCTCAACCAAGGCTTTCCATATTTTAAACATATCAAACACATCATATTTCATCCTAATTCCATACACCCAAACTATCTTAGTTACATCATCAATAAAAGTGACATAATAATATGACCCACCAATAGAAGATACTTGAGTTGGCCCCCATACTTCTGAATGAACTAGCTCTAACTTATTCTCCTTCTTTGTAGGTCAAACCTTGAAAAAATTTACCCATTTATGTTTTCCATACACATAGTCTTCACAAAAATCTAAATCAGATCCTTTCAATCTAGGAAACCAATCGTTCAAAATTTGCATACCATTTGGCTCATGTGACTGAGCCTATTGTGCCACAAAGTTGCATCTACATCTGTAACAAAAAATTACAGCAATCAACACTAATTGATAAATATAGGGTACCAACCTTGTTACCTCTTACTACCACAAGATCACCCTTGGTCACTTTCCAAGAATCTATTGTAAATGTCACCATACAACCTTCACTGCCTAGCTATCCTATGGATACCAAATTTTATCTTGACTTAGGCACATGCCTAACATCTTTTAGTCACCAAGTGTTCCCATTATGCATCTTGATCTAAACACTTCCTTTTCCTACTATGCTATAAGGATCATCATCACCAAGGTAAACATGTCCAAAATCCCCTTAAACAAAATCAATAAAATAATGCCTATATGGTGTAGCATGAAAAGAAGTCCCTTAATTTAAAACTCAAGACTCAGTAATATTGTCAATAGAGAGAATTAATGCATCTTTAAAAACATTACCTATTTCCACATTCGACTCCTTGATGTCTTCTTGATTTTTGTTCTTATTCTTAAGAGACCAACAATCCTTCTTTGCATGCCCAGTCTTTTCACGGTGCCAACATATCATCTTAACCCTTGATCTTGACCTTTCAAGACCATTTGATTTTCCACACTTTCCTTTTCCTCTAAAATTTTATCTCTCTCTACTCTCCATCACCAAATCATCACCTAAAGTCTCCCCATAGCTTTTTCATTGCATTTCCTCACTAACTATTACTCCTATGACATCCTTAAACTTCAACTTGGCATTATTAGAGATCGAGTCACTCACAACCATTACCAAGCTATTCTAACTCTCTGGTAAGGAAAAAAAAATCAAAGCCCTAACTTCATCATCAAAATCAATTTTTATAGAATTTAACATACTCAAAACCATGTTAAATTCATTCAGATGATCAACAACTGAACCATTTTCAGACATCTTCATATAAAATAATTTTTTTATTAAATTTTTTTTATTAGAATTAGAGGGTTTCTCATATAACTTACCTAATGCATTCATGAGACCTTCTGTGGTCTTCTCCTATAATATATTAAATTCAACCAAAGATGGAAGGCATAAGTTAATGGCCCTAAGTGCTTTCCTATCAAGCAACTCCCAAGCCTCATCTGTCATACTCATTGGTTGTTTTACATTTCTTCCTAGTAGAGTATGGAGGTCTTTTTGATAGAGGTAATCCTCCATCTACATCTTTCATAGACCAAAGTTCTATCTTTTTAAATTTTCAACCTTTGATCTATGATCATCAACTATAGGTCCCACTTGAATTAATAACCCTTCTTATGATTCAACACTTTAGTAAATACAATATGAAGCTCTGATACTAGTTGTTAGAAATAGATACAAAAATTGATACAAAATAATTTCACATAATCATAGTAATAGATATAAATAAAGATGTAAAAATAAAACACATAATAAAAGACCAAATTTAAAATGGTTAACCCAATATGCGCTACATCCACCAAGAAACACTTTCTCAAATTCTATTACAAGCCACGAGAGTAAAAATCACTCTCAAATCATTCTTTACAATTATAATGCACAAATATTATTTGGAGTGGCACTCAAAAAACCCACCTAAATTCACACATTTTGTTGTTCCTACTCAAACCACTATTCTCATGATGTATTTCCTATGAAATATCCATCTAAACATAATACATCAACAAAGCAGTGTTAAAAAATAATGGGTACCAAAACCATGGGAAAAAATCAACCCAAAATGGGCTCCCAAACCCCTATTTGTTGGGGGATACTACCCCAAACCCCTAATTTTTTAGGGCTACCACCCCCAAACCCTGACAAGAATAGATATAAAGTGTACAATACATTTAAAATATATATTATTTGAAAATACATTGTAATTTGAAAATAGGCTCCACAACATAATAATCTCCCACTTAGAGATTGATTTCCTATAAGTATGCTTCTCAACCCTTTACTATCAATGATGGTCAACTAAAATTGGACATAGCTTTAGTTTCTCCTTGTGACCATCTTGGTCATCATGTTCACATGATTCTAATTGGTATGAATCTTCTACATTTTCAACTTCTTTTCCTCTAAAGTTGTCCTAATAAAATGGTACCTTAGTTATATATGCTTCATCCTAAAGTGGAAAGTGGAGATATTTTCTAGATGTATAACACTCTGACTATCACTATATAGCTTCCCTTCTTCTTGATTATGACCCAACTCTTCAAGAAACTTCTATAACTAAATCATTTCTTTGTTGGCATCTATGATTGATAAAGCCATAAGTTTCTATAGTCATAAAATCCAGCTTACAGTTATGTCACCTATAGTAAATACATATCCTATTGTACTCCTCTTGTTGTCTAAATCTCTAGCCATGTTCGAATGTACATAACCATGAAAAGTGGTGTCCAATCCACCATAGGTTAAAATTATCTCCATGGTCCCTCTTAAATATCAAAGGATCCATTTCACTACCTTCTAGTGTTCTCTACCTAGATCACTTATGTACCTACTTACTACTCCTACTACATGGGAAATATCTAGCCTTGTGCACACCATGGCATAAATCAAGCTTCCAACAGCTGATGAGTAAGGTACATGTGACATTTTAACTCTCTCCTCCTTTATCTTGGGACACTGTTCCTTTGATAACTTGAAATGACATACCAAAGGAGTCCCAATGAGAATACATATAGACTGTACAGTACATTTAAAATATACAGTATTTGAAAATACATTGTAATTTGGAAATAGGCTCCATAACACAACACTATGCCACCACCTGGTCCTCTTCCAACACATCTAGTAGCAGTACCCATGGTATGAGGCTTGGTAGCTAGTTTGTTAACTAAGGTTGGCCCTGTATTCTATCCTTGAAGGCCAGGTCCACTAGGCATCCCAAATTATGCCATAGATTTTCATTGAAGAGGGAAAGATGATGTTAAATCTTAATGAGCCTCAACTGGCTCAGTTTCAATATTCCTTACTAGGTCAACTTTTGAATTCAAATTATTTGTATCCTAATTTTAAATGTGTACTCTATCTAACTCAAAAGCATGAGCATGCATGATATTAGGGGAGCCAAGTTGGTTTAGAATTGGTTCCTTGATTCCAATCATCCAACTTGTTTCTCCTTCATAAGATATAAGTGGCATAGAATATAGGTCAAAAGTGATGGGGCCCTTGTGTGTTTTCACTTCCCTTTGGCCCCTAACACACTTTATGAGTGTTCCCAATCTCTCCCTACAATTCTAACTACCATTATTATTTATCGAGATTCATCATAATTTTCTTTCTATAGTGCACACTGGTTGGCTACCATTTTGAACCCATAATATTTAACCTCTACCCTCCCTGTCCAAATGTGTAGCTCATGCACAAGAGGATTTAGCCATACATTGGCATGATTTATAGTCCAAGGTTAATAGTTAATTTCTTAATTTTGAAATAAAAAGTGTTAGATAGTGACCTCATGAATCTTGAATAAATTATAATTTGGATTCTTTAGGACATGAATAGGTGGTCACAATGTACTTCAGAATGTATTTATTCTGAACTCCTCTCCACCAAAAGTTAACTATTCGCATCCACGAGACTCTAAGTCATGCTATAACCCTTTGTCATTCTAGCATCCAAGATTACCTCCTTCCAAGATTCTTTGATCATCCTTGAGCATATGCTAATATCCAAGCATGTAAATTAAATGGGATCTCTTAAAAGAAGGTTTCTTATAAGGTAATTTAGGTATTTTTCTCCACTCACTATCATGTAGAGATTCCTAGCCCAAGATACGGAATGAAAAACTTATCTTCAATACTGATAACTCATTATTCTATATTTTCTAATGTAATACACTCAAAAAAATTCTCATGATTGTGATTCAAGTGCTTTGGGTCCCAATAATGGAATTATAATGTTGGGTTATTTTAGTTAATTCCATCTCCAGTGATGAAGTCTATCCCAACAAGCTAACGTGCTAGACTTATCACATGAAATTTAAGGCTTACTTGCTCACCTAAGGCATATAGTGAAATATATATTCTCAAAGGTTTTATGACATAATATTATTTGATTTTTCATACCTTTCTCTTTATAGAGGTTCAAACCAAGGTTATATAACAACACAAATATACTAGCTTGATCCTTCTAGTTCTAAATTTAGTTATTATTATTACTACACATATCACCATCCTTTTCTAGCATTACTGATTTTAGAAAAGAAAAAGATATTAGTAAAAATAGACTAATAAATAAATCATATCAAAGTCTAGCATTTATCGTGTTCCATCATTCAAGACACAAATTGATAAACTTTGATATCTCAAAGATTACACAAAATGAACAAAGGGGTAAAGCTTCAACATATATTTTTCAAAATATCGACCTCACAATAGATTACAATAGGGATTTTTATACTTGTTTTTACTTGAACAAGTGTTACAATCATTAATGTTATGAGTGAATGGTGTATAGACTCTCAATAGACTAAGATTCATAGCACTTACAATAAGTTCTTCCTGAAGACCCAGGTCCTTACACCCCCTAGATCCTTGCTCTATGATATACCTTGCTCTACGATATATAATTGTGGCCATGTGTTCCATTCCTTATGGGTTGGTGTAAAACCTTTAAACCAAAAGGTCAAAGTGTCTCCTATAAATTTCTCTTCTAAGTACTTTCGCTTCCCATATGCTCTCCTAGTCTTCTACTTGTGTTCTGAGTCCAATGTTATTAGGTTCTTTGTGACTTATTCTCATTTGACTGGGTCATCTCATGTTAGACCCTTCTACATCATTATCCTCTTACATCATTGTCCTCTTATGCCTAATAGGTCATGTGCCATAGTGCTTCTGCACCTAGTAATCATTTGTCATGGTCTTCCAACACCATGGTCCCTCTATGTCGTGTCGGTTATGTGCCAAAATAAGATAATAGTCAAAATTTCAACGGCCAATAGTTATGAATAGAAAGATGTATATACAATCCTAACCTCTAGTTGATAGGTTTACTTGTGTAACAAATAATACAACATTTGATATATTTAGATACATTTTCTATCATATGGGGCTAATATCAATATCTTTGTAAATGTGCAACTATCTTACCAATACTAAAATGACCTGAAACAAGATAAATGTGAGCTTCTTTAATCATGTGAACTCTTTCATCTTGTGGAATACATATTTTTCCAAGATGATATAACATTATGTTATGCACATGATATTCAAATGCTTTTACTTATTTACCATTTATCAAATTTTTATAGACATCCTAAAAAACATCTCTAGCATATTATTCCTTATAGATTTCATTAACAAAATGACTACGCTATAAAATAGTAGATGCTACAATAGGATGTCTAGAAAGCATATCCTCAACCTTAATATGTGTTCCCTTTTTGTACCTTATAAAAAGATGGAGCTAATGTAAAAATCCCATCCATCAAAAATGTCATGATTGTTGAAGTTTAGATTATGATTGAAGGTATTACAAAGGCTAATGATCTGTATGGATGATTGTCTCTTTTCCCATCAAATAGTGTTTCCACTTTTTGACACTTTGCACCAAAACAAACAACTCTTTATCATAAGTAGGATAATTTTTAACTGCACTTGTAAAGGTTTCCATATTAAAACACAATAGTTTTAGGTTTTGCATTAACACTGCCCCCATTGCATACCCACTAGCATTAGTTTATATTGTAAAATATTGTTGTAAATCAAGAAGTGTGAAAATTGGGGCTATAATTAACTTTTATTTTAGGGTATTTAAATATTTTTCATGCTTTCCTCCACACTGAACGACCTGCTTAACACTTTTTAAAGCATGTAAAAGAGATGCAATATAAGAGAAGTTAGCAATAAATTTTCTCCAAAATTGAACTGCTCCAATAAAAATTCTAACTTCTGTTGCATTATTAGGCCCTGGCCAATTTACTATGGCTAAAACTTTTTAGGTTCTATTTTAAGTGAAACATTCCCTATAACATAGCCTAATTAAACCAAAGATGTTTTTTTAAATTCACATTTTGACATCTTTAAGAATAGTTTCACCTTTTGTAAAGTATCTAAGACTTTTTTGATGTGTTTAAGATGATCTTCCCATGTGTTACTAAAGATTAAAATGTCATCCAAGTACACAATTACAAAATCATCCAAAAATGGCCTTAACACATCATTCATACCCTGCATAAATGTGGTAGGTGCATTAAAAATCCCAAAAGGCATAACAAGCCACTCAAAAAGACCTTGCTTAGTTTTAAAAGTAGTTTTCCAACTATCACCATCACCTATTCTTATTTGGTGATAACCACTTCTCAAATCTAACTTAGTAAAATACTTTGAATTTTTTAACTAATCTAACTAATCATCAATTTGAGGAAGAGGGTACTAGTTTTTAACTGTGATTTTATTCAAATCTCAGAAGTCCATGCATATTCACCATGTATCATCTTTTCTAGGTACCAAGATAATAGGTGAACCACATAGAGAGGTAGTTGGCTGAATGACTCCTTTCTCAAGTAACTACATCACTTGCTTCTTTATTTCTTCACTATCTACTACTAACAACCTTTACATGCCAATATTAGGGAGAGAGGCATCCTACTGTAATTGAATCTCATGTTGAATTCCCTCTTAGGAGGTAAGCTTTGTGACTCTTGAAAAAAACCATTAGAATTATCAATAATTATTTCTATCTCAAATTGATGTTTAATATCACAACCCTCTAAGGCCTTGGATTTCTCATTATCCTTGACTTTTACAATCATGAGAACAAAACTCTTAATTTAATTTATATGTCTTTTCATTTGTCTTATAGAAACAAGTGTCAAATTAGCTTTAACATGATGGGCTATTACTATGTATTCAATCCCATCCTTTACAAGCACATATTTATTCTCTTCTCTATAAATTATTTCCTTTTTATCATATAAGTAAGGACTACCCAAAACAATTCCACAAATATCCAAAGGGACTACATCTAGTTCTACTTTATCAATGAATTTAGAAGTAATAGAAAACTTCAAGGTGAAAGTTTTTGTGCCCTGTAATTTTGCATCATCACACATCCATCCTAAAGGATATGTTTTTGGATGTGGTTTAGTTTTGATTCCTAACTTTTTAACAACCTCTTCAGAAATAAGATTATCTTGTGATCCACTATCAAAAAGAGTATCTATTTTAGTATGATTAGATACGACTCTTATGTTGAAAAGCTCTTTTTTTTCATTCAACATGTTTGGATCTAGTTTTAGAAGTTGAAGCAATAATAGAAGGTTTAGTGTTAGAAGAGGAAGAAATTAAACCTTAAAGACCCATGGTAGTCACCTTTGTTTCATCACCAAAATCTGATCCTAGGTCCTATTGGATCATAACATTAGCCTTCTTTTCCTTTTTATTATAGAAAGGTTTTCCTTCTTATTACTTAACAGTTTAAGTAGACTTACCCTTACCCTTTCCTTTGCCGTTACCTTTGTTTTCAACTAGTTTGTGAGATTTCTTTCCATATCCTTCCTTGGTCATCTTACCCTTAGCTTCATATGGGTAGCTTGCACATAGACTTCATCAAGGTTAGAAGGACTAAACATGAGAATAATATGTCTCAAATATCTATGCAAACCTCCAATATATTTCAGTAATGTTTTTAGACTGCACAGAGGAATGCATAACATTAATTCCTTCTTTTTAAACTCCTGAGTATAATCATGTACTCTCTAACCTTCATTATACCTTAAAATATGCCAATCCATAGTAGCTTGTTGCATATAACCCAAAGGATAAAATTGTTTTCTTAGTTCAAAAATAAAATCATTCCAGGAGAAAATTACCTTACCATGTTGCTTAAGATCCTCCTGAATCTTACTCTCCCACCAAATGAGTTTTTTTCCACTCATATAGAGATTATCCAACTAAATTTTTGCTTGCTCACTGAGAATATTCTCAATCCTACAATATATCTCAATCTACTTGACTTAGTTATCCAAAAATTTTACACTTTGCTGACCATTATAAACTAGCAAATCAAATTTAAAATCTAATTTCAAGTGTGGGGAAATTTTACCATCTATAGAGGAGGAGGCTTTCTTAGAAGGTGAAAGAGGAATTTCTTCTCTTTCAGTGTTATCTTCCTTTTCCTTTCTCTGTTCCTCATATATTTCCTTGACCATGTTTTTCATGTTGAAAAAATCACGTTGGAATTCTACCTTAGACATGTTTACTCCCATAATTGACTACTAGATTGCACATCATGCACCACTTTCAAGATCAAACTCTGCACTTTCCTTCACCATGTCTTGATCTAGATCTAATTAACATAAAAAACTATTGTAATTTCCAGACAATGTATTAAATGGCCTTGATCATAGGCTCTAATACCAAAATGATCCAAAAATCCAAGTTATAAAAACTTTTATAGTCTGCTTAAATTTGAATAAAAATTGAATATTTAATTTTTAATTTACCTTTAAGTAAATCCAAAAAAAATTATAAAACTTTTGTAATATAATAAAGGAAATTGAAAGAATTTCTGATCATAAATAGGAATTTTTTTAAAAAATGACACAAAAGATTTGTTTACGGGTTTCGCCAAATGGCTACATCCTAGGGTCCACTCTATGAGTATTCTAATCTATTAAAAACTCTTCAAGAATGATTACAAAAAAATCTCTGAGTAATAATAATATACTTTTGTACCAAATATCTATTTGGGCAATCAAAATAAACCTCAAAAGGTTCTTGTTGCCTCTGTAAACTAGATATATATGTCTATGAATTTATTCTATGAAAAATCACTACTCTATGCCAAAACCTTACTACCCCTAAAAAAACACCTACATTTATATATTGTTCAATGCCTTCCTAGCATTGGCTAGGCACAAACCATTCTCTCGAATTGGAGTTTTGGTTCAATAGTATGGCATTGGATTTTTGGTATTTCCCTGACCTTCACATATTGGCTGAGAATAATTATTGTTTACCTATGGTCTAACAACCCCACATTATTTTTCCATAAATGGGAAATTCCACACTATCTTATAGGTGGACATTCCATTTTAGATATGCAATCTTATATTGGCATAACACTGAAAGCCCATGCCATTATGTGGATAACTGATCAATGTCAAGAATGGCATGATGTTTAGTGTCAAATGTTTTTTGTGATAAAAATAAGCCAAAATAACCACATACTACATGTGGTTTTTTGATGCCAAGTAAAGATTATAACTCACAGATTAAAATAGATGTGTTTTTAATAAACCATACAAAGCTACCAAAATTCAACACCAAGATAAAATACTAGTTAGCAATGTAAAATGCATTGGCTTTTATTACCATTTACATTTTCTTCCAATGTGGCAGTTAGTTGATACCATCTTTATATTCTATGATGCATGTGGAGAAGGGTTGTTTAATGCCTTGCATGGAGAGCTTAGTTTATTAGTTCCATGTGTCCTTGACCAATTGCAACGCCATATACTAACACTATTATTTTTTTATAACACCACATAAAACCAAAAGCCTTGAGTTTAATAAACATGCAACCATGCTTATGTTTAGATAATACCATCCCTTTCTTTGAATAATATTACTAATAAGTCTTGATCATGCACAAGCCAAGACAAAATGAAACTCAAATGCCCTACTCATGTAGTTTGTTTGTTATTATTATTATAATTATTATTATTATTATTATTATTATTATTATTATTATTATTATTATTATTATGGATAATAATATCCATTTTAAAAGAGATTGGTATGGATTATTATTTTATGGGATATTAAAAAATAATAAAATATGTTAATAGGAATATATATATATATATGGTGGCAATTTTTCAAAATTAATTAAAGGATTGTGTGTGGAGGTGTGGCATTACTGGCTAGATAATGACACATCCACATCCGTAACATGAATAATTAATTATAATATAAAAAGATAAAATATTTTAATTTCCCTATATATATTTTTACCATGTTACCATATCATCCCTGTAGTCTGATCAAAATCATTTGGTGGAAATCCACTAGATCAAGCTTGTGAGGAACTTGACTCAAAATTCAATTTTTCACAGGGCATACAGGGCATACAGGCAAGGAATGAGACAGTTGAGAAAGTCAAGCTAAGTTGGTATAAATATCTAGCAGAAAGGTGCCCATATTGATAATGACACAATGTAGGTTTTACCATAGAGGTAGAGAAAACAACAACATCATGAAACTACATATAGGTAAAATAATCATTCCCTCAAAAAATTTCTAGTAATGACTTGATTGTCCCATGAGAAGAGATAGGATTTTGTGCCATTATTGATTATGAACTCTACCTTAACTATTGAGTTGAGGAGCTAAAAGCTTCACTAGATGAGCAAATTCAAAGGTTGCAAGAGTTACACAGTCACCGACATCGATCAGGATCAACCGACGTCAGTAGGGATCGACTAGGCTATCGACGTCGGTTATAGACCATCAGTCATATGCAGGCAGATAGGGACCGATGTCGGTCACCTGTGCATTCCAAAATTCTATTTTCCTGGGAGAAACATTGTTTGCATGATAAGATTAAATTGGTGTTGAGTCCGCATTTCTATTTTTGTACTGATTTGAACCTTTGATTTGCGATGGAGAATGCATTCATGATCCCTAATTCTTTATTAGATAGATCTTCATGTGTACTAGACATGTAATTGAGAGAGAAAACTCTTGAGGGAAAGAGATTGTACATCAATGTGGAAGTTTCTTTAATTGTATTTCCTTTTGGAAGAGTTTAATACAAGTTTTCATTATTTCTTTATCTTTATATTTTTGATTTCTAGTTACTTATTATTTTGGTTTAATTCTGTGTTTACATACAAGAGTAATCAATTGTGCTTATAAGATCCTGACAAGTGGTTCAGAGCCAAGTTCACCAAGTGTTTAATGGACATAATCATTGAAATATTTTCTATTTGGGGTTGATGAGCCTTATAAAATTATTGGCAAAGGAAAAGTGTAGCTGTTACAGAATGGCAACACATGGGTGTTATGTCCATGTACCCATCCTGAAGAGGAATCTAATTTTTACAGAAAAGTTGATGAGGGTTACACAGTCACTCTCACAGCTAAATCTTGGAATCCAAGTACCTACTCTCTTACCTCTGGCTAATACAAGGGTGCACTTGTATTAGCCAGAGGTAAGAGAGTAGGTACTCCCTATTTATGTAATTGTATTACTGATTATTTTCCTTCTGTATTATCTACTTCAGATGTAGATGCAAAGTTGTGGCACTGTAAAAGTGAGAAGGGATGAGTATTCTTAAGTTAAAAGGTAGGATTTTAGATTTGAAAATCATAATAGATTTTTTCGAGCATTGTATTTTTGGAAAATAGAAGAGAGTGGGATTTCTCAAAACTGGGTCAACAAAGAAGAAGCACATGTTAGACATGTTCAGGTAGCTTCTATGGAGAATACATATTATGTTACTTTCATTGAATGCTACAAGAAAGGTATGGGTTTATTATCTGATGTTTTTGACACATTTAGGAAATGGAAAGCTTTGGTTGAGAATGAAACAGGTTTGAGATTGAAGTGCCTTAGATCTGACAATGAGTACTATAGTAATAAATTCAATAGTTACTATTATATGAATAGAATATGCAGGGAAAAGATGATTCCAAGGACACCTCAGTAACATGGAGTTGTTGAAAGGATGAACAAAACAATATTGGAGCGTGCACAGAGTATGAGGTTGCATTGGTTTCCCCTTACAGTTTTATGTAGACACTACATACCTGATAATAGAGGATTACTTATGGTGGAATTATTAGGTAAAAAGGTATCTTTCATTTCTAAAATGAAGCTTTTGTGCACATTTAATAGAAAGAAGTTGGATGCTATATATGCACTTTTATTGGTTATGGCTCTAGAATTTCAAATTCCAGTTGTAAAATTTTAATTAAAGCCATGATGTTGTTTTTAATGTGATGTATAGGATCAGCTCAAGAAGCTGAATAATTATTGATTTAGACAAGGTTATGATCCAAAATGAGCTCTTGGGGAAAATTAATCACAGATAGGAAAACACAGACACCAACGTCGATCAAGCAAGAATTGATGTCATTCATATAAGAACTAATGTTGATCAGATATTAACTGACGTCGGTTAGATAGGAATAGTCAGGTGGAACCGACGTCAGTCAGGTACAGACCTATGACCGAGATACTGACAGAGAATTTGGGTGGATAGCAAGCTGTGGATGAGTCTCAAATGCCCATAAGGAGGTCAGAAAGGGTAAGTAAACCTCTAATTCATTATTCCCCTTCATTATTCTACTTGTTGCTCACAGATGGTGGAGAACCAGATAGCTTTGATGAGGCAATGCAGGTAGAAACCCGAAAATAGTGGGAGCTTGGCATGAATGAGGAGATTGATTCCTTGAAAGAGAACCAAATGTGAGATTTGGTTGAGTTGCTAATCAGACAGAAAGCACTAAAAAACAAATGGGTATACAAGCTAAAGGAAAGAGAGGATGGACAAATGAGACATAAGGCCAGGTTGGCAGTAAAGGGATTTGCACAAACCAAGTATTGATTTTGGTGAAATTTTTTCTCCTATAATAAAGATGACTTCTATTTGGACTGTATTTTCTTTAGTTTCTATTGAGGATTTGCATCTTGAGCAGCTTGATGTTAAGACAGTGTTTCTTCATGGAGATTTGGATGAAGAAATATATATGGATCAGCTGGAATGTTTTGAGGTCAAAGGTAAGGAGAAAATTGTGTGCAGGTTGAAGAAAAATATGGTCTTAAGCAAGCCCTATATGATATGGCTTTTTTCAATCTGACCATTGTGTTCATATGGTAGATATATTATCTTGTTACTGTATGTAGATGATATGCTTGTTGCAGGGTCACACATGCAAGATATTAATGAGCTTAAGGTAAAATTAGCTCACATATTTGCCATGAAGGATTTGGGAGCAGAAAATAAAATCCTTGGCATGAGTATTAAGAGAGATAGGAAAAATCATAGTTTGATTTTGTCTCAAGAGGATTATGTCAACAAGGTGTTGGAGAGGTTTAATATGCAGGATGCAAAAGGTAAGTACACCTATGGCTGGACACTTCAAGTTGAGTAAAGAATAGTGTCCTAAACACATGATGATAGTACATGAGTAGTTTCATATGATTTTTGGAGCTTAATGTATGCAATGGTATGTACTAGAGGCCTAGTGGGAGTTAGTAAGTTTACAACAGGAAAGGAACACTGAAAAGTAGTTTAGTGGATCAGATATCTGAGGGACCAGCAATAGGCATTTATGCTATGGAGGGTTAAACACTTCACTACATAGATATGTAGAAGAGGATATGGTAGGTGACTTGGATGGTAGGAGAAGCACCATAAGATATGTGTTCACTATTGGTGGAATAGCAGTTAGCTAGATTTCAAAGTTGTAGAAGGTTGTTGCCTTGTCTACTACAGAGGCAGAATATATTACAGTCACAGAGGCTAGCAAGGAGATGATATGGATGACTCGATTCATGGAAGAGTTGGAAAAGGAGCAAGAGAGTTGTAGATTGTACAGTGATAGTCAAAGTGCAATTCATTTGGCAAAGAATTCAGCCTTTCATTCAAGAACCAAACATATACAGCTTAGGTAGCACTTCATTAGACAGGTATTGGAGATGGTGAGTTGAAGCTGGAAAAGACATACAGATAAGAACCTTGTAGATATGTTAACAAAGCTGGTAACAAAGGAGAAGTTAAATCTTCATTCAACTTTTGTTGGTCTTCAAGATTGAGCTTGAAGATGGAGAAGTTAGAAGATGTTGTTGTACAGGTACAGGTGTAGTTGTTTATCTCCAAGTGGGAGATTGTTGAGTTGTGGAGCTAAAAGCTTCACTAGATAAGCAAATTCAAAGGTTACAGGAGTTACACAGTCACCAACATTGGTCAGGATTGACTGACGTCGGTTAGGGATCGACTGGATGCTGTCGATGTCGGTCATATGCAGGCAGACAGGGACTGACGTTGGTCACATGTGCATTCCAAAATTCTATTTTCATGGGAGAAATAGATTGTTTGCATGATAAGATTAATTGTTGGTGTTGAGTCCACATTTCTATTTTTGGTAGGATTGATTTGAACCTTTGATTAAGAGGTGTATCTAATGGTGGAGAATGCATAGCTCATGATCCCTAACTCTATATAATAGGGATAGATCTTCATAGCTTGTGTACTAGACATGTAATTGAGAGAGAAAACTCTTGAGGGAAAGAGATCTGTACATCTGAGAGGTGTGGAAGAAAGAGAGATTTATTCAATTGTATTTCCTTCTGGAAGAGTTTAATACAAGTTTTCATTGTTTCTTGTATCTATTATTCTTTGTTGTTTCTGATTTCTAGTTATTATTCTAGTTTAATTAGTTGCTTATACAAGAGTAATCAATTGTGCTTGTAAGATCCTGAAATTAAACTTATGATTGAAGACCTAAATTATAGATAAGAGACTTATTTTCAAGCCAGGGACATACAATACCTTAGTGAGAATACAAGTTCGCATCTCGAGAGGAAGGGTGGCTATGTTAATTCCTTTTATAGCATAATCTTTGTTATTTGTAATTTGAACTTGATCTCCAGTTGGTTGATTTGTTAATGAATCAAATGCATCCTATCATATGCTTGTTAGTGTAAATAGATTTTGAACACACTATGAATCAAACACACTAATTCAAACTCAAAATGCAAACTACCTATTAAGAAAGATTCTAGAAACAACTCAAAATGATATGAACTTACCAATTCTTGCTTCTAATAACCTCCTTCCAAGATTTACAAATGGATTTATAATTTATTGCATGTAGACTCAGATTTACATGGATGCTTAATCAAAGATGATGGATTTTATGGAAGCTTGATTAAAGGATTATTTTACGCATAATAATGTTATAGAAATGCTAGTTGATTGCTAAATGGGCATGGATTTGATAGAAACTTGCTAGATGGATATTCAAATTGGCATGGCTTTGATATGATCTTTAAATTTAGTTTGAGGATGGAGGGAGAGCTTATTTTTATAGGCAATGAGGGAAGGATCATTTTTTCAAATTCAAATTTAGGCCATTAATATCAAGGGCTAAGAAATTTCCATGGAAATCTCTAAAATTAGAGAATTCTAGAGAAAGAGGCTAGATTGAGAAATATTTCTAGAATCCTCCAATTTTAGAAATCTCCCCATAGGGTTTAAGGCTTTAAGAGAGGCTAGTATAGGGTGGTGGGTGGGTAGGTAGATTATTTTGGATTTTTAAATTGGCAAGTTGGCATAGGAGGTAGGTTAGTAGGTAAATAGGCTTTGTTAGGGGTTTAATAAAGGGATTAATTAGTTTTGGGATGGGATAAGGTTTGTAAGATGTAGGAATGGAATATGGGATATTAGGCTAATAGTTATTTAACTAATAAATATAGGAATTATAATAAATTAGCAAAAATTAGTATAATTAGGGAGGTAATCATAATTTAGTGCATACATTTTCCCCCTCTTTGAAAGGGTGTTGCTAGTGGAGAAAAGTGGAAGGAGTAATGGTCTTTCAAAGAAAAAATGTGTCATGGATGAATGCTAGTATATGATGTTAAGGGATATGATTCCACCTCGAGGGGACATATGGGGAAGAATAAGCCATATGGCCACTCAAAAGAAGAAATGATAGGTGGGATGAGATGGATAAATGAGGGGATGGGTTGTCATATGTGTGATAGAAGATGAAGAAGATGAGTGATTTGACTTGATCAATGAGCTACAAATTGATAAAGATGCCCCTAGCAAGGACACATGCATAGAGAATAGACATGATGGTTGTCATGTTTGTAGACACATCCCAATGGGAAATCAACCATAATAAATGACAGGCTTAATATGTCATAAGCTTTAGACATATCCCAAGTAAGGATGCATGCAAGGGAGAGTTATTGACCAAGATAATACTGATTTGATGAGATTAATGATGGGTTTAACTTAAAGCTAAATTGATCGATTATATTTTGAGTGGAGTGAAGTGGAAAGAGTAATGGTCTTTCAAAAAACAACTGTGTCATGGATGAATGCTAGTATATGATGTTAAGGGATATGATGCCACCTCAAGGGGACATGCAAGAAAGAATGAACCATATGGCCACTCAAAAGAAGAAATGATAGGTGGGATAAGATGGATAGATGAAGGGATAGGATGTTATATGTGGGATATAAGATGAAAAATATGAGTGATTTGACTTGATCAATGAGATACAAATTGATAAAGATGCCCTTGGAAAGGACACATGCACAAGAAATATATATGATGGGTGTCACGGTTGTAGACACATCCCAATGGGAAATCAACCATAACAAGATGATGATAGTATTAATAGGCCATGAGCTTTAGACATATCCCAAATAAGGATGCAAGTAAGGGAGAGCTGTTGACTAAGACAATACTGAATTGATGAGATTAATGATGGGTGTAGCTCAAAGCTAAATTGATCAATATGATGTAGGTAATGATAGATAAGAAAAAGATGTGATCGAGTGACCAAAATATGGGGGAGAAGAGGTGATGATAGAGATAGTGGCCAATCTATCCTTGGGCACTAAAAAGTGTCCAAGTGCTACCTACATAGTTTGAAAAGACCTCGGGCTGATGTAGTTATGACTAGTGGATAGAAGATGATCATGATTATGAATTAAAGGATGATATTAGTGATGATAATATATGAATTAGATGGTGGTATAAGGATAAAATATTTGATGTTAGTTAGATGGGCTAAGAGGATTGAATTAGTGATGGGAACGAAGATGATTAAATGATGAAATAAATTATGATGATGTGGATGATCATTCCATCATGAATGTCGTAAATCTCATCATAATCTAAGTAAACCATTAAATATGGCACTTGGTAGTATGTCCCATGATATAGATATGACCAAAAGGACATTATGCCAAAATACATGGGAAAATGGTGAACTCTACATCCTTGAGGTCACTTTTGATGTCCTCAGAGCATTCTCATTCATTTATTAATAGATAAAAAGAGACATGACAAACATGAGACAAACAAGATATATACATGACATGCAAACAAGACAAGTAGAATAAACAAGTAACACACACACACAAGTATCTACATGAAATATCATAATTTCTTGACTAATGATAGGATGAATGATTAGGTGATGGGTTAGATGATCATGATGTGATTGTGGACTTAGGATGGACTTGGAATTAGATAGTGTGATAATGATTAGGATGAGCTTAAGGTGTTTCCTTTAATTAAGGATAGAAGGATGGAGGATAGGAGAAGATCTTTGAATGCTAATTTATTCTTGTAATAAAATAAAAAAGTGGCCAAAGAATGTGATTAGATGGTTTATGACCAAATATTACCAATGAATAAGGACCTATAAGAATCCAATCTAGCTAAGAGACTAGGAGGTGATGGGATCAAATACATTTCACACTAGTAAAGAGTAATTGGATGGGTTCTAGATATGAAGAGGCAATGATAGGATAATGAGGGGATCAAGTACCTTCCATACTAGTAAAGGATAATTAGATGGATTCCAAATATGAAAAGGCTTTTATAAGAAGTGATGGGTACCAGATTAAAGTCTTTGACAAGCTGATGTATGTTGATAAGACCTAGCCAATAGGATGAGGAAGATATGGGGAGATGGGTGACCACTATGAGTTGGTTCCAAGACTAAATTTGGTATCCAAAATATGGGATAATATGATATGCATGGAGATAGATTTAGTTAGGAAATTAGGAATAAGACAAGACATAATGGACTATTTTTGGATTTTTCAAATTTTATGATTTTTAGGGTTTTTGTGGAATATTTCAATTTTTAGGGATTTTTAGGATATGTATATACATAGTACAAATGGGTTTACTAGTAAATGGAATACCAAGCCTAAAAACTAAGAGAATTATGGAGGGATAGATGATGGATGAGTGATAAGGGGATGATGATGATGGGGACCAAAGATGAAGGAACTAGGGATTGCTAAAGACCACATCATGATGGAAACAGATGTTTATTAACCCAAGTGTCCATTGGAGGATATGCCAAGGTGGTTTTATAATAGTTATTGTAGACACGTAAAATTGGCCGCCGATAACCTCCAATCAAGTTTTTGGCCAATTTCCACCCAAAATACGTAATTTGGCTTAAAAATACTAAACACACAAAATAATGTGAAACTGATATATTCAAGTGCCAATTTTAGATAGGGCATCCCTAAATGGGGTAATGAAATTTATGGGCTAGCTAACTTTGATCAGTCCATTTCGAGTCAAAATGCTAAATTTGCACCTGCATGCTTTGGACTGCTCTTTCCTATAAAATATTTTACACAAGACCATGCCTTTGTTATTTGTTATTGACAACATCCTAAATGGGAATACACATCTGATAGTGACTTCCAATTTGAATCTAGTCAAATTTAAGACTAATAACAAGGTATTCTAATCAATTTGAGTAATTTATGCATAAAGTGCTTAATCATGCTTAAGAGATAATTAACCCAAATCAAGGCCTAATTAATAATTCTATGGAAATTTTTTGAATATTTGTTTTTACAAATGAACATTGAATATATGCATCATCAAGTGACCTCATTTCTTGGGAAGACATCCCTAGGCCATAGATACCATAATATTATGATTCATGCCCTCCATGCCTCATCAATGCCTTCCATGCCTCTTAGTTGCCCCTTTTTCCAATGCCATGATGAGGATAATTACTAATTTTAATTACAAAATTAAATTAATCCTAAACCATACATCTCAATCTTAAGATGAATGGTTGAGGTTGATTCTGATCAAATCCAAAAATCTATAAATAGGAGGCCTCACAACATCATTTCTAAGCTTAATTTGTGCAAAGTTATAATGCAGGATTCCTTACAAAAAGCTTCCAAAAACTAGTGTTATAATGCCAAATTGATTCCAAGCCAAGCCAAGCCAAATCCACAAGGTGCCAAGAGGAGATGAAGGTAGCCACACTCAATTTAAGAAGACCTCTTGAAGCACAAGCCAAACAAGCCACCATTACAAAGACATTTGGAGCATCCAAGGAAGGTGAAAGGAATTCTTGTGTTTGCATTCATTAATTTTAGTTGTGCTTGTCATTTTCTTTTGTAAACTAAGCTCTCCCTAGTGTCTATGCCTAGATATGTTATGCTATTAGTGTGTTTATTTCATTTTGTTTTCATTTTGGACATAACACCATACTAACCATCTCTCTTGAGTCAAATTCCTAGATCACATAATGGCATGCTCAATGGGACTAGATACATCCTACACTTGAAGGAGATCCTTTTGTAACCTTAAAAAAACTTATTTGAGATTTTAAAACTCTTGAAAATTGGTTTTATAACTTTATTTTGCCATTTTTTTGCCACATTTTTTACACAGTAACTGATGTCAATCAACAAAAATGATATCAATCAGATCTCAGTTGGCCATAACTAACATCGGTGGTATTGATTGACGTCGGTCACTATGCTTTTCTAAAAAAATATACTTGAGACCTACCTTTTTAAAGTTTATTTTTTCAAATTAAAAAGGTCTTCAAAGCTAAAGGACATGTTAACAATTTTTCCATAAGAACAAGCGAGATATTTTCTCAAAACATATTTAAATCACTTTTGCATGCTTAAAATTTGATTCGCAACTTTGTTTTGGTGTTTAAAAAGGAATTTTTAGATGTTTTTGGTGAATGTTTTCAAAGTTTACAACTAAGACCAAGGGGTCAAAGGAACACCACCAAACATTTCATTTGGTTTTAAAATTGAACACACTTGTCAATTTTTGCTTGCAATAGTTGTTTATTTGAATTGCGTTTGGAAAAAAGAGGAATGTTGCATGTATGCTCTTCTATTTGTCCCCTATAGGGAACCCTTGGAATCAAAATCACAATTCCTATTACAAGTAGCCTAGTCCAAGGCTTAGAAAGATAGTCATCTAAAACACTCCCCAAAAACTCCTTAAAGTTTGGATGACCTTGAAAATGACCCTAAAGTCTTTCTATTTTCATGATTTATCTATTTATGCATCTTGGCTTGTGAGGGGGAATTCATCACCTCTCACAAGCTCTTTAGGGAAGCTTTGACCCAAGGTTTTATCTCCTGACATTGACTTCATTTGAATCTTTAAAGTTGCACACAAGATGTAGTGGCACTTTGGACATCGCACTACACTGAGCAAATAGAAGGATGTAGTGGTTGAAAAAAGGACTAGACCTTTTTACAACAAGCCAAGTGATATGGACCAAAAATCTGTGCTTTTCTTTTGCATTATTTGGCATGAATGTTATTGTGCAATTGATTCCCCTAGATTATTCAAAAACTTATTATATTTTAGACAAATCCTTACTTGCCATGGAAGTATTGTTGGTGTAAGGTGCACCTCAAGGTCCATATCATAGTACTGTCATTTGAGAGAAAGAGGGGGTGTAAAAACCCTAATATATAATGTGCATTTACTTTTATATGAACACTTAAAATCCTCTCAAATGACATATATTGATGAATTCTAATAGTACCAAGCAACCTTGTCAGTTTAGAATCTAAGGGTGATTAATTAGTTGATCTTTTCCTAGTTTAAAGTCTTGTTTAGATTCAAAAACTTGGTGTAAACAAATAGTCCAAATCAAACACATCGTTCAAATTTTACTTTGAATAAAGAGGCATTATGCTACTTGCATGACATCATCCATTTTCTTTGCTCAAATTTTATCAAAATCTTGAGAGTCATATCATCCACTTTGGTGTATTTATGCTTCCCAATTGAGTCTAGACCTTTATCAATGATGTTTAAGTCCTTTACTTATAATTTAAATTTGAAATCACACCTTTACAAGTTCATAGGGTTGATGTGTTAAGTGGTTTTGCCATTTGTATTAAACTTGAGGTAAATTAGGTTTAATTTCCAATTTAGGTTGAAGGTTTTTTTAAGACTCATAATCATTATCATCACTTGATAGACTTAAGCCATTTTGTGTTAAACACTTGCACTTTAAGTCTATACACGACAACATTTTGAGTCAATAAAGGTAGTGTTATGCTATCAAAATTGTGTAAAATGTCTTTGCCTTAGAGAGTCTTTAAAACAAACTTTTTATCATACCTTTTGGGTAGTATATCATCATTACTCTACCCAAATCATTGCAAACATTGTTTCATGGACCCTCTTACATAGAATTCCAAATTTATTCCTACATATTCAGACTGATCCAAGTGTACTTTTTATCCTTTATCTAAAGCATAGTTATATTGTTCACCTTTGTCTAGCTTGTTTGTCAAAAAGAACCAATTTTTATACCATTATTTATGAGAAAATAAACTATTTTTAAAGTGCCTTTTGTTTCATACCTTATACCTAGTTGACAAAGTTCATGTCCAAGAATCAAATGCCTAGTGCTTGTTAGAAGTGTTTCAAATTTGTTAGATTAAAACTTTCATCTATTTTTCAAAGTCTATCTTTTGACATAAATTGGCCAAGAGTCGTAGCACATGCCTTGTTTGAGCCTAGCTTTTGACACCATTTTTGGCCAAAAGACCTAGCAACTTTTAATTTCCTAGATTAGACTAATTTGAAACACTTTGACCTTAGAGTTTGGCATTTTGATTTTTTAGTCTATTTAATTGCTTATCTTTATGTGAATAGTGAAATGTTAGATATTTTATGTTAGCTTATTTTATCATAAATATTTGCATAAACCTGTTGATCCGTTTGATAAATATATACCAAGTTGAAGGCATCATTTGTTTTAGATTATGTCCTTTTAAGAGTTTTTAGAACTCATTGATCTTTTATCACAAAGCATTAACTATGGATCCCAACATGTATTCATACACTTGTAGTGGGCTCATGTATAATATAGGGATTAGTAAGGTAGTTATGTAGGAAGAAATGGTGCAAGATGACTATGCAAATAATATTTCTTATGAGACAGATTTTTATCTCTCTTATAACACTCAATTAAGGGCACAAATCTAAGATCCATTGGCTAACTATTTGGTTAACACACCACCTTACACAGAATAGGACCAAGAGCAAACCATGCAATACTTAGCTATGATACCAACAGTGGATGAGCCAGTTATTCAACAACCATATTCTACTAATTTAGCTTCCACATATGATCCATTTTTGTTTGAGTGACAATTTTTAGAGAAAAAAGATGAGATTTTGGTCAGGGCCATTGAGGTAAGGGCTAATTTTCTAGTAGACTTCTCCCATGAAACTTTACCAAGTATAGTAAGAGTGCCCCACAATATCATTTACAATCAAGAGGCTTCTTCTAGCAATCTTATGGCTCTAATCCAAACAGCGTATCAAGAACTCAATATATCCAATCGAGGCAAAAATATCATGGAAAATCACTTTAACCAAATGCAAACAACATATCAAACCTACCTAAATTTAGCATGTGATTTCAATTAGATGAACATGGTGAGTAAGCCCCTCATTAACCTAGTACCTTCAATAGGAGTGTTGATGGAATTAATTGGACAAGAGAATCTAAGTTCTAACCCATTTGTATAAAATGCTCTGATAGATAACTTGATACATATGCCAGTTATTAAAGAAGTGTCTTCATCTTCTACACTAAATAGTGAGCCAAACATAGTAGACAATGTGAAAATAATGTCTAGTATTGATCAAAGTGGTATTTATGCACAAAAAACTAACCAACAACATGTGCCTAAAGTTAATCCCATGAGAAGATCATCGTACTAAGAAATATGATATTTTGTACCCTGGCCTCAACCAGTTGCTTCCTCAAGTGTACAACCTACAAGATTAGATAATCAAACAATGACTAATGTCACACCTCAATGATAGAATGTGATGAATCCTACTCCTCCTCAACAAGTAACAAGTGGTATTCCACAATAGAAGATATAGTCTAGTGTATCAATATAACATAAGACAAGTACATTGCCACCTCAACCATGGGTAACTAATATTCCACCTCACCAAGTAATGACAAACATACCTCTTCAGTCATAGAATAATATGCCAGTCCAAAACCAAGCAATGATTAGTCAGTAATGTGTAAATATTGGTCAGTGATAGATGTTGAATCTACAACCTAATTTCACTTCCTCATAGGTATTCATGCAACAAGGAGGTCCCCATGTTTCTCAAGTAACTACTAAACAACCATTGGTTCAAAATGTGCCACTAATTTAGAGATAGGGTCTTGGTCTAAAAGTTTCCACTCAATAGCAAGGTTTGATTAGTCGGTAGCATGTCCCTTGTCAACCACAACAAGCATAGTATAATTATATTCCTTCATCCTAACCACTAAATCCCCCAGGTCAAACCTTTGTCACCAACCCAAACTAGAATATCATGCAACCAAATGTGTAATTTCAAGTACATCCCAATCCACATATGTGTATTCCTAGTCCATTTCCCAACCAAGACAATGTACCCCAATAGGTGTCTCTATCATACCTTGGTCAAAGTGTTCCACTTATGACCTCTCAGCCATTTACCCAAACCAACATTCTCCCTAAAACCAATATCCCTTCCAATTTCCTATCCCAAGAATTGCAATAGATGAAGGATGTAATTGCTACTATTTAGGCGGGGAAGTAAACTAAAAAGTGTAAATTAGATGATGTATGTTCCTATCTGTTCAATATGGAGTATTTAAAATACCATTTCCTCCATGATATGAACCACCCAAATTCAATAAATACAAAGGGAAGGGTGATCCTAAGGCTCATTTGACTAAATTTTTTGTCGCATGTCAACTAGTGGCATATAGTGACATATATATTTTGCTTTTGTTTCCAAGGTGCTTGGTTGGACAAGCCTTGGAGTGGTTTTTAAAGTTTCCCAATAATTAAATAATAGACTCTGATGATCATTTTGATAAATTTGTACAGCACTTTTCCTATAATCTCGAGCATGAGATTTCATTAGTGGACTTGACATAAGTAAAGCAAAAGGCTAGGGAGAGTTTTGCAAGTTATCTACAATGATGGAGAGCCCTTGTAATCCATTTCACCCATAGTTTACCAAATAAACAATTGGCTGTTATGTTTAATAAAAAATTTCATAGTGAGATAGCCTATCATCTGGAACTACAATGTGCACATACATTCAAAGAGATCATTGATAAAGGTTTGTTGATAGAGCAAGTGCTCATTAATAAAGGGGTCATCAAGCTTAATTAAACTAATCAAAATTAAGGTACCAATCATGAAAATTACCAACATCACATCCAAGTATAGACATCACAACTAACACAGGCCAATAATCATGAAAGACCAAAGCAATTCAACTGAAATAGGAATATTATGAGAAATGGAGTAACCATATCTTATTATGTCCAAACTATGCAGACATAATTTGCACCACCTTTTTAGCTTACTCCTACTTAGAAACCTCTCCAACCAATGCCACAAGTGAAACAACCAAGACATGCACAATAAATACAACAGTCTTTATCATTACAAACCCCTCCTCCTAGAAGAACCATCCCTACACATTGTGTCTTTAGTGACATAGGAGAACCTATTGAGTCTATATTTTGAATTATTGTTGTCACTAATATGATTATTTGGACCATACCAAAATATTATTTTTAAGGCATCCCTTACCCTGATTGGTACCGTGAAAAAGAATTTTATGACTATCATCGACTCAATGGGCATAATCTATGAAGATGTGTCCAAATCAAGCATTTAATTGAAAATATGTTAGAGAATGGGGAGATAAAACTAGATAGTGGTGCTTCCACTTCTAATCAAACTCTTGGGATGTATCAAAACCCCTTTCCCTAACATAACAATCAATGAAAGTAGAATAATCAACAACAACAACAGCTAATATAGTAGCAAAATTAACAGTATCAAAATCAAAGGCTAAACCAACAAAATCAACAACATAATCCATAATGACAAAATAATGGACAAAATGAAGGTCAAAATGGTAACAACCAATAAACCTACCATGTAGTTGCACATGACTATAACAGGATTGTAGATCATATTGTCGGGGGTAGCATTAATACCATCTCAATTAATCCTAAACCAAGCACTAATTAGCCTAGACCATTGCTAAATAATATTATTCATCCAAATAACATGGATAATCCTTCTTTGACCTTAGGTGTATATAGGCAAACCAACAAACTAGGACTCCCACTTTTGGATCTTATAGTGATAACTCATTCTTTCCACATGACCACATGCAAGTACACCAACAACTGAGACTTGTCTTATCTGGTCCCATACCATTTCCAACATTGGTTAGCAATAATGGTCTAGTATTTGATCCCAATTATGCATCACAAATCAGAAGTTAAAGATTACTATCCCAAGTCCACAACCATATGCCACTCTGCCTATCATCTAACCAACCTTTTAGCCTCAGAATAAACCTTTCACTACTGCCCAAGACAAGAAGTTTGATATTATGGACCAATTGCAGAAGGCACCGGCACAAATTTATATTTTAGATTTTTTGTAGATGTTAATAGTCCATTAGAACATTTTTAACAAGTTTTTGACCCAATCCACTGTTACTAGTGACATATCCCTTGATAAATTTCAAGCTTTGGTTAAACACCTAACTCCATCCCAACAAGTCACATTCAACCAAAGTGATATGTCTTCCCTTTGCCCACTTCATAATAACCCATTATACATCAATTTTTTTATCAAATGGCATAAAGTGAAATGTGTCCTTATAGACAATGGATCGAGCCTCAACATAATATCTCTCAAGCTCATCAAGCTTCTTAAGTATACAATGACAGATCTCTAGCTAGAAACAATAACTATCAAAGCTTATGATAATCAAGAAGGAGAATCATAGGACACCATTATTTTTCCAATTATCATTCGGCCTTTGACCCATAATACACTTTTCCATGTGTTGGATCTTGAGTTATAATATGACATGCTTCTAGGTAGGCCTTGGTTACATGCGATTCATGTAGTCCTATCAACACTGCACCAATATATCAAGTTTTCCCACTTAGGGATGGAATTGAATATTCTAGGAGATTTACATCCATATGAGAACTACAAGTATCTTGAGACTAAGTTTCAAAGCTATAATTATCAGTATAGTATGAGTCCAAGTTCCAAGTAGGATAAATGAAAATCTATACTTATTGATCCTTCATCAGATAATTGCATAGATCATAATACCTTGGATTTCCTTTCCCACATGCCACCTCCTGAATCTTCTAATCATTTCATAATTTTAGATAATAGACCAGGAGAATATGTGACCCATGACACATTTCACATTGCCAATCTTCCTTAGAATTTGAAAACCTTTGGGTGACCTAAGGCCATCCCACATATGCATTGGCAATGAAAGAACAAAGATAAGGAACCTATCACATTTGTACTAGCATCTGGCCTATGACCTAACCCTCTTAAAGGGAATGAATCATGGCTATACAATGATGACCAAGGTGATTGTTATAAAAATACAAAGTATCCTATTCCTAATAGGATCATGTAGCATCACAATTATGAAGGAAGAGGCCTCAGACCAAATTAACAAGGAATCATCGAGCTAATTTATATGAATAAGTATGAAAGACCTTATGGAATTGGATTTAAACCTCTCAAGGGTAACCCCACATATTTCATTCAAACTCCATCACCAAAAACTAGTGATGATGATGCTGACAATGAAGTAAAGTCTGATCATAGCCTTACCTTTGATAACCTAGTTGAAACCAACATGTTTGATAGTAATGCCATTTGTACCCTTACCCAAGCCATTCATCACAATCCATTGCCATTATATTATCCCCAACTGATAGATTGGGATCAACAAGAATCCATTCTATCGATTAATGAGTTCCAAAATGATGAGGCATTCTATGATGTATTAAGCCTTAGAGATAATGTTCCATTGGGAGATCATAAATCAAGATTCTCAATCACATTAAATCATGTGGCCTATTTTAGAGAGCGAGTGAACACCCTTAGCAAAAAAATAATAAATAAAACATTGAGGTCCCAAAGTGAAAAATTCTTTGAGGAACTTTTTGACCAGGGAAAAAGTAAAAATAAAGGCCGGTCTAGTGGTGAAAACTTGTTTTAGGCACCATTAGATGGGGGTGTTCATTTTTATTTGAATTTAGATCAGGAGACCACCAATAATGAATTTTCCTATGAATTTGAGTTTAGTTTTGAGAAATAATAAGTATTAGATCAAATTCTCCAAGAATTTTTGACTCTTTTTGTTACATGGCCAAATATTCCATTAGGAAACCCAATTCATCATACATAGGAGAAGTTGAAGAGCAAGTCCTAACAGAGGACCCTGACATAGTCCAACAATTCAAATTGCTACCTAATATCTTAGAAGATGGTTCGACTCTCCTAGTCAAAGATACAATAGAGGTAAACATTGGGACTCTATCAGACCTAAAATGGATAAAATTAGGTGCATCCCTCACTGAGGAGGAATGTGATATTTTTATAGCTCTATTGAGAGAGTTTGTGGATATATTTGCATGGGCCTATTCTGACATGCCAGGATTAGACCCCACCTTGGTTCTACACCACCTTGTGGTTAATCCTAATGCCAAATCAGTAAAATAAAAGCTACATAAGATACATCCTCGCATTGTTATATTGGTAAAGAAAGAGTTGGAAAAACTCTTAGAAGTAGGATGTATCTGATCCATTGACTACTCAAAATGAATCTCTAATGTAGTACCTATTAGAAAAAAGCTTGAAGGAATTAGAATTTGTACTAATTTTCAAAACATCAACAAAGCTTGTCTAAAGATGATTTTCCATTCCCTAATATTGGCATGATCATAGACTCCATGGCAGGGTATGAAATGCTTTCACTCATAGATGGATTTTTAGGATACAATCAGATTAGAATAGCACCAAAAGATTAGCATAAAATAATGTTCACCACTCCATGGTCAACATTTTTCTATCAGGTGATGCTATTTAGCCTTAATAATGTAGGAGCTACATATCAAAGAGCTATGACTATAATATTCCTTGATATGATGCATGATATTATTAAATACTATGTCGATGACATATTAGGAAAATCCAAGACTAGGGTTGACCATCCAGCAGTGTTGTGTAAGATATTTAAGAGACTATGAGAGTACAAAGTTAGACTAAATCCAAATGTGTGTTTGGTGTAACTTCAAGTAAATTACTTGGATTCATTGTGTCTCATAGAGGTATTGAAATCGATATGGATAAATTCCATGCTATAACCAAGATGCCACCACCAATAAATTTGAAACAACTTCATTGTTTGTAGGGTAAGATCTAGTCCATCTGACACTTCATCTCTCAATTAGCAGACAAGTGCCATCCATTTATGAAACTTTTTAAGAAAGGAGTTGCATTTCATTGGGATGATCACTACCAAACAACTTTTCAACAACTTAAAGATTATCTTATCAATCCACCTATTTTATTACTTCTTATTCTAGGAAAGCCATTCTTGTTATACCTATCAGCTACTGATCATGCCCTGGGGGCACTCTTAGCTCAACATGATGAAAAAGGAAAGGAGTATACTATTTACTACCTAAGCTATACCTTAGTTACATATGAGCATAGCTATGCACCCATTGAAAAATCTTGTCTATCCATGTTTTCATAGCTCAAAAAATACATCATTATATGTTGAATAAATAAACCATGGTCATTTCAAAAGTAGATACGATCAAGTATCTACTATCAGAATAGCTTTGCAAGGAATAATGGGTAAATGGATCATGCTTCTTAGTGAGTTTGACATAGAGTATGTCAATCAGAAAGCAATCAAAGAATAAGTTCTTGCAAATCAACTTGTTGAAGCACCTCTCATACACAGATAACCACTCAAGTTTCCATTCCTTAATGAATCCATCATGACCATCATGGACACACCCCTTGAGAAGCAATCCTGGAAGCTTTATTTTGATGGTTCATTCACTGCATATGGATCAGGGGTAGGCTTACTATTTATTACACTATAGGGGGATCTAATCCCTAAATCATTCAAAATTATCTTTCCTTGTACAAATAACATGGCTGAGTATGAAGCACTTATTACAAGACTTTCATAAGCAATGCATTAAAATATATCTCATCTTCAAGTTTATGGTGATTCTCAGTTAATCATCAATCAGGTCACATATCATTTTCAAACCAAAGATGACAAGCTAGTTTTATATAAATCCATGGTTGACACTCTTAAAAAGCAAATTGCCAACATTTATTTTGATCATATACCAAGGGCTAGTAATAGAACTACAAATTCCATGGCTACTATTGGATCTCTTATTCAACAAATAGATAAAGCTAGAGATTATCAATTCCTTGTCAAGAATTTGTTAACCCTAGATCATGAACCTTTAACCATTGCCATGATTTTTGATATTATTGGTCCTAATTATATCTGGTACTTAGACCTTTATAACTACCTTCATGATTAAGTTATGCCACCTAACCTATCTCAAAAATAAACCAAAGCCTTTACTCATCATTCCACTCATTATACTTTACTTAGATCCACTCTTTACTGTCGTAGTTTTAATGGAACTCTACTTCATTGTTTAACTTTGATAGAGTCTACATTAGCATTAAGATAAATTCATGAAGGAGTATGTGGATCCCATTCTAGTGGGGCAATCCTATCCAAAAATCTCTTGCGTACTATTTATTATTGGCCCACAATAGATGTAGATGTCACTGCATATGTAAAGAAATGTGACAAATGTCAATGGTATGCTAATTTGATTCATGCCCTAGAAAAAACTATAAAATTGATGTTGACACCACGGCCATTTTGTACATGGGGACTTAATCTCATTAGAAAGATTAACTCCACTTCATATGATGGCTATAAACATATCCTTATCACCACTAAATATTTCACTATGTTGGTTGAAGCTATACCCCTCACTTACATGACTAGAAAAAAAATTCCAAATTCATATTCAATCATCTCATATATTTCTATGGTATCCCCTCTAAGATTATATCCAATAATGGAGGATCATTCAAGAACAAAGATGTAGACCAGTGATGTATTGGATACAACATCACCCAACATTTTTCTATAGAATATTAACCTCAAGGTAATGGCCAGGATAAGGCATCCAAAAAAAACATTATAAACATTCTCAAAAATATTTTCAATGATGTCGGTCATGATTGGCACCTTTAGATATTACATACCCTTTGGGCATACATATCAATCATCATACCCCATAGGAACCACTCCATACTCACTTTTTTATGGTACTGAAGCCATCTTTCCCATTGAGGTTGAGTTGCCTTCACTATGCATCTCTTTTAGGCATGTCCTAGATGATCATGACTATCGATTAGCTCACCTATAATAGATGGATTCACTTAATGAGAAACACACAACTACACTTAATAATCTTCAAGCATATCAGAATCAACTCAAAGGCCACTATAATCGATGTGTGAAGTATAGAACATTTGAACTTGGTGATCTTGTTCTTAAAGAGAACCAAAAGAATACCATGGTCAAGAAGAAACATAAAGGTAAATTCAAACCAAACTGGATAGGGCATTTTGTCATCACTACAGATTATGTATCAAGAGCATAAAAGCTTACCACACTAGATGGTGACGAACTTCCAAAGCTAATAAATATTATTCATCTCAGGTGGTATTATGCTTAAATGCTAAAGTGTATTATTTGTAAGGACCATTTTAGTTTTTCCTTTTTGTCACTATTTTTATTTATACACATACCACCCTTATTCATCCTCTTTGCCATATCCACTTTCCACTTTCCGACCTATCGACCCAGCATGTCTTAAAGCCTAGCTCATTTGACCTTGGTTTTTATCATTCATTACGTAGTTTTAGCATTAAGGTATCTGATCATTTCATTAGTTGGTTTAATTATTTCAAATAAGGAGCATATATTTGGATAGTGTGATAGAAGTTTTAGTATTTGCATCCTTCATTTGTTAGTATTTTCTTACCACCAGTCTTGCTACTAATTATAACTACCTTTGGGAAAATTAGTACCATTAATCTATGTTATTGTGTCCTAGTTATAACTACCTATGGTAAAACTAGGGAAAATACTAGGCCTTGACATACCAACTTACCACTTCATATGCCATACTATGTCTTTTTACCAACTATGCCTATTCTGTTTGAATTGATTGTCGTACTAGTCAAATACTTACACTATAAGGGTGAAACTACAGTCACTTGAGTTCCTACTCTAGGACTATGTAGGTAGTGATCAATATTTATTAAGGTCAACTCAGTCACCCTTTTCCCAATTCTCTCACCATTTTGTGAGCAATCTAAGTTTAAACGCTCTCACTATTTTGTGAGCAACCTAAGCCATGCTCTCACTATTTTATAAGCTTGAACCATTTAGTGTCTTATCATTCTCAATTGAGTTGTGACAATCCAAAACACTTCCAAAAACATTTCAAAAAAATTTTAGAAAAGAAAAAAAACATTAACCACTTCTTTTCCTTAAGGATTATAGGAAATCTTACTAAGTTACAATCAAATCACTTATCATTCATTTTTTCCATCCTTTTTGGTCTTTTCTCTCATGCACTTGCCATTTTTCAAGACCATTCCTATTCTTATATCACATCCATTCTATTTATTTTTTTAGTTATCAAATTCTTACCATTCACTAGGAGAACTGCATTTGGCCTGAAGTTTTTTATAGGATATTACATCCATGAAACTATGTAGGTAGCAACCACTTGCCTAGTGCATATGGAGACAGCTTGACCACCGCCTTCCTTTTCTTCTATTCCCCCATTTTATTTGTTTTTTAAGTTGTCACCTATTTTCTAAGGGAAATGTTTGTAGGGTTTTTATTTCATTGTTTATTTGTTTGTTTCTACTTATTTTTATTTGTTTGTCTATTTGTTTATTTTTAGCACTATTGCCTTGATTCAGTTTATGTGTGTTCATTGGGTGATTCCTTACCCACACTTACACTTGAATCCATCCCTATTCATATGTTTACATTGTCATCATGGTTTCTATCATTGGTGCATTATTTTATATTGAATATTAGATATAGGAGTCAGTCCTCAAGCATATTTTAGCCAAGTCTTTATGGTGTTCTATCATAAAGCCTAACATCACATGCTACAAAAAACCTCAGCTTCAAGAAGTCTATTCAACAATGGTGGCATCTCTTCAACACTGACATCTTGATTCACTCTCAATCATATCCTAAACAGAGTAATTAACCTCAAAATAATTTCAACCTTTATTATTTTAGATGAACATCTCCCTACTAGTAGGTTGTTCCAATTCATCATTACCCTCTGTGTTAAGTTGTCATCCTCCTTGACCATGTGTATCATGTTTTCCATAATCAAGGTCCAATGATTATAATCTCATATGAAAAAATCATTGCACACCATCCCACCTACATTTATCAATGATTATAAGCATCTTTGGGAAAATCATTATGTTGTCACCACTTTACTTTTTTTGCCCATGTAGGGGCATGATGTTATCTTGTTTGTCTTTTATAACTAGGGCAGCTCCATCTTCTCAATGATTATAACCACCTTTGGGAAAATAATTGTGTTATTATACCATGTTACCACTATCGAGGTACAAAAATTATAACCACCTTTGGGCAAACCATTGTGCACCATTCCACTTGCATTCTCAATGATCATGAATAATTTTTCAGTATCATTATGTTTTCACCCCATCATCTTTCCTTTCTTTTGTCCCTTCATTTCACTTCTTTCTTTTTGAGGGAATGTTTATCGACCTACTTTTGCTAACCATTCCCTCGAGGGGGCATCATACAGTAGTTTATCATAATTGTAGTTGTAGGTATACAAGACCTTTTCATTCTTTGAGAAGATGTTACTATGCTTATATCTTACAATGCCTTCCCAAATAGGGGCAAACTGTAGACACCTAAAACTAGTCGCTGATAACCTCCTATCAGGCTTTTGGCCAATTTCTACCTAAAATGCATAATTTGACTTAAAAACACTAAAACACATAAAATGATGTGAAACTAAAAAATTCAAGTGCTAATTTTGGCTAGGGTATCCCTAAATGGGTAATACAATTTATGGGCCAGCTAACTTTGATTAGTCCATTTTGAGTCAAAATGCCAAATTTGCACTTGTGTGCTCTAGATTGATCTTTCCTATCAAATATTTTGCATAAGACCCATGCCTTTGTTATTTGTTATTGGAAACATCCTAAATGGAAATATGCATCTAATGCATCTGATAGTGACTTCCAATTCTAATACAGTCAAGTTTAAGACCAATAACATGGCATTATGATCAATTTGAGTAATTTGTACATAAAGTGCTTAATCATGCTTAAGAGCTAATTAACCTAAATCAATGCCTAATTAATAATTCCATGGAAACTTGTTGAATATTTGTTTTTAGAAATGAATATTTAATATATGCATCATCAAGTGACCTCATTTCTTGAGAAGACATCCCTAGGCCATAAATGCCACAAATATTAGGATTCATGCCCTTCATGCCTCATCAATGCCTTCCAGGATGCCCTCCATGCCTCATCAATGCCTTGTATGATTCGATCTATGCCTCTTAATTTCCCCTTTTTCCAATGCCATGATGAGTATAATTACAAATTTTAATTTCAAAATTGAATTAATCCTTAACCACATATCTCAATCTTGAGATGGATGGTTGAGGTTGATTCTAGTCAAATCTAAAAATATATAAATAGGAGGCCTCAAAACATCATTTCTAAGCTTAATTTGTGTAAAGTTATAATTCAGGATTGGTTCCAAAAAGCTTCAAGAAACTATTGTTATAATGCCAAATTGATTCCAAGTCAAGCCTAGCCAAAGCCACAAGGTGCCAAGAGGAGATGAAGGTAGCCACACTCCATTGAAGAAGACCTCTTGAAGCACAAGTCAAGCATTCCACCATTACAAAGGCATTTGGAGAATCTAAGGAAGGTGAAATGATTTCTTATGTTTTCATTTGTTGCTTTTTAGTTGTGCTTGTCATTTGATTTTGTTAACTAATCTCTCCCTAGTGTCTAAACCTAGAGATGTTATGTTATTAGTGTGTTTATTTCATTTTTAAATTTTTTTTGGAACTAACACCATACTAACCATCCTCTCTTGAGTCAAATTCCTAGATCACAGTTATCAAAACACCTTCCAATTCCTTATGAGGGTTAATATGGGAAGGAAGAGGAGATAGGATGCATGATATGATGGTGGATGATGGATAGGAACAATGGATCAAGGGATAAAATGATGGGTGATATAGATAAGGTAGACAAGTGATGTGATAAGTGGGATGGATGGATGAGAATATTAAATAGATAAATTTTCCCCCAAGTGTTTAGGAATAATGTAGACAATAGATTATTTTACCATGACACCAAAAAATGGTTTTCATCATTGTACTTTCCCAAAGTGATAGAAGACTAGTTTTAACCATTGGATGAATGATTATTTTTTGACTTTTATGGGCATCTCAATTTATCAGATGTGGGTATGAAATGTAGGAATGTTAATGATAGATGGAGACATTATCTGACACCTATTCTAGATAAATGTGATGTCAAGACCATCTATTGGTGGCCTTTATTGATTCTTGATTTAACATTCTCTGAATGTTTTAACTAGGTATCTTCATGACCCCTTTGAGGGATAATGTTGTTGAGGGGTGTGAGATGTGATGTGGATGGGAGGATGTCATGATTGTGATGATGGGATATAATATGGGAATGAGGGATATGATTAGGATGGTTTATATAATGAGAGGGGGAATAGAATTGGGTTTCAATAGCTGCATACACCGTTGGACATGATGGAGGGGATTTTTTAGATTGGTGCCATCAGATCATAGGATCCAAGAAATTTTAACTTGTTGATTCTTTGACCCAAGAATTAAGAGGATGGTTGACCTTATGATTATTATTTTTGCCTTTATTTTGAGTTACTAATTGGATTTAAGTTTGATTTCCCCCTGGTGCCTAATTTTGGGCTTCACTAGAGAAGATTGACTTTTAACTTGATATATGATTATTTTGATTTTGATATGCCCCTAACGCTATATTTTGGGCTTCACTAGGGGAAGACACTTTTTGATTAGGCCATTTATTTGATTTTTCTTGATTTTGACTGATAGAATCAAAGATGATTTGATTATGATTGAATTTTAGAATATGGTATTGGACCTTTATATTTGTGGCATGTGATGTTAAATGTAGAGGGGAATCTAATGATTCATGGTCATGTTTATCCCCTTAATAGAGTGGGATATGAGGATTATGAAGGTGAGGTGGAGGATTACTAAGATGGGATAGATTAAGGGGATAATGGGCAACATAGTCTTCTTAAATTTCAATAGGATACCTAGCCTCAACATTAGAGAAAGTGTCCTCAAGAATCTCAAAAGGATCATTAAGACACGTATCCAAGGTAAGATCATATCCACTTTGAAAATATTCAATAGATAAAGCATTAAAAAATTTAGTCATGACTTCATCATCCTGATTAGAATCTTTAAAAGAGAAGGAATTATCATAATTTATTATAATATCAATAAGGGATGATGATTTTGATGAGGAATCTAATTCAGATTTTGGTGTAGAACATGATCCAGATGCAAATAAAACTTGTTTTGACTTTAATGTTGAATTTGATGTACATGACGTAATGTTGTGAGTAAAGGAGTGATTATCTATGATTGTCCTCTCAAGGTTGGGTATTTGGTGTGATGGGTGAGAGGGAGATTATGGATGAATAATAGGCGAAGCAAAAATAGTTCCATGAAATAGATTATGGGATATATAAAGACCAGGTTTATGGGAAATAGATGTGTTTTGAATGGATGAGTGGTTGAAAATAGAGAGATCATGGAGGATGGATAGGACATCTTGACCTTGGCTTAGAAGGGGAAGGGTTTGATCATGATAGGGAATGGAATATTGGCATTCCTCTTTTTGTTCACCCAAGGATTTAAATTCATTTGATCCATCCTCGATTACTATGTCACCATAATCGATGAGGTCTTAAACATAATCTCAAAAATTTTGACATCATTTAATGAAATACCCCCAAGTTTGATGATATAGATAATATCAATTTGTTTTATACCAAGAAGGCTTAGGTTTGGTGAGATTAAGATGTCATATGTGTGGATATACATTCATGTTAGCAATGACAAGTCATTAGAAAAGGACTTCTAAAGATATAGTAAGTGAAGTATAAGGACCCACTTTAAATTATTACTTTCATGTGGAAGCATTGGACTTATGATCAGATGACTACTGATGTGGCTAGGTGGATAGGCTAGAGTGGATGAGGTGGCCAAGATTGGATTCCCTTTGTTAGTATATGTAGAGGTAGATGATTGGCTATGAATAGTGGATGGGGGATTGGAAGGGGAGTTACACAAAGGGGTTTGTGTTGGAGGTAAAATAAGTTGAATGGGTCAACACCTTTAGGAAGTGGTATACCCATTGTAATGAATTGCAAATGGATTTCATCCTTATTGGCTGCTATGTATTGGTCTATAATAGTAGGTTCTAGTTTCATGGTGGTGGGTGATAAAGGATGGGACATTGGGTGCTTTTGGGCATTGAATTTGGAAGGAAATGATAGGGTTGTCATGTAATTTGGGGATGAGGAGGTTGATGAGTTGGGCTTACCTTTACTGGTAAGATGAGGTAGTAATGAGGGATTAGACTTACAGATAATAATGGTTTAAAGGTAAGGTGAATTCGGTGGTGTTGATATCTCTAGGAAATTGGACACCCATCTCAAGGAGCCATAATAAAACTACTTGTCAGTTGTCATCAAGGTATTTATAAAATGGGGAAACTTGTGAATTAGAGAGGTTATGGCTAGGACGAGGATTAGTGGATGGTAGAATGTGATACGATGTGGATGGGGATAGATGGTAAACTAGTTTAGGAGGTGACTTTGGCTTATGGGGTTAAAGTTATTAGGAAAATGGGCACCCATATTCCATATTCATGAGAGGAATTCATATTTGTTCTCTTCGATGTGTTGATTTGATTAGGGTGACCACATCAAGGAATGTTAATACTGATTTTGATGAGCTAGGGGATTGTGGATGGGATGTTGGTTTGGGGTGAATGAGATCAAGGCTAGATGGTAGAGTAGGCACCCATCTCTAATGATCTCAAAATTAATTCATCTTTATGGTCCAAGATGTATTGGTCTACGTGAATTGGGTCCAAATCCATGAGGATAGTAGATAAAATATGGATGATAATGGGGTTTGATGTTCAGGTAGACTAAGGATTTTATATGGTTGTTTTGAACAAAATAGGTCCAAATGATCGAGCTAGTATGATGATGAGGATAGAATGGATGATAGATTGGTTGATTATATGCTATGATCAGATTTTAGACTAATAGTGTAATAGGTTCTAATGACTTGTCATTAATACCTAATTGTCAATATAGAAAAAGTATTGAAGATGTGATAGGTTCCTAGATTCAAAACTAATAAGATGATGATATTATGGGTGATAATTATGAGTAGGCAAGGATGATTTAACTAGGGATGATCATATTGATAATGGGTTTGCTAGATTGAAACTAATAGAGTGATAAGATGTTAATAGGATATTGACTAGGTATGAGATTAGACCAAGTGATGCATGATGGTGGATTAGGATGATAGGATGATGTGGATAAGAATATTAGCTCAAACTTAAACTAATTTTTCTCAAGATAGGATGGGATATGATTTATGTGATGAAAGTGATTATGATAGAGGATAATAGGTATAATGATAGGTGATGATGAAGTGATGAAGGGGTAAATTATGGGATGGGGGCAAGGATATTAAAGAGAAATGATATAAGGATATTTTAAACCTTAAAGAGCTAACTAGGATAAACTAGGGTGAGATTAGGCTAGATGGGTGATGAGGACAAGGTCAAGACAAATGGTTCATATTGGACTTAGGAAAATATACGGATGACATAATATGATGTGATTATGATATTATGTGTCAAGATGTGATAATGATATGGTAAGGATATGATTAATTATAAGTGGGATTAGAATGTGGTATGCCTAGTAGGATGTACAAGAAAATAAAATTATACACGAGAGGATATACAAAATGATAATTAGGTTATGATTGATCGGGTGATGACTAAATGATGGGTGGATATGAATAGCTTAAGATGGGATGAAGACAAGATGGGGAATGGGATATGCACAAGATAAAATGTAAGTGATGGGATATGATTAGGATAGTATGTGACTAGAGGATGTTCAAGAGGATAAGGTATGTTCAAGGGAGTGATGAGATGTAGGATGTACAAGGAAATGATATAGGTGATGGTGAGTGATGGGGTGATAACCAAGATATACAAGAAGACAATACGTGTGAGATAATATTTTGGTGATGGGGGGTGTGAGTGGTTCTAGAAAGATGATTTGGACAAAATAATGTGAAAATGATTAGTATGTACTTATGGGATAATGAGGTAAGATGACAAGGATATGTACAAAATGATGATGTGATAAGGATATATAATATGGGTCCAAAGTGATATGTACAAAAATATAATGTGAAAAATATATACAAGATGAAGGATGATGATTAGGATTTATGGATGAATTAGACTTGGTACAATGTGTAACTAGGATATGCGAGTATGATGACTAAGATGTACAAGATAATGATTGAGTGATGAGGGGAGGATGATGATAAGTTGATATGTACAAAAGAAAAATAGGTCAAGGGTGTATAAGATAAAATATATAGGTTGATGGGAATGCAACCTAAGATGGCATGAAGACAAGATAGGAGATAATAGGTAAGGATGATGCTAATTAGGATAGGTAAGTGGATGAGGGAGATGACTAATGATGGGTGATACTAGGAGGGGATTAAGGATATACATAAGGATAATATTTATAATAGAATGATGATAAGTATGTACAAGGATATTCAAGACAATATGTGTAATGAGATGATGACTAGGATATTGATCAGGATATGGATAAAGGATAATAGGGTAGGGATGTATAAGGTGATAGGTTATGTAGATGATGGGGAATGACTAGACTAAAATAATGATAAGGATAACCTGTACATGAAATGATGAAATATGATGATTAGGATGTGAATTGATAGGGTATGACTAGGATGGGATGAAGATAAAATAGTATGGGATGTGTAAAAGTATGTGCAAAAGGATAATATATATACAAGAATACGATGATGAGGATGTCCAAAACAAAAGGATACCTTAGATGAATAAAGTATGTACAAGATGAGATGATTAGGATAAGGATGATTCAGATATACAGGTGATGAAGTATGACTGATGATAAGTGGGGATGACTAGGATGGGATGAGTTCAAGAAAAAAAAATTGGGAAAATGGATGACAAGATGATGGTATAATAGGATGAGTGGGTATGAATACACAAGATGGAGATGGATAAGACCAAGATGAGGTTATACAAATACAATATATACAAGAGGATAGTGACAAGGATGTATAAAGGATGATGACAAGACAAAATGTATAATGGGATTATGACTATGATGGACAAGATGGAGATAAGATACTATAGGGATGATGGTGAAACAAAATGTGGATAAGACAAGTTCAAGTTTGGACAATTCAAGGTGAGATGGGCTTAGGAAAAGGTGTGAATTGGCTATGCAATAATGACTAGGCAAAGATAAAGGATGAGATAATTAAAATGATGTAAAATGAAAGGATGATAAGGATATAGAAGATGGTAAGATGATAATTCAATAATATAAAGGATAATATATACAAAAATGAAGATAGTATGTAGAAGATGAGTTTTATAAAGACCTAGATATGTATGTAGGTTTGGGTGAAGGCTAAACTGGCTCAAAAACAATATGGGTTTTAGCATAACACACACCTAATCAAGCAAGTCACAACCCTATGATTAGTAAACTTATAAGTGTGTAACCTGATTCCTGCACCATCCAATGGTTACACAGGTAAGGTTGTAGGCTAGTGACACATTACAAAATTGACTAAACCCTCTCAACCCTATTTTCACTTGATGGCTACTTTAAACCTGATACTGAATCCCATAATGTTATACTTATTACAGTTGAAAGGTCCTATGCTAGGTATTCAAAAGGTTTCTAAGAACATCCCCTATATACACAAAGGTACATTGGGGTCCAAATCCATATAGGGTGTTGTCTAATGCTTGGTTTAGAGAATTAACTCTTCCTTTCATAGATGCCCTGTAGAGGGTCAACCACTTAACCTAATAATAGTTATCCTTAATTTTTATCTCTATCAAAACATAGATTTTGGTTAGTACATGATGATTAAATGCATGACACTAACCCCTATAGACTAAGCTCATGCATGGGGATCAATTCCACATCACGTGATATCCTAGAGGAGGGTTTAACAAATAGGTAAACACACAATATGATTAATTAATTGATTTAATTACCTATGTGAGGGGCATGATATAATGATTGTTTACAATTTGACACAGTATATATAAGGAGAAATCCAACAAATATATATACATACAACAAGATGATTAAAAATGATATATATGAAAATGATTCAAAAATGATTTTAAGAGTACCAAAATGGATCTTTGATAGGCAACCTACAAGAACATGGGTTATTATTTTGATGAGACACCCAAAATAGGTAACCTGAAATGAAAAAGTGTTAGTATTTTGAACAAAGTTGACTCCTTTTAATGAATATCTAGTAATAATTTTTAAAAAAATGTACTTTGACTTTATTAAACAAAACTAATGACTATTGCTATTACAAGAATATAATTAATAATTATTAGCTTATCATAATATGAAACTAAGGTTAGATATCCTAAATCTTAAAAGTATTAATATATACTCCTACAGCTAAACTTGAGAATACAATAAAAATAGAGTACACAAGATTTTTTTTATGATATTAAAAAGAACTTTTTTGACTAATAGGGCACCTCTAATCAATGTAATCTAGGTCATAAAATAAATTCAAAAAGTGTTATGATTGATACAACATTTAACAAATATTATATTACTATCACACATTCAAAAGCATATTATCAATGCCATTATTCCTTTCAAGTCTGTGGGCAAGAAAAATGGCAACAAATTCAAAATTTAAAATTGATAATTATGGCTCGAAAATACTAAGTGTACATTGAGCACCTTGTCTTGATCAAATTTTTCAGATATTCAAGATCATGACTAATAAATGTCTATCTGAGTTATTTCCAATGTAGGTACAACATCAAGGATTTAAGTGCCAATGAGAACTATCTATAGGTTAAATATTGTAGTCTATAATAACAAATCACTTAGGGAATGCATGCTTAGGCCAAAGACCATGGACTTACCTTTGCCAAAACATGTTTTCTAAATTAACATGACTCTACTCACTCCCAATGGATTTGTATTTAATACAACATCTCAAAATGGTCATATTAATATGTTTATCAGGTTCATGAATCTGTTAGTAAAGGTTTGGCAATAAGATGGTTGTTTATTATAGGATATCAAAGAGATGGATATATGTAGGAGGAATTAATACTATTTCACCATCCATCCTAGTCAATTTGACTTTTCCAGGATGCTCTAGGGTTGTGTCAAAAGAAGATCATTAAAAAAGGGTGCATGTTGGGTTTTAAGGCTCTTCAAATAAATTCCCCAATCAGATGTTATTTCATGGAATGCAGCTAGGACAGCTTACCTATAACATGGGTATTTTTCATGAGACATTGACATTATTGCACCAAATTTGAGCTATAGGTGTCTAACACAGTCAATTTCACTATCAATAGCATACTCCCAGCCTATGCCAAAATAGATGCTTTAAAAATAGGGTACACAGAGACTCTAAACCAAGTCAAGATTTTAAAAACCCTTCCTAAAAAGGTTATGATAGTGTGGGATTAGAAGATCGAGTGCCACTAAGGGGATGCAAAACAAAACTTGTTAAATCACCTATGGATACTTTCAATCCAATGCAATTAGTAGGTTTAAGTCCAAACTCTACAATCTCCATTGATGCCTCCCAATGTATGCTACACTAAGAGCTTTGACATAGAAAATAAATGTTCAGTAGAATCAAAAGGGGGCATAAAAATCGTTGATATAATGTTGAGTTCAAAGGATAAATTTCATGGATTAATTCAACATATAAATTATTTTCTCATTAAAATGGCCTCAACACCTTAAATGAACTAAAATTTTAATTTTTTTCTTTTTACCTTTTTACTGTTGTTTTATTATTTATGTGATATAATAGAGTGGATTAGAACAAGAGAATAGAGTATTAAAAAATAATAATACAAGTCAATTTAAACTAATCAAATTATAATTAGCAAAGAGAAAATATAGTATTATGATAAATATAAAACCTAGAGCCACCAACTTCTTCTCTGATTTATCTTTCAATCTCAAGCAAACACACTTAAGACTGAAGATGTTAGTTCTAAAAAGAGATGCCCCCCCCATTGTGGTTGCTAAAATGTAGAGAGATTTTGATCACACTATGAATCAAACACACTAATTCAAACTACCTATTAAGAGAGATTCTAGAAACAAATAAAAATGATATGAATTTACCAATCCTTGATTTTAATAACCTCCTTCCAGGATTTGTAATTGATTGAATTTAGACTCAAATTGACATGGATGCTTGATAAAAGGTGATGGATTTAATGGAAGCCTGATTGAAGGATTATTTTTGGAAAAATGATGTTATATAAATTCTAGTTGATTGCTAAATGGGCATGGATTTGATAGAAGCTTGCTAGATAGATATTGAAATTGACATGGCTTTGATATGAGCTTTGAAGTTAGTTTAAAGATGGAAAGAGATCATAGTTTTATAGGCAAGGAGGGAAGGATCAATGGTCCAAATTCAAATTTGGTCCATTGATATCAAGGACTAAGAAATTTCCATGGAATTTTTAATTCCATAGAAATCTCTAAAATTAGAGAATTCTAGAGAGGGGGGCTAGATTGGGGAAGATTTATAGAACCCACTAGTTATATAAATCTCCCCATAGGGCTTAATATTTTAGGAGAGGTTAGTATAGGGTGATGGGTGGGTAGGTAGTGTTTCTCTACATTTTTGCTAATTATATTCAGAATAAGAAAAAACTAAAGTTAAGGGTTAGGGGTTTGATTGATACCCAGATTAAGTTGCGCACCGTAACGAAGCGTTGTAGGAGCTCCTCTTTGGCTATGGAGGAAACACCTGTAGATAAGATAGAAACTCAAACAAAGAGAATGTTAGATAAAGATATGGTGGACTGCCAAGCTATATGCTCGATCCCAAAAGCGTAAAGCTCCGTGAGGGATGACAGTCCACTATTTATGAAAAAGAGTGTTGTATAAAAGAAATGGTGAAAGACTAAGAAAGAGAAATAAAGATAACGCATACTTGTTCTCTATAATCAGTATGTCACAATTGCTGATGTCGGTAGTCCTACCAGTGTCAGTTGGTCAATATGCTAACATCGGTTATGCTGTCGATGTCGGTAAGGGTAATGGGCCTTGGATGGGTTACAGGTTTATGTCTGTGGTTGACAGAGGATTTTGAGAGTTTAAAGGTTTGTGTAGGGTTGCAAAAAAGTGAATAAGGTCTAAGAGGGGGCAAAGGTAGAGGATAGGTGTGATAAGAGGATAAGAATCAGAGGAAGGCTTTTCAGTGTTTCTATAGAAGTCAATTTTGGTTGATAGTATTTAGAAATAGTAAATAGAAACTAATTACCAATGTATTCTAAATTATTGAAAGGAGATGCAAAATACTTAGCTCTGTTAGATGAAGAACCAAGGGTGTTAGAATTTTTATTCCTATTGTGGCTGATGTTGAAGTCCTCGTGCAATGTTCCAATCTAATCTGGAGTCACTTGTGTAGAGTTTTTGGAGCCAGGTAAGCATTAGTCAAAGTCTGATGCTTGGTCTTAGAGTGTGCATGTTGATGTCTAAGAGTTTGGGTTGAGAGATAATTAGGATTCGAGATCCGGCCTAAGGTTAGAACCTAGTTTAAGTAACTGACCTCGGTGATCCCTCTGGCGTCAGCTGACAGTTGACCAATGTCAGCGAATAGAGAATGGGTAAAAGGGCTATTTTTAGCCCTTTGCCTCTTTCTCTGTCTACCAAGTGCATTTGCTGTTGGAGAATGGTCAAAAGATGGGGTTATTAGGCATGAGAGTTAGTTAGAGAGTTGGAATAGGTCGTAGGTAGTTATGATTTGAAGGACTTAGTCATAGGGTGACTCATAGGGTAGGAAATGGTCTTAGGGTGATGTGTCCAAGGTGAGATGTCTAAGGTGAGGTGTCTAGATTATGTCATTAATTTAAAATAAGTAGTTTATTTTAAATTAATAAAGTGTGTAAGGGACTAAGGGGAGTCAACACAATTTTGGTGTCTACATTTGCCCCTTTTTGTCTTGTTGGTTGTTCTGATGAACTACAAGACAAAAATAGGAGTAAGTTGCCCCAGGTATGGGATAAGGTGTAGGTTGCCCTAAGTATGATGATGAGGTATTCCCCCTCAAAGCGGGAATCAAGAGAAGCCAATCCAAAATCGGTTGCCAATTTGATAGGCAGTGGATGGGTATGGTGAATTTGGAGTGTGAACACTGTAATAATTGAGATTGCATGTATACCACTTCACGTGATAGGTAGGTCAAATTGTAATAGGCAAGGTCGAGGAGCACTAAAATTAAATTAACTAGTCCCCAGCTTATTTGTGGTAGTTGATTGGGTTAAACAATCAAAGTTGTAGCTCTAATGGTCAAGGAGGACTAAAATTGAAGTAATCGAGCCCCAGCTTATTAGTGTTAGTTGATTGGGTTAATCGATCAAAGCTGTACCTCCAATGGTCATCATGTTCCAAGTATCCTAGGCTAGGAAGTGCTCTTGGAAAACACAAAAATGTCACACATATTGGGGATCAACTTGAGCACGATCTGACAATACGTGTGAGGGTCATAATATGGGGTGCGTATAATTTGCTAACTATTCATGAGGTAGCATATGTGCAATCAAAACAACCAAGGTAAAGTTGTCTCGAAAGTGGTCATGGTCTGAGGAGATAGTCATGATCTCCAAGGTCATTTATCGAGTTGGGCTGAGATATAAGTGATCTCAAGTGTTGCTTGTTGTGGTTAGGGAGATATATGTGATCTCCAATGTGCCCCATGAGGAGTCTAATATGACTTCTACAATGTCAGAGCTGGTTGTGTGGTCATGATTTTGGGTTGATTTAGATAGTTGGTCCATTAGATAGATGGATGAAGGAATGGTTAAGCTAACCTCAGAAGACTCTATGTCAACTGAGTGTTGCCTACATAGCCTCTATTTTAAGGGCCTCGGGCCAATGTAGTTCTCCCTAAAAGGGAAGAAGAGGGTAGGTTATGGACTGGGTTTCACTAGGTTAAGTCATGGTTAAAAGTTATATGGTTTGTCCATCGAGTAGACAAATAAATGGATGGTCGAGCTAACTGCAGAAGACTTTGTGTCAATTGAGTGCTGCCTACATAGCCCCTATTTTAAGGGCCTTAGGCCAATGTAGTTCTCCCCAAAAAGGAAGAAGAGTCAAAGTGGTTGATAGTTGTTTTGGTCAAGTTAGTGTTGTTAGCATTTCCCATATGTGTCATGGTACATGCTTGAAATGATGAGTGTATGATGATGTTACAGTCTTTTCCATATTGTGTGATGGTGTATTCTATAACATTGGTTATGTGGTTTTTCATCCCTAGCAATTTTCCATATTAGTGATGGTGTATGCTAAAAATGAAATGAGTGATGATGTTATAGCCTTTTCCATATTATGTGATGGTGTATTCTATAACATTAGTTATATGGCTTTTCATCCCTAGCAATTTTCCATATTGGTGATGGTGTATGCTAAAAATGAAATGAGTGATATTTATGCTTCAGCAAGTTTCCATATTGGTGATGGTATATGCTTGACATAAATTGTGTTTGGTTGATAGTTTCTATGTGTATTGTTTTCCATAGAAACTAGTGTGAATGGGCTATGATAATTCATATAACACAAATTTGTATTTATATTAAATAAATCATGAGGTTATGTTAATGGTTTAAGAAATATGTTTTTGGTTTGGTTTGGTTGGGTTGGGTTGGGTTTGGTTTGGTTTGGTTATATGTGACGAAAGTATGTAAGAAGTGAAAGGCATGTTGTTCTTTCATTGACAAGGACTATAATGATAGCATAGATAAGGTTTTTGCAAACAAAAGCCCCATTCATGCTTTACATCATTGACCATTGGTTTGTGTTAGAGAAGTACTCTAATCACTTGATATAAAGTGAGCTCAAAATCCCTTGGGTATGTTGGATTAATAGGTTTTATCATGTGATATGTGAGGATAGGGTAACCCTTTTAGCAGGGATAACTTTGCCCCTTTTATAGGTGACCCTGAGAATGACTATAGACAAGTCCATGACTTAATAGTTTGTAGACTGATCAATGTGGGAAGTCTACTTGGGGATGTTGTTTTATTTTGTGGTCATGTGAAGTTGATTTATGCAGAAAGCTTCTGAGAGGGTGTTATGTATGTAGCACAATTTGAGCATAGCCATCCTTCGAGAGAATGGTCTATAGTTTACTTTGTATGTTTGGATATCTTTGGATAGCTGTCCTTTAAAGGAGTAGTCTATTAATCACAGCAATTATGTAGCTGTCCTTTGAGGGAGTAGTCTACATTTATAGTTTATGGCTTTTGGTTAGGCATCCCAGTTTTATATGTTTTGTTTGTGACTAAACTTTTAGTCATGGACTAGACTATAGAGGTTTAGGGGTTTCCCTTTTATTAGGACAAAGCATTCATGCTTTTCAAAAGGGGTTGACTAATGTTTGTAGGGAAAAAGGGTTGAAATGATTAGGAATGAGGATGACAGGGGTTGTTCAAGGGATGAGCTCAAGTTAAGCATCAAGTGAATGATTACTTGGTTAACAGTAGAATGGTCAAAGATGTAAGGCATTAAGGGGCTCAAGTTCTGTCTGGCCTTCGAGAGAAGATAGACAATAAGTCCCTGATCCATACTTGTGTGTTATGATATAAAGTCTGAGCTAATTAGGAGCAAACTTGCCTCATTTGCTTCTTTCCATATTGGTCACGTGTTGGCTTTCTTTAAAGATGAGATCTCTAATTTTGAAATTTTGCTCTTTTAGATTTTTGTGGTAGGCATGCTTTGGTCAATGTTAGATGTGAAGATGATTAAGAAGTTGGTTGATGATTGGTCAATGCTTGGTTGAGGTCATGATAGTCAGTACAAAGTCGAATTCCTTTAGTTGCTTATGATAGGGACAATGTTTGACACCCATTATGGATGATCAATGGATTGGAAAAAGGAGACAAAGAGAAGACATTAAAGCTCCTCTTTGACAAGGAGTGCGATGCGAGGATGCATCATATGAAGCTTTTGCCTGACAGGGTTAGTTTAAGAGGGTGGGATCCTGATCTTCCACGTTGGAGGTAGGAATCTCAAAATCACTGAAGGTGATGGAGGCAATGGTTGGTAATGATTTGACTAAAGCAGACAGTTGTTGGGGGTCATCAGGTTGGACCTCCACTGCTTGTAAAGCTTTCATCAAGGTTTGGTAATGTTGTGGAGAGCTTTGTATTAGATCATACAAAGACTTCTTCACATGAGTTTGGTGAAGTTGTTTCACCATGGAGTCACGAATTGGCTTCAAAGATGTTGGTTGGGATGTGCCCAAGATTAAAATCTTGGGTTTTGGTGATGGAGAAGGCTTGATGAATGAATATGTCCAAGGTATAAAAGCTTGGTCTTTTCCTTTATTCTTCAGGGTTTGAGACCTGGTGGCCACATTGATAGTGTTGATTTTGAACAAAGGGGGAGAAGGTGGTAAAGGGACCATAATCTTGCATTGGGATCCCGATTTAGGTGAGGATGTTTGGGAGGCATGGGATGGTGTCGATGGTTTGTCAAAGGGGTGGTCAAGAGGATCCTTGATGAAAAGGGTGTCCTTTTTTAGGTGTTGAGAAATGATAACTTTAAGGGCACAGTAACGCTCAGTGTCATGCCCAGGTGTGCGATGATACGCACAAATTTTAGTGTCATCGAACCAAGATGGTTTTGGTCCGAGAGGTTGGTATGGCCTAATGGGCAAGAGAACGATGCTAGAAGACTGCAATAATTAGTGTAATAGCAAAGCATAGGACCCCACTAATGGGTCTGTGCATTTTGTTGTAGTAGGGATCAATAACTTATGTTTAAGAGTTATAGGAGGAGTTTTGGTTGGTGGTGTGGATGGTCTGGCCATACGAGGAGATGGCACTTTCTTGATGGGAGGTGTTGAATTTTTTGGAGGAAATATATGTTTGATGGGTAAAGGGAGTAATGGAGGTAATTTATTTTTGTGAGGTGTTGGAGTTGGGAGCACTCCTATTAAGGTGGAAGTATGTGGACCCAAGATAGAGCGTAATGATGAAGGTGAGGGAGGAGTTCTCTAACATGGTTTAGCACCCTTCTTTGGTTTGGTACGAGGACCACTATTGTGTGGGGCGAGGTTCAAATCTACCTTCACTTATGGGTGAGTGAGGTTTGATGCAGGGCAAACACTGAGAGATTTAATTTGTTTCAGTATGGTGGATGCCTCTGATGGTTTGGGTTTAGGTGTGGTCGGTTGAGCTTTTGATGTTTTAGAAGTGGAAGCTTGATCCTTGTTAGAGACTTTGGATTGAGTGGTTGCAAAAGGATTGGCAATATAAGTCAAAGTGGGATGTGTAGGATAAGGAGCCTTAAGTCGCTCCCATAGCGCCTCATGTTTTAGGTTCCTAGAATGGAGAAATCCGAAGTTTTCTACCAATCAAGAAAAGCGTTTAGGTGATGTCATGTGAGGTCTTATAGTTGGTTTTTTAGAGGATTTGGGTGATCACGAGAGTGGAAATGTGTTGGATGCAGTGATCTCGAGCCAAAGGTGAGAGAAAACTATCACCGGATCTTCCTCAATAGAAGTGGGTGAGGTGGCGAGTTCTTCTCTCGGTGAAGAAGGGATTAGAGAATGTGGCTCTTCTAGCAGATAGAGTGTAGGTATGATCATGCTTTCGACGTGTGGTCTAAGAGTGGGGAAAGTATGATCCCCCATTGATGATAAAAAGGATGAGGGTGAGGCCACCGGTGTTGATGCCATCAAAGCATCCTCCATTATGGGAGAGGTCAAAGTAGACTCTCCAACGTGTGAAAGAGGGGTGTGTGGAGGGTTATCCCCCATTGGTGGAGGACAAATAGGAGAGGAAGGCTCCTCTAAAGGATGAAGTAGAGGGATAATGGCCCCTTCAACATGAGGGCATGGGGTATGCTCTTCCAATGGTAGAAGAAGAGGAAAGGTGGGGGCAAGAGGAATAGGTAATACAGGTTCCTCATGAGGTAAAAGAGTGGGTTGAGGAGGTGTTTGATGTTGTGGGGGTGATATGGGTGAAATGGGCTCTTCCATGCGAGGAAGAGAAATAGGTTGACTAACCTCTTCAGACTGTGGAGGAGGTTGGTTAGGAATGAAAGGAGAGACCGTGTTGACCATGCATATATTGTGTTCATGAGGGTCATCGGCCATGGTCTAAATGTTATTCTGACTTGGGGGATGGTTAGAGAATGGTTGCTTAAAGATATCTATGTTTTGGTTAGCTGGTGCATTTGGGTTATCCCAAACAAGATCCCCCTTATCTAACATGTCTTGAATAATATTTTTGAAGGTTTTACAATTGTCTGTGTCATGACCCTTGACATGATGATAGTTACAAAAGTCATTTTCCCTATACCATGCAGGGATGGATTTTATGGGGTCAAATTGGGGTGGTCAAATTTGAGGCAGGTTTAGGACCCCCTACTTCACTAATTTATCCAACACAGAAGTGTATGATTCTCTAATTGGAGTGTATTGACGCTGTACATACCGTTGTTGGAATTGTCTAGTGATGTATTCTGATGTGGAAGGTTCAGATTAATTAGTTGTTGTAGAAGATGATGATCTAAGTACCACAGTGTTTGCTAATCCCTTGGACTTGGATTGAGAAGATGGTTTAGAGGAAGAAGAGTCATTAGATTTTGTGTTGGTATTTTTACTACGTAATTTAACCCTATTCTCTCTGATTGTGTGGAGTTCAAGATTTCGGGCCATGGTGAAAGCTTCGTCAAGTGTGCAGAATGTTTGAACCCACAAAGTGGATGAGATGTACTTGGCACATGCTCTTGAAAAGAGCTCAATGAGCTCAAGTTGAGGTAATGAAAAGGAGAGTTGGTTGATCAATCCTCTCTAATGGGCAATGAAGTCAGCTATTGACTCATTATCGAATTGTTTAATAGAATATAGGTCTGTAATGGAGACCTTTTTAGTGATGTTGATTGAAAAGTGGTTGAGAATAATTGAGCTAGTTGAGTGAAGGTAAAGAGAGAGTGACTGGTAATAGAACTATACCAATCAAAGGTGGCACCATAAAGTGACATGGGAAATGTGCGAAGTAATAACACATCATCGTGTGCTATAAGGTAGCAAGCATGTCTAAATGCTCATAGATGTTGTTGTGGGTCCTCTTTACCCTGAAAGTGAGTAAATTTTGGGAGTTCCCACTGGGTAGGGTATGGTCGAATAGGGACCGAAGGGTGGATGGGTTCATTGCAGATTTGTTCATATGAAAGAACATTCTTCGAACCTGAAATGGATATCTCGAGGTTGGACATCTTATCCATCAGCATCTTAATTAGATTGGCTAATGGATTGGCAAGAGGGGCACCCCTAGGTTTTAAGGTACCTGGAAGGCATTGGGAGGAGCATATGATGTACTTGGTTGCATTTGTGTAGGCACAAGATATTGGTAGTTCATCATAGGGACTGATGTTGAGGTCAAGGGGGCTTGTGCCATGAAGTTGGAGGGCACAACTTGACTAGATGCTGCCAATGGTGGTTGAATGGTGGTGACACTAGTAAAAGGATAGGTGGTCACTCTTGTATTTATGGGTGCAAGAGTGGGAGGGATAGAGACAATCAAGTTCTGAAAAGGTGTCAAACTTGGTTGAATTATTTGTGGTTGAGGGGGTACGAAAACCCTGATGGAGGTAGGTCCAAAAATTGAAGGGGAAGCCAAATCTTGAACATTGGCCATGGTTGGGTTAATAGTTGAGGTAGCGGCTTGAGTAGTCATAGGTTGGGTAGCAGACACTATCGATATTGTTGCCGCTTCAACCAAGGAAGTTGGCATCCCATAAATAGGGTTACCTGAAGGATCTCGTGTTTGGCTTCTTATGAGATAGTGTTGGAGAACCTTGACATTGTGATCAAGGAATCTCTAAAAGTCTTGATCTCCTTCAAGAACAATTAGAGGTTGATTGGGGGTAGGCTGGATTAGAGTATGTTCGGTATCTAAAGTATGCTCCATTAGAGGACTTGGTATAAAAGGTGAAGGTGGAAGTGGCCGTTGACTTACATGGTCAACAAGAGATTTGGCTTGACTGCGTGTCAAAACCATTTAAGGTGAAAGGAGTTCAGGTCCCAGAAACTATGTGTTTCAGCTTCAAAAAGCCAGAATGTGTGTTTAATAGCAAAAAGTTAGGTTTTAAGGTTGTTGTTTGGAAAGAAAATTTATTGACAGTGATCAACGTCGGTTAACTAACTGATGTCAATTATGAAGTGTTGCTGAGGTTCGTTAAAAAAATGGATGTCAGTGAGGATGGGTTGTCGATGTCAGTGGAAAAGCTGATGTTAATTTTTGTGTATTTCCAAAAACACAAAAAACTGATATTGTTTTGAAAGAAAGGAGAAATTTTGAGTTGTTTTTGGACCTCAAAATGATGCGAACCTACCAGCTAAAAAAATCAGATAAAAATGGTAGAAAAGATGATTTGGCAAGCAACTTCTAAAATGTTAAATTCCTAGGAATAAATTTTAGAGTCATGGTGGCTTATGCCTTAGAAGAATGTGTTTGGGAATTGGGATTTTAGAATGGGTCCTAAAGAGGAAGTCTATGGCTGGTTTTGGGTTATGTTTTGGTGCTCAAAAATCTGTGTTAGGTTCAATATGTGGCCTGGTGCTGGGGCTTGCTCCCTTCACTTCACGAACCTAGAGCTGAGCTAGGATGCTTAGTCAATATATACTTTGCCTATAGTTTATACTCTGCTAGAGAACAGAGTGGGTCCTCCTCTTGGTAATGAAGTCCAAGTAGGATCGTTGGGAAGGGTAAGGTATCCACTAGGTGATAAAATCCTGGATGGGCCTTGTCTCAAGTATGTTTAGATGTTTGATTGTGATTGTGGTCTGGTTGTGTAACATATGTGCACTACGATTTATTCATAATGCATTTTTAATTACTAAGTGGGCTAAGTATGCATTCAAGCAGGAATGAAATGCAATTATTTTTAACCCAAATTGAAATGTTTTGTTCGAATGTAAACAATTGAGAAGAAGAGGTTAAGAGTATGAATTTTCACTACTCTAAGATGTAGGAAAGAAATGACAAGAAGAAAAAGAAAGATGTTCTTTTTAACTTGTGCTAATGGTTTCTTTTTGAAATAAAAAGATAGAAGAAGGATGCAAGGAGAGAAAATTTTCCTAATGCACCTATATGAAAGTTTGCTTTTTAGAAAAAATGAACCCAAGGAAAACTCTAGGGTCCCATCGAGCGTGCCAGAATGTTTCTCTACATTTTTGATAATTACATTCAGAATAAGAAGAAACTAAAGTTAAGGGTCAGGGGTTTGATTGATACTCGGATTAAGTTACGCACCGTATCCAAGCATTGTAGGAGCTCCTCTTTAGCTATGGAGGAAACACCTATAGATAAGAAAGAAACTCAAACAAAGAGAATGTTAGATAAAGATATGGTGGACTACCAAGCTATATGCTCAGTCCCAGAAGCGTAAAGCTCCGTGAGGGATGATAGTCCACTATTTATGAAAAAGAGTGTTGTATAAAAGAAATGGTGAAAGACTAAGAAAGAGAAATAAAGATAATGTGTACCTATTCTCTATAATAAGTTTGTCATAGTCACTGATGTCGGTAGTCCTACCGGCGTCAGTTGTTCAATATGCCGACGTCAATTATGCTACCGATGTCGGTAGGGGCAATGGGCCTTGGACGGGTTGCAGGTTTATGTCTGTGGTTGATAAAGGATTTTGGGAGTTTAAAGGTTTGTGTAGGGTTTTAGAAAAGTGAATAGGGTCTAAGAGGGGGAAAAGGTAGAGGGTAGGTGTGAGAAGAGGATAAGAATTAGAGGAAGGCTTTTCAGCCTTTCTAAGGAAGAAGTTGATTTCGGTTGATAGTATTTAGAAATAGTAAATAGAAAGTAATTACTAATGTATTCTAAATTACTGAAATGAGACGCAGAATACTTAGCTCTATTAGATGAAGAACCAAGGGTGTTAGAACGCATATTCCTGTTGTGGCTGATGTCGAAGTCCTCATGCAATGTTCCAATCCAATTTGGGGTCACTTGTGTAGAGTTTCTAGAGCCACGTAAGCGTTAGTCAAAGTCTGATGCTTGGTCTCAGAGTGTGCACATTGATGTCTAAGAGTCTGGGCTGAGAGAGAATTAGGATTCAAGATCTGGACTAAGGTTAGAACCTAGTTTAAGTAACTGACGTCGGTGATCCCACCGGCATCGGTCGACAGTTGACTGACATCGGTGAATAGAGAATGAGTAAAAGGGCTATTTTTAGCCCTTTTCTAGTTTCTCTATCTACCAAGTGCATTTGCCATTGGAGAATGGTCAAAAGATAGGGTTATTAGGCATGAGAGTTAGTTAGAGAGTTGGAATAGGTCTTAGGTAGTTATGATTTGAAGGACTTAGTCATAGGGTGACTCATAAGGTAGGAAATGGTCTTAGGGCGATGTGTCCAAGGAGAGGTGTCTAGATGATGTCATTAATTTAAAATAAGTAGTTTATTTTAAATAGGTAGATTACTTTAGAATTTTAAATTGGTTAGTTGGCTTAGGAGGCAGGTTAGTAGGTAAATAGGATTTGTTATGGGTTTAATGAAGGGATTAATTGGTTTTAGGGGATAAGGTTTGTAGGATGTAGGAATGGAATGAGGACTATTAGTCTAATAGTTATTTTACTTAGGAAATACATGACTTAGAATAAATTAGTGAAAATTAGTGTAATTGTGGGGGGCAAGCATAATTTAGTGCATACAGTTAGCATCATAGTAGATCAACCAAACTTTTCTCGTGTGTGACAAGGTTTGGGAGAAAAGAACAATGCCATTATATACACCACTACATTCTAATTTTTTAGGAAATTCCTCTTCACATTCATCATCCTATTGATGTTATGTTTTTACATGTCCATGTTGCTTCCATCATCGAGGACATCTCTTGGATTTATGTGTTTTATCTCTACTATATGTGACTTCTCGACTGGATGAGCCTTGTGTCAAGGAATTACACTAGAATCTATCAATATCATGTGTATTGGTGCAGTAAATATGATACCATATTTTTTCCTTTTCTAGATTACTATTGCTATTATATCTAATTTGGTGGTCTATTTGAGAATTTTAGACCATGTTGTTTGGAGATCAGGGCTTTATCCTTTAACTTTTCTTACACAAACTGGATGGCTTCTTCTTGTTGAATTAGATTCACCAGTTCTTTGAAAGACACTTCTTGATTTGTGATATTATTGTCATGATGAACATGAAAAATTGTGAGGGGAGAACTCTTAACGTGATTGGAACCAACAACTTGTCCTTGATTTTTTCTCCAAGTGCAATCAATTCAGCTCATAGTTATACTACTTGACATAATAATTCCTCAACTTTCTTTCCTTCTTTCATATCGAGAGTATGAATCTTTGAATAGAGATGGATATCTTAGTCTGATTCTTCACCTTCTGTGTGGTGGATAGAATGTCCCAAACCTCTTTTGATGTTCATGCATCCTGAATATGAGGTTAAACCTCATTGGTGACACTAAGTGTGATCAACATCAAGGATTTTGCATCTGACTTGTCATATTTTATTCGATCATCAACTCTAGATAGATAGGTGATTACACCAATGATGATACCCCATAATTCTTTGAACTAAATAATCATTCACATCTTCATCTTTCATGTGGAAAAAATTTATCCCTTTAAGGAGTTGGGTGTTGGACAAGATAAGTTTGGGTGTAGACATTTTTACTTTATACAAAATTTTACAAAACTTAATAAATCAAACTAGTATTTATTGCTTTGAAATTATGTATTAAAAGTATGTAACTTGAAATATTTTTATTTTAGTCTAATCTTCTTAGCACATCAATATTTTCTTCAAACTTTGATTAGCTTCTAGGTATGTTTTCCTTCAACATAGATTAGCTTCTTTGGATTTAGACATTAACCTCACTCTCTTCTTACTACATTGCACTTTTTGCCAAGCTTGGTCACTCTAAAATGTTAAAAGAAATGAATAAAGGAGTTGTTGGCTCAAGTTGTGTATGAAAATTATATGCTTATTTACCTTGCTACTAACATATTTATTACTAACAGATCTCTTTGGATTTCTCTTGTCAAGATTCTACAACACACATTGCCTAGATGATAGACAAGATTAATGTTTTTATTACATCTTCTTTGGTAGGCTGAGGCATCGATCCTTCCACACCTAAGTGCATTTTTACAAGTTTGATTTCTTCAACATTTTTGTGTTGCACAGGTTGTAGGTAGGTGAGTCTTCTTCATCTGTGACTATTTTGCATCACTATTCTTTGCACAAGTTGACTAAAGACTTATATATGATCTTTAGGCTTGAAAATATCTGAATTCATTGTAATCCTTGTATTTTGGGTATTTTTCCATAGTGTCACTACTTCTTCAACATCAATTATACTCTCTTCTACTATGTGCTAAACCACCAAGAATGTCTATTAGACAGCAATCAAGTTCTTGGCCATTTACACTCTAATACCAAATGAGAGTGGTTAATGTTCATGTTTCATGTAAATTTATGCTTATATTATGTAAGAGGAAGAAGAAAGAAACCAGGTATAGGTATGGTTGAAAAACATATTTGGTTGTGCACATGTTGAATCAGATGATTGTAGAGGGCTCTTCTTTGGCTTGGGAAGATGACATGTAAATAAGACAACACTGAAGCAAATGGTTGGTTAAATAAATAGCTAGGTGAAATGCCTAGTGCTAACTAGATATCGAAATCAAGAGCTTATTTAGGGGTTGTTAATCCACATGTTTTAAATAATTAAATTTATAAAATAGAATATAAAGTACTATCATCAATAGTAAAAAGGTATTGAAATTAAATACAAGAAATCCCTAATAAATAAATAGAAAAATATGACTAATTGTAGCAATAAATATGTTAATAATAATGTTAAATAGTTTGGGTCTACTTTAAAAAATAGGTTGGGGAAAAGAGAGTTGGATTTGGTTGAGGGTAGGTATGTGAAAATAGCTTCTTGTTATTTTCGATCACACTAACTATCAATGGTTGGTGTGATTATTGGTGGTTAAGGTGACCATCAATAGTTAGATAGAGTATCAATGATCAAGATGATTGTTGGAAGTTACTATGTGTTGGGTTTGGGTTCATAAAAGTTAGATTGATAGGTTTCTAGAAGATAGTTTTGGGAGGTTGGTTTGTGCTAGGTTAATTATGAAATATAAATAAAGTAATTGAATAATAGAAAACAAATACTTAGCTTTCATAAGGTTGATCTGGTGAATGGTTGGCTCATTGGTAGAGTTTTTCATGATTCTGGTAGCATAATGGTACTTGGGTATTGACTAAGGGGTAGTGGCAAGTTAGATCTCTATCATGATAGTTGGATCACTAGATTGTTGGAAGAAGTGACCTATAAATAAATTCTAGATGCAAAAGCTCTTAAAGTCCTGGATATCCCTGGTACCTTTTGCTCCTCTATTATTATAAGAAGGAAGGAGAGGCATAACAATGCATTAAAAAGGGGTCTAACTTATTTTCTAATTTTAACTCACACATGCATTGGCTTACATACAAATTAGATAATCTAATTATAGAAAAGTAAGTCAAAGTGAAGGGTTAGTGAAGTTAGTTTATATGGTGGAACCTAACCATCAATGGTCAGGATGAAGTTAGGTTAAAAGGTGGGTTTATTTATTAAGTTAAAATGACTAGAATTTAGGTATGTTTACTAGTTGAATGGTCTAGGATGGGCCCAAGGGGGTCCTAAAGTGGTCTAAGTGAATTGAGACATTCAAAAGCATCATGTACATATTTTTGATGTCTATATTTTCCCCTTTTTGTTATACAACTTGTATCAATGAGCTATAAAATAAAAATGGATTACGGATCGAAGGTTTGGCTACCCTAAGTATGGGAATAGGTTTTCCCCTTTAAATTGAGAAGTTATGAGGTGAAATAGAATATGGTGCAAGTTTGATGAGTGGGTGAGTTGATGATAAAATGGGTGAATGATAGGTTGATCACTGTGTATATAATTGAAGTTACATGATGTACACAAATTAATCATGGATTCGATAAGATAAAGCACACCAAGGATACTAAAGATTAGAGTAAATTAGGTAATCAAAAATCCAAGGCTACTAAAGATTGAAAAACTCGAACAAGTAAACATCAAGTAAGAAAAGGTAAACTCACCAATTCAAACCAAGGATACATGTTTAAAAAGGAATGATAAGAAAGACAAATCAAAGGTAAAAAGGAAAAACAAAATGGTAAAACAACATGATGAGTGAGAAATAATAATCCACATCTCACTCAACAATGGAAAAAGGTGCATAAAAGGGAAAACAAAATTGATGAGTGAGCAGTAACAATCCACATCTCACCCAACAATGGAAAAAGGGTGCAAACTCAGGTGTCTGCAACAACAAGACAATAAAATCATGATAAATGGAAAAAGGAAAGTAAAGTAAGTTTAATAAATGAAAAAATGTATGGTGTGAAATAAAAAGGTGATCCATAGTGTCTCAAACATGTTTTTTGCATCTAAAGATAGTTAAAACTAAAACAAAGTAGTGATAGCATGTTTTTAAAAAATAAAGAAGATGGAATTTAAAGAAGAGAGAAAATAGATTTGGAATCATAATTTGGCTATCAAAGGTAGAAAATGAAATGGGTGGAGGGGAGAATGAAGGAAAAACCAAGGTAGAGAATACTCTTTATCAAAATCAAGACACTCAAATTTGGTTTGTCAAAACAAGAGGACTATTAACCTTAGGGACTCTGAAGAAATTCTATTAGCTACATAAGTCTTTGGTCAACAAATGGAGTACATATATAATCCCATGAAACCTATATGCATGAAAATTAAAATGGACCTACCTCCCCATGACGCGTTCCCTAATCTTCAACACCCCTTATAGAGTCATCAGTCTACTACAAAGATTGGATACTTGCATGAGAAAGTAAGTAGCACCATATATTTTTTTGAATTCCTCTATTCCAATCTATTAGCCTACCACACCCTAAAGGACTTCAAATCTATGTGAAGGTGACTATGGAGTTTGAACTTTGATTTAAGATAGTAGATGTGCTTGATAAGAATAAAATGATTAGGCAAAGTATTTTTTAACGAATTGAGTATTGGTAGGCTTGTTGAAAACATGGCCTTCATTAGTTTGAAGGAGGTAAGTACTTGGACCAAGAATATCTTTAACTAAGTATGGGCCCCACCATTTTTAGGTGTACTTGCCTTCTTTTTCATGAGTGTAGTATAATTTAAAGACAAGATCACCAACATTAAATGTGTGAATTTTAACACATTTGTTATATTGTCGAGTAATACGAGCCTTATATTGGTGGTTATATTGTAAGTTAGAGAGACAACGTTCATCAAGTAGATCAAGGGCATGAAGGCGAGCCTCATACAATTATTCATCAAGGATGATGCTATGAAGATATATGTAAATAGAAATAAGCTCAACTTCAAGAGGAAGAACACATTTAGAACCATAGACTAGATAAAATGGAGTTGCCGCATTGGCAGTATGAATGTTTGTCTGATAGGCACAAAGTGCAAGATAAATATTAATATGCCAATTTTTGAGGTTATCATGAATTATCTTTTGAGTAATTTTATTGATAATCTTGTTAGTGGCCTCAGTTTGACCATTGCACTATGGATGATAAGGAATGAAAAACTTGTGATTGATTTTAAATTTGGTGCAAAGTTGTTTAACATGTTTTTTTTAAATTACCACCATTGTCAAAAATGATCATGTGAAGAATGCCAAAATAGAAAATGATTTGGTTTAGAATGAATTTAGATATGGTAGGACCAGTAACATTGACAAAGGGCATAGTTTCTACCCACTTGGTATAGTACTCAGTAGTAATGATAATAAAGGCATGTCCATCTTGGGAACAAAGAAGTTTACCAATGAGATCGAATCCCCATGTGGAATAAGGATGCTGGATAGTTTGAAGTTTAGCTGGTGGTGAATGAATGAGATCATTATGAAGTTGACAAGGATTACATTTTTTATCATATTTAATAACATCCTTTTCTATAGTAGGTTAATAGTAACCCATATATGTACATTTATGATTTGTAGTGTGTTTGCTATAGTGACTACCACAAATGTGCTTATTCAAATAGAAGAGGGACCTCGTCTTGCATAACACAATGGAATAAAGTACCTTTGGCATTGCAATAATAAAGGATTTTATGTATAAATATGTACTTGAAATATTATTTTTGAATACATGTATTTTCATGGGAATCTAAGTCAAGAAGATAAGTTTAATTTTCTAAGAATTGAATGATATCATGATAGCATGGGCATTGTCAAATGGTAATAGCTTTGATGTGGAAGATAAGTGAATCAAGAGGGTGGGTAGATGATGGAGATTTAATTATTTGTATGATAAAATAAGGATTAGAAAGAACTTGATGTAGATGAAAAAGAGAAGATGAAGAGGTAAGAGAATCAATAATGAAAATTTGATCTCTAAGAATAGGTTCAATTGTAAAAGAGACAAAATCCTAGGCAATATTGATTATAATTTGATGATAAGTGATAAGGTTTTCAATTTTACCTTGATAGGCACCACTAAATTGATGTTATATGAGTTGAGAATCACCCGAATCATGAAGGTATGGTATGTCTAAATCAAGATCAGCTCTCATACCTAAGATAATAGCTTTGTACTTGGCCATGTTGTTGGTGACATCAAATGTAAAATGAAAATCTAGAGGAATGATCTTGCCAAGAGAACTAGTGAGAATGCAACCTACCCCAAATATTTGAAGGCATTTAACACCATCAAAGTGGATGGTCCAAGTATCCTCATGCAAGTCAACATTAATTTTAGGGAGCTCCTCAATAACTACCTTTGATTTAGTAATATCAGAGGGAAGGAAAGAGTCATCAAGCTAATTAGTGTTAAGATCAGTAGTAAATCTATGAAAATAATATTTAAGAGAAATTTCTTGATTAAGACCTTCAATATAAAGGATATTATCATCTATAAGGTTATCTTGAAGGGAAGAAGTGGCTGGAATAAAATTTGTAGTAAGTTGATTAGCTATGACTTTCCTTTTGACATCTTTTTACATGACAATGCAAAGATAAAATTCCGTAAGCAAGACCTTAAATTTTCCAATTCTATCTCCTAGAAGAAATGCTTTAGATAAAAAAATGATGAAGGGGGTTGGAATGAACAATGACATAAGTGGTTTGGTAAAGCATGTAGTGATAAAGATTTTCATCTATGAAATAGATAGCGAGGCAATCACACTCAACTTTAGTATAACACGTTTCATAATCGATGAGACCTCAACCAATATAGTAGATGGCATACTCCTTCCCTGTATCAATTTGTTGGGCAAGCATTACCCCTATTGAAATAGGTGTGGAAGAAGTATAGAGAATCAAAGGTCTATCATTAGAAGGAAGATGAAGTGTAGGTGGATGAATTAATGATTCTTTCATATTATCAAATTCTTTTTGGCATGGATATGTCCATTTTAAGTTGTACCTTTTTTTAGAAGGAAACTAACGAAATGAATTTGATAAGCCATTTTGGTAACGAATCATCTAATTTCCCCAAGCTTGTCTAAGTAGGTATGAATATCAGGAATAGAATAAGTAATGGGCATGTTGATAATAGCATTAATCTTGGTTGGATCAACATCAATGTCATTGAGAGAAACTAAGAATCCTAACAATTTTCCAGATGTAACTCTAAAGACACATTTGAAAGGATTAAGTCAAACTTTATATTTAAGGAGATGGTCAAAGATGATGGTAAGATCAAAAAGATGGTTCTTACAATGCTTGGATTTAGTGAAAGATAATCCACATGTGTTTTGATAATTTTATGGATAAGTTTGTGAAAGATATGATTCATTACATGTTGATAAGTGGCCTCGACATTTTTGAGACTGAATGGCATTTTAATATAATAATAGGTGCCCCATTCCATGGTGAAAGTAGTCTTATGTTAGTCCTCAAGAACTATATGAATTTTATTGTATCTCATAAATCCATCCATAAGAGATAACATTTCATATCCAACCATAGAATCAACAATGGCATCTATTGAAGGCAAAAAAAAGTTATCTTTAAGACAAATAACATTAAGATTGCAAAAATCAATGCAAATATGAATGACCATAATGACCTTTTTCTGAATAGGAACAATATTGGAAACCCATTCAAAATAATCCATAAGTTTAATAAATTTAGAATTGAGTAGTTTGATGATTTACTTATGGCATAAGTTGGTACCTTTGAGAGGAAATCTGTGTTGCTTCTGACGCACAGGTTTGGCATCAGGATAGGTAATGATGTTATGGACCATTATGCTAGGGTCAATACCAGGCATGTCTTGGTAAGACCAAGTGAATTCCTCTTGATATTTATCAAAAAAATAGACTAAAATTATCATGTTCAGAGGGTGAAAGTTTTTTTTAAAGTATGATTGATCAAGGGCATGAGGAAGTACCATATTTAATATAAGTTGTTTCTTCATTAAGCATGGTGTTATCATCTTGAAAGTGGTATGGTGCATTCGGTAAGGATGAAATTGGATTATTTTTAGGATCAATGTTAGTGATAAAGTTTTTGAAGCAAGGAGTTTTAGTTTTAAAATTTCTAAGTTTATGATGTTGTCGAGGGATTTGAGGTTTTTGGGCATAAAGTAACTGAATAATAGCTTTGTCACTAGGCAAAGTAGGAAGAGGACCACAATACTCAACATCTAATTCTAGATCTAAAATTTAGTTACCATGGTGATCATATTCAAAATGTATTTGACAAACATCGATTGCCTTGGCATCAAGTGTGATTTCAAGAGTAGAAGTAGATGGAGTAGAAAAGATAGATGGAGTGTTAATGGGAGAAGGATTAGATTCAATGGGAGGATCCAAAGGAGGCAAAGAAGATGAAGGCACTTATGAATATTTGGAAGGTGTGATTTGCTCTACCCACCAAGGAGAATTGATAGGAAGAGGATTAATAAGAAGCACATAACCTTTAGGTTCTAAGTTATTATCTATATAAATGGTATACACATCCCGATTGAAAGCATTAATTTGGGCCTGGGCCTTTTGATAATGTGAGACATATAAGTCTCTATATTGAGCTTGGGCCATGATATAATTTTCATCATATGTGAGATAAATTGGGCATGCTTGGGATTCAGGGGGATCTTCGGAAGGTGAAATCTCAATATTAATGAATGGTCTAGAAGACATGGTGAGAAGATCTTGAAACAATTTATCTACTCTAAAATCATTGCAAGTAAAAGAATTTTTAGGTAGAGATGGCTCTTAAGAATTGTATGGAGGGGGGAAATAGGTAATCTCATCCATGAGAGGAATGGTATGATACCTTGGAAAAAGAGAAGTAGCGAGCCACTCTAAAATATATGGAAGTAATCTAGTAGTATTGAAAGTATGCTATAATTCATTGGGTTCATCATCATCAAAATCCATAAGAGTGACTTGTAAATCACGGTTCATATTAATGAACTTGGGTAAAGGAGAATTATTAATTTTAGGAATCATAGGAATATGATGTTGTGATTTAGGATTATTTAATTAGATAATTCATGGGTTGGGATCGGCTTCATGCTTATAGCATTTTCTATTATGTAGAAATTTAATGCATTGACTATCAGAAGAAGCAATGGCCCTCATTCGAGGAGTCCATGGACGACCAAGGAGTATGTTATAAGACAAAGAAAGAACAAGAACCATGAGTTTGGTCTGAGTGATCTTGGGACCAATGGTTTAGGGAAGCCATAAACAACCAAATGGCTTTTGATTATTCTTATCAAAACCATGACAAGTAAGATAGGTTTGTTTAAGATGACATTTGTTATAACTAAGTTATTATAAAAGCCATAAAGAAGTCACATTAATACCCGAACCATCATCAACTATAAATTTTTGAATAAGGGTAGTATAAATGGCTATTTTAATGAAGAGAGGCAAATCGTTAGCATGAAAGAGGATTTCATCATTAATCATGTCCTCTTCAAGGAATTCAATGGAAGGCTTGGAAGAGGGACACATAGATTCGATAGTATTAATGTTAGTTAGTTGAGAATAAATAGAAGGTGGTTTTTCATCTAAAGAAGATGGATATTTGATCTCTTGTAGTTATTGCATAAGGAATTTGTGATGATAAGGTGAAGTGAGAACTAACTCCATAAGAGGAATCTTGCATGGCATAGAGTTAAGTTATTCAAAAAAAAATTCCAATGAGATTTAAAAGAAGAGCCATGGGGTTTAGAAGAAAAATTATATTTTGTAAGAATATATGTGGTTAGAGGATCATAAGGAAGAAGTTGTTCTTTAAGTGCTTTTGATTCAATATTGATGGTGGTGGTATCTTTAATAATTGTTACTCCAAAGAAGGTTTCTTAGGCTTGGTAATAGGATGTTTGTGAGTTATTTTATGAAGATAGTTGATGTTAGCCATATTGACATATTGAGAGTTGTTAAAGTATTGGTCATAATCGGCATCAATTGCACAAACATCCTCAAAAGTTGATTGATTATGGGAAGAAGATTTTTGGTTATTAGATGTAGAAGCTTTAGAGGATTGTCATTTTTGAGAAGCATTAGGGTACTCTTGATGATGATGTTTGATCATGGTTTCATGGTCATTTGAATCACCAAGAATGTAGGAAATAACACATTTAGAAAGCCCTCTACAACATTCATGAGAATGTCCAATGTTGACATGAAACCAACAAAAGATATTGGGATCATACCACTTAGGAGGAAAATTAGAATATATGAAAGGTTTAGAGGGTGGTAAAAATTGTCTCATTTGATGTACCAAAAAAAGTACATGAAATAGTGAAGGAATATCATTTTTGGCAATTCCTAGTTTGGTTTGAGAGGTGTTACTAGTGATAGAATTAGATGTTTGAAAAGATCTTCTAAGAAGCTTAGAATTAGGTTTGAACTCTCCATAAGAAAGCCTTGCCATTTAGCTTAGTCAAGAACTTCATTAAGATTTTGAGGAGCAAAGGTTCGAACCTTGAATTGAAGAGTGAGAGTTAAAGCAATGGTAAATAGTTTGAATAGGTTATCATCAGACATATTATGATCAACTTTATGAGCTAGGGATTTCCATATTTTAATAAATTTGTGAGCCAATTTGTTAGGAGTTTACTTAGCATTTATGAAATGGCTAAGATAATTTTTTGAAAGATCATTGTTTTGAAATTTTTTAACTAAAGGATTAACCAAATCTTCAAGTTGATAGATAGAATGTTGGGGTAATTAATTGTACCATTCTAATACAATATCACCAATGAAAGTTTTAAATAAGAGTTTAGTAGTAGTGAACATATTAGTTTGGATCCACTCTTTGTAGAGATTACCAAAGGCTTTAAGAAATGAGGTGGGGTCTTTAGTCCCATCATATTTGATAGTTGGTGATATGTTACTAATGTCAATAGATACAATGAAGGGAGATAAAGGCTCATTTTGAATTTTTTTAAGCATTTTGTTATTCATTATTTGTTGAGGAATAACATTACCTAAGGCATCTCTAAGAGGTAAAGAAATGTAGTTAGGATTAGCTTGAGGATGCATGATTGGAAGTTAGTTAGTCACATTAATCAAGTGTTGTTGAAGTTACATCATTTGATTGGTATTAAAGTTTTTCATAATGTTCATTTGTTGAATGACTTGGAATAATAATTGGGTTGTATTAGGTGTTGGGTTGGTGTTAGAAGGGGCATTCCCAAAATTAGTGTGGGGAGGATTATTAGAAGAAGGGTTATTTGTTAGGATTGTTAAGTAAACTTATGTCAATCACTCCTACATTGGTTTGAAGATTTTGAGAAGATTTTTGATAAGTGTATAAAGGATTGGATCCATCAACTTCATCTTGAGGTGTCATTTGAGCCATGTTACAATTTGAAGATAAAGGAGAAGAGGTGCCCCAAGAGTGATGGTGTTCTTGGGAGGAAAATAAAGGGAGAAATGAACATCCCATATAGGATCTAAATGGATTAAGACTGTCTAAAATTATTTTGATAGGAGACCTCATTCTAACCAAGAGAAAATGAATAGAATGCAAAATGAAAGAGATAAAAAATTAGGTTGATAATCAGGGAAAGTAGCAAATAGAACTAGGTCAACCGGGTCAACCTAGTGTAAAAATAGGACCTATAGACTATATTGGGTTGACCAAGTTGTCTTAGTATAGTGAACATGGCTAAAAACCAAGGTCTGAGATAGTACAAAGTCAACCAAGTTGACCTAGTATAATAGACAAGGAAAAAATAAAAGGTTGATGGTAAGATAGGGAATAAAATAAGATAATTTGTAGCTAATCTAAGAAAGTGAATGTTTAAAATAAATAGACAATAAATTGAATTAATATTAGTCAATCCAAATGATGCACACAAAGCAAAAATATTGTACCAATACTGGCTAGTTTAAGTTCTTATGCACACAATTGAGAAAAGATCAAACAAACAACTTGGAAAGTAAAGCTAGCTAATTGGTCAACCTAGAATGTTTATTATATTATTAAGAATTATTTTTTATGATAGAGAGTTGGCTACAATCAAGGTAATAAATAGAAATCTATAGATGTTTTCAGGTGAGTTTAAGATGATAGGGACTATAGTGGTAATGATACAGGCTTGGTATTGGGGCCTTACCCCTCTCTTCACACACTATAATGATAAGGGTTTTGAGTGTTTAGCTATAATATACCATTAACCATGCTTTATACTTGACCAGAGTATCAAGTCAGCTTCCCCCTTAGTGATGAAATCCAAGTAAGTTGGCTTAGGTAGTCAAATTTTAAAATGTTTTTTGATGTTAAGTGATTTGGTTATGCATGCATAAAATAGAAATAATGAAACTAAATGATTAATTAAAAACCCTCATAATTATACTATGTAAACTATTATAATCATGTAAACAATTGAAATGAAATATGTGATTAACATACAAGTTAAATTCCAACTTTGAAACAGAGTATATTGAAAACACTATATGCACAACAAACAAAACTAGGTCAAGAATGTCGAGCTATCACTCTTGAAGATAGGGTCTGGAAAACCTAATAGGTCAACTAGGTCAACCTAGCTATTTTAGGAAATAAATAAGACATAGAACTAGGTCAACCAGGTCAATCCAGTTGGTTATGCAGAGGTAGTTTTGAAGGCTATAAAGTTGACAAGAAAGTATAAAATATAAATAGATAGAAGAATGTAAACTCACCTTGATGGTTTAGAGATATAAATTAAGGATATTATTGATCAAGAATCTCAAATAAAATTGATCTAACACCTGCAAACTAGGTCAAGTTAGTCAACCAAGTAATACAAAGACCTACTAAAAAAGTGCTAGAAATATACTAGGTCAACCTAGTCAACCTAGTTGGTTGAACTAGAGGCCTAAAATTGTACTAGGTCAAGCTGGTTGACCTAGTAGGTTGATCTAAAATTTTGGAAATTAGAACCTGTACTAGGTCAAGTTGTACAAGAACTATTGCAAAGTGGTTGAAAATACACTAGGTCAACTTGGTCGACCTATTAGGCTACACTAAGAGTTTAGAAAGTGTTGAAACCCTATATTAGGTCAAGCTGCTTGATCTAGTTGCCATTTCTAATGCACAAAGAAAAAGAATTTGGGTTGATATTGAACCAGTATGTCAAAATATATGATAGAAATGATAATAAAATAATGAAATAAATTAAATAAAAGTGAACAAATCCAATAAGGGTTGGATTCACATTGGGTTCATAAGAATGTATGAAATCAGAATTGCATTATACACATGAATTAATCTTAGATCAGATAAGATAGAGCACAACTACACTTTCAATTGGGTATCCACTTATTAAATAGGAGCATGACCAATATGGGGATCTGCTAGACCCGATTAGGGGATCACTTATACTATTTGTCACAACACATCATGCTAGGAAGGGTTCCAAAACCTACAGTCTAAGATAATCACACAACCCTAAAATAATCCTATGATTTGATATTTCACTTATACTAATAAACAAGAAAGTAAATTATTCTAATAACAAGAAAAGTAAACTAATCTAGTGCACACCAAAGCTTGTGGCACAATGTGAGGGGTTAGATGCAAAATAATGAAATATGTATAGGGAACTTCAAATAAAGTAAGTATGAGTAACACCCTAATACATAAAATATGAAGAGTAATATTATTCAAGCTAACACTTATGCTACTTCTATTTACTAAAAGAGAGGAGAACAAAGTTAGAATATACTTATTTAAATATGAACCCATCAAAATTGAATCTCTCCCTTGGCTAATGGGGATTTGCAAGAGGTTATTATGGTTTGTAAGAATCACTTTATTAGGATAAAGCATCCAAGATCTATCTATAAGACTAGATTCTCCAAATAAGAAACCTAAGTTAAGACTCCTCAAGTAGAATCATTCAAGTAGTAACTCTTTTATTGCATATTCTTGAAAATGACCAAAATGACCTTATATATATATATATATATATATATATATATATATATATATATATATCTTACCTAAAAATCATTCAAAAATGTTGGTTGTGCTAGGTCGATTGGGTCGAACTAGCACATTCTCAGGTTAATGCCTAAAGTTTGTGTTAGGTCGATGGGAAGGCAAAGAAACTTAAAGAGCTGAAATGACCCTAAAATACACTAGGTCAACCTAGTTGACTGAATAGGTCAAAATGGTGTAAATCAAGGAGAAGAAAGATAGAAAGAGGAAAATACTAAAAGAGTGTGTAAGGGAGAAAAAATAGCTTAGAAAAATGTTTTAAGAAGTAGTTAGATTAGAAATAATGTGGTAATAAGGGACAATAATCCTGTGAAGCACCAAAGGTCTACCCACCCCTTTCCTAGTACACCCCTTAAGGCATGCACTCAAAGAGATTGATTCATGATAGGTTCTTACAAGATGTAAATCATCAGTATTTGATAAATTTTAAAACTATTATGTATACACAATGAAGCAAAAACACACGCACAAAGAGTGACAAAGTGTGATAGTCGAGATCATGCATTTACTAGGTTACCATGGTAAAAATAAATGTTGATGGTATAATGATAAGTGATAAGTAGACTGCATGACCACATTTAAGCATGGTAGTTGGGTTCATTCATAAACGTAAGTTTCCTAGGTAAGGTATATGTATTCATGGGTATCCAAGGCAGGAAGTGTTCCCCATGAAAACATAAACTAGTCAGGTGAATCCAAAGGTATCTGAGGTATGAAGTGACCACAAGAAGACACAAAGTGGTCTAATGTGTACAAGGTATCACAAGTTCAAAAACTGGTCAACATGTAAATTATTGTCATTATGGTCAAAAAGACTAGGCAAAAGTCATCACAAAACATGCACTAATTTGGGCTAAAATAGACCAAAGGTGAGATGATGAGATAGTCGAGTGGGTGGAGAAGGTAGTCTCTATGGGTGGATACTGGGTGAGGTGTGTCAAAAATTTGATAAAAAAAAATTTTTGTGGTAAAGGAAAACATTTCCTAACATTTTGGAGGTCAAAATAGACCAAATGGATGGGTACTAGGTCAACTATTGGTCACCCTAACCATCGATAGTTAGGGTTCAAACCCTAAGATTTTGTAGGTCAAAATTAAAAAGTGAGTCATTTTGACTTATTTTTATTTGGTGAATCATTTCATTTTGGTAGTGATATATTTGATATTTTATGAGAGGTGTGTGATAGTGAGTGTTATTAGGTGATTTATTGAGGTGGATTGATCAAGCCACAGAGGGTATACTGATTTAGGATGCATTATGGACATAGATGAGGATGAGTCATGAGTCCCAAGATTCTTCCTTAATGGTGATTAAGAAATAAGGTAGGGGTTGCAGTTAATTGGTATATTAGTTTGGTTTGGTCAAAGGCATTTGAATTGGGTATGTGCTTGGTTAAATTAGGTGTAAATGTGCATTTATTGGGTTCTACCTTAGGGTTATGATTGTCTTATTTATTTTTTTTTTTGATGAAATTTGGTAGTTAAATTTGAAAATTTTTAGGGTGGGGTAGATAGTGTAAGGTGGAGGTTAGGAAGAGGTATAAATTTATAAGTATTTGGGTAGATTTAGGTATTTTTAGGTGGACCAATTTTGGGAATTTTCCATTGGTGGTCACACACAATGACCATCGATGATCATCCTAACCATCGATGGTCGATGACCATAGGCAAAAGGGTCACCTGACCATCGACAATCATCATGACCATCGGTAGTCAAGCCAAATGTTAAAAAAATTTAAGGCTAAGGTTATAGATCATGCTAGGTTTGAATGATTGGTTCTACGTAAAAGTAATGTTTTAAGGGCTTGATGGGTAATATTTCTATTTTTGGGTTTGATAGATGTGTGTAGGATAAATATGAGGTAGTGATTGGTAATTATCAAATGGTTAAGGTAGGGTAGGTTTAGAAAAAGGTGATAAGGTCGTAGGTAATCATAGTATAGATAATTAAGTTTATTTTCTAATGAACCATGCAAGCATGGGAGAAAATTTAGATGTGCAATTGAGTTACATGTATATTAATTTAGATTCACTATGGGATGAATCTGGAAGATTAGGAGCACATGGAGGAGGTTGGGCTAGAAGTGATGTTACACTACTAGCACATGTCATGGGATATGGTGATGATCATGACCCTCATTGAGATATGGGATCTAACCACATATACCTTCCTTCTTCCTATTGATGAGATGATGATCTTGCCAGAGGATGTGCACAGGATGACTTAGTTACCCATATAGGGTGATCCAATCTATCACATAAAATGAGAGGAAAGAGATGATTTTTTGGAGCTACTATATAGAGATGACCATGATCTTGTTAGATGGCATACTAGAGGCTTTAGCTACACTCTATTGTATTAGAGGGTGAGGGATGATAGGAGGCTACTTACGATCATCATGATTATGGTATCATGATTTACTTTACCTAATTCAAGCAATGGGAAGTTTTTATATCTACTACTAGGGGTATTGGTTGAGATGTTGCTAGGTCACATAGTGTTTGGTTGGGTGCCTATGCTAATAGTGTAGATATACAATGATTCCTGGGGTTTCAAATCCCATAAGAGATATGGCATCAACATCAAATTTATTCTACACTATTTGGCATATGAGCACATCTAAGTATTTTGATTGATTGGGCTATCACGGGAGGGTTATGCCTAGATGGATTTCATAGTTAGCTTATTGAGGTGGAGATATAATTTTTCCCTCACAAGAGCAGGAGGTGGGTTACATGATACATACTAGTTTAGAGTTGTATTATAGTCCTTTTTTTTGGTGATGTGATTTTCAAGCCATACGTAAGGTTTCCAGAATAGATTAGATATAGGAGACACACATTATCCTTGTAGAGTTATAGGTGGATCCTTAATGGGCAAGATGGGGAGGTAGAGCTCATCCCATTTGATAGGGTATGAAGGCAGTTTGGATTGGTAAATGGGATTCCAAACCCATTTCCAAGATATAAGTGGGAGGATATGGAGATCTTACTACCTTAGCCATATCTAGTATGGCCTTATTGAATCATGAGGAGTTACTAATGCATCCAAAGATAGATAATGTAAGGTTTATATATGGGTACCCTACATGGTACTAGGCAGTATGTGAAATAATAGATTTTGGTGGTGATGATGGTGACAAGTAGCCTATAGATGTTGACCCAGTTGGTGGAGGTGGCTAAAAGACACAGGTACCTGGGATTACCCTAAATGTACAGGTAAGAGCAGTGCTAGCTACATCATAGACTCAGGTGGTATCTTTATAGGGTTAGCTAGCTACAACATAGGGTCAAATAGTTATGGTCACATGTGAGAGGGACTAGGCTAGGGCTACACTATCCTTGGTTACCTAGGAGAGAGACTCCTTGAGGCAAATTGGAGGAAGAGCCATAACACTTTTAAGACCACCAAGCACTATCCCCATTGCTCAGTATCTAGCCATAGTGGAGGGTCTATGTTACTATGAGGCCATAGTCCTGAGACATTGTCCTGATGAACCCCGATGGGGTGAATACAAATTTAGTTTGGTAGGTGGAACTAATGTGACAACACCAAGTCAATGGGATTCTTCTGTAGGTGGATAGGTAGGTACCTTGAGAGGACAGGCACCAAGAGGTAGTAATTCCCCAAGAGATATTAGTACCCCAAGGGCATAGTTATGAGATAGTTTATGATATATTGTATATAATTTTGATACCAACCTATGAGTCAATTCAATAAGATGTAAATTTTGAGAGAGAGAGACATGTATATTTTTGTATACATTATGATGTTATTTGATGATAAAATCATGACTCATATATGTGATCCTTGTTTATTTCTCATGGTTCATGGTTTGTGATGTGATGTTTATATGGATCATTGATGATGCTATATTGATTATGCTTATGTGATTGATATAGATGCTGATGTGGACTCACCTAACTAGGCATGTGATGAGATGCATTTGATTTATGTTCATATGATGTTTATGTGATAATGATGTTCATGATAAAAATTTAATGAGTATATGCTTCATCATTTAGATTTAGACATGTGATAAAAATGGTTCATTGCTTTATTACTCATGGATGTTATGATGTTGATATGATATTTGATGGATATGCTAATGACATATGTTTTTTTTCTTGGTATATGCTGATATGATATGGATATACTAATGATGGTTATTTTGATTAAGATAAAACACATAAAGTAAGTTAAACAACAAAGAAAGAGTGAGAAGATAATCAAGAGACAAAACGTCTAAGTGAATATATCAACTAGTCATGAGAGGATAAGAAGGAGGCACAGTTTTCCTTCCTTGACAAGGACTAATAGAAACTAAAGTTGGATTTGGCTTAAAGAACATAATCCCATCAAATGCTTCACATTAGCATTCCATATTTGGTTAAAAAAGTGTCTTGAACACATAATGTCAAGTGAGCTCAAAATCCTTTGCTTACAGTGTATAAAGGGGATATGGATGGAAATGAAGCCTTCTTGTGTTACTAGCATGCCTCTTTTATAGGTTACCAAAGATTTAGTATAAACAAGTCTATGTCATATAAAGTGTAGACTGATCAATGTGGGAAGTCTACTCATGAGGGATGATTGTGACTATCATAATTATTGCTCATGAGAGCCGATTTGGCTTTCAAAATTATTTTGTTTTTACTTTTTCTTGACAATGGGTCATTTTCTTATTTTTATTGATCGAGGGTGTTGGAGAAGTTGATCAATGTGGGAAGATTCCAATAAATTTCTATTTTATGATAAATACCTTGCTCAACCATATTTCAAGGAAGTGGTCTAGGTTTGTGTGCTTTGCTTAATGCCTTTGATAGTTATCCTTCAAAGGAGTATTCCACCTTACTTTTAGTAAATTTTGATATGTTTTAGGTAACTATCCTTCAAGGGAATAGTCTATGAATGCTAGGGATGAACCAAAATTACTTTTAGTTATGACTTTGCTTTTTATTTTTGCTTGACATAGAATTTTCTATATATGCTTAAGGGTTCACATTTATGAAGGAAAAACTAACAACACAAGAAAGTTTATTAGGTGTAAAGAGGTTTAGGTGACAACGATCATGGGAATCCATCTTGTAAAAGGTGCAAAAAGTACCATGAGAATCATTCCATGGGTAGATCCATGGTACCTATTTTTAAATATTAGACTATGATTATGATGGATGATTACATGATTTAGTTTTAATTGATTGTCCTTGAAATAGGGAGATGAATATGGTTTGAAATCAAGGGATGAGCTTAAGTGAGACAAAGAGGTGATTTTGATCCTTCTTTAATAAAACAAAGGATGCAGATGCGAAGCATTGAGGGGCTCAAGTTTTGGGTTGCCTTTGAGCATGGAAAAATAGTAAGCTCTTGACTCGTACTTATGAGTTATGATATAAGGTCCAATCCAATTGAAAGAAAACTTTCCTCGCTTGCTTTTCTCTATATTGGTGACATGTTGGTTTTCCTTCAAGATGAGGTATGTGATATTGAATTCTCACACTATAAGGTGTTTGTTATAGGCACACTTGATTCTCTCTTGATATACATGAAGATGGGCAAGGGAAGCTAACAGATGCTCATCAAGTAGCTCAAGCTAGACTAAACATTACTGATGATATTTATATTCAAAAATAATATCCTATAGGGATATACGAAGTGAAGGAATTTGGGCTTCGAGAGGTAAGATAGTCTGCACTCTAAACACAAGATAAAATGGGGTAGCACCTATAGGGGTTTGAATGCTAGTATGATATGCCCATAAGGTGAAGGGGATGTGAAAATTCTAATCTTGACCAGATGTATTGACCATTTTAGTGAGCATATTGTTGAGGGTTTTTTTAGAGGCATCAGTCTATCCATTTGCTTATGCATGATAGGGTGATGAGAACTAAATTTGATGCCAAATGAGTCACAAATACCTTGGACTTGCTTGTTTTTAAATTATTTTCCATTATCGGTGATGATTTAATGAGAAACACCAAAGTGGTAGATGATGTTATGGTTGATGAAATCAATAATTTTATCAGCCTTGGTTGAAATGAGAGGGGTAGCCTCTATCGACATGGTGAAATATTTTATGGTAGTAATAATAAATTTATGTCATTATGAATAATGGGGGTTAATTTCACTAATAATATCTAGACCCCATTGTGAAAATGGCCAGAAAACATTAGATACCTAAAGACTATGGCTAGATGCATGATGTATATTGGCATATTGTTGACATTTAACACATTTTTTCACATAATCATAACAATCTTGATTAAGGGTAGGGTAGTAATAGCCAAGATGAAGGATGCATTTAGTGATGTCTAGGCCACTAAAGTATCCCCCATGGATCCAATCATGTGGTTCCTTGATAGTATGAGAGGCTTCATGACTACATAGGTAGCAAAAGAGGAGACAATCAAAGTCACATTTATAAATAATTCATCTCATAATGGTATAACATGAGTTACTCTAGATAAAAAAAAATTTATCATTCTTGGAAAGACTAGAAGGAACAATGGCAAGGCTGAGATAGTCTAAGGTTTGTTGATATTAAAGGTTGGGTTGGGTTTCCTCCATGTTAAAGATGGTGGGAGAGTCTGGTTTAACATAAGAGGGCTAGGTAAGTCTAAGGATGATGATAGATAGCTTAGATTCAGAGGGTTCAAATGGAATCTAAGAGGTAAGGGAAGCCATTGTATCAACAAACTTGTTCATTAATCATGGGTTTGATTGGATATGGTAGTATTCAAATGATGTTAAGAGCTCATTAACCAATTGTTTGTACTATTGAAAAACATCATTCTTATATTGATAAGATTTTTTGATCTAATTGACCATAAGTTTAGAGTCACCAAATATTTTGATCATTTTGACTCCCAAGGCTAACATGATTTCAAGTCCTATGACTAGGGCTTCGTACTTAACCATATTATTGTTACATTCAAGATCTAGCTTGACTGACAAAAGGAGGGGCTCTCTTTGAAGGGAGATAAGGATGATGTTGACTCCCCCACCACATTGACATGTTGATCCATCAAATAACATGGTCACCTAATAGGTGAAGTTTTCCTAAGAGAGGGTTGTGATGGACTCATCAAGGAACTCAAGAGGAAGAGGTTGGTTGTCTGCCAATGGTGCTTCAACCAATTGATCAGTTATGACTTTCCCTTCAATTAAATTCTATTGAATAAACTCAAGGTCAAACTCCACTAAAATCATGATCCATTTGGCCATACATTAGTTTTTGTATGGATAGAGTATATATACTTGAGTGAGTTGGTATTGGTTATGACATGGTTCTTGTGGTTAAGAAGGAAGTGGTAATGTTTAGTGGCCACAGAGACTAAAGCTAAGAAAAAAAATTCAACATGGGTGTATTGATTCTCATATTCTACAAGTGTGTGATTGATATAGTAGATGGTTTTCTCTTTGTGTTTTTCATCTCGATGAGTAAGCATGCCCCATAGGGAGTGGTTAGTGGCAAAGATACAAAGGTAGAAAGGTTGATCATCTTTGGGAGGTATGAGGATAGGTGGAGATAAGAGGTAATTTTTAAGTGAATCAAAGGAATTTTCATATTCATTATTCCACTTAAAATGGGTATCCTTCTTCAAAAGGTGATTGGAAGGGTTGGCATCAGTTCAAGAGCTAGGAAATAAAGTGATGAATAGATTGGATATTCCCTTGTAAATTGTGGAGTTGCTTGAGGTTGATTAAAGGAAGCATGTAGAGGATGACTTTGATTTTGGTAGGATCAAATTTGATTCCCTAAAGGTAAATGATAAAGATAAGGAGCTTTCTTGATAAGACCCTAAAAATTCACTTCTTGGAGTTAAGGTAGATGTGGTAATGGATGAGTTGCTCAAATATGATCTTGAGAATGGCTAAATGATCCTTATGATATTTGGATTTCCCAAGAATGTCATCCACATGGTCCTCAATAATTTTATGGATAAGGTTATGGAAGATATAGGTCATGGCATATTGGTAGGTTGCACTAGTGTTCTTTAGTCCAAAAGGTATGACCCTATAGTAAAAGGTCCCCCATAGGGTGATAAAGGTGGTTTTGTGCTCATCTTTGAAGGAAATTAGGATATTATTTTAGCCTAAAAATCCATCCATGAGAGATAAACATCTCATGATCATTTGTAAGGTCAACTAGTTGATTAATGCTTGGTAGAGGAAAATCATCTTTTAGGCAATCAAGGTTGAGGTCACAAAAGTCCACATAAATGCATATTCCCCCTATGGATTTGCTGACAAGCATGATGTTTGAAACCCATTAGGAATAGTCAATGGGTTGAATTAAATTGATAGATAGGAGATGTTGAAGCTCTTCTTTGATGATAAGGGCTATGTGAGGGTGCATTTGTCAAAGTTTTTGCTTAATGGGCTTGGTGACATGGTTGGTGATGATTTTATGGGTGGCAATGGCAGGGTCAATTCTAGGTATGTAAACATATGGCTAATTCAAGGCTATGTTGTGGTCTTGGAAGAAAGAGGGAAGTCCTGAAGCTCATTAAAATTCAATAATTATATAATTTTTACAATACAAGGATTATCTAGAGTACCTAAGTTGATATCCTTAGTGTATTTATTCAAGATGATTGAAGTCTCAATAGGAAGATATTTATGGATGGAAGAACTTAGTGTACCAAGATAGGTGAGAATGGAGTCATCATCCTGACACTAAACAATATTAATGGTAGAAGAGTCATCTACTATCATCTCAGGATGGGTCATAGGGATGGTTATGGTCACCCCTTCCTTTTGATAAGTTAGGGTTCTAAGGTTGATCATGTTGATGAAAAAAAGTTAGGGGGGATGATGTCATCATCCTCACACTCTGATGGAGAAGATGTTGGTGAGGAAGGAATGTCTTCCTCAATGATGGTGATAGTAGGTTATTTGGATTTCCTCTTGTTGGGTAGAATGAAACTGAGGTCATGTTTTTCATGAGGCTTTTTGGTTTCAATGGAAAACAACCCGTGTGGGCCATGCTCATATTGTCCTAGGCCAAATCCCTTCCAAGCACACCTATGGAGGTATATCTTAGCAAAGTTTGAGTTGTCTAGATAGGATAGGATAGAGATGAATGATTGAGGTGAAAAGGAGGTGGCAAAAGCATCAAGTGGTTTATCAAGTCCCCCATAAATGAAATGGGTTTGATAGTTTAAAGGTCCAAGGGAAATAATAGATCTAATATTGGGTCATAGCTGGGTTGGTTGTTAATTTTATCATACTCATGTGGAGTAGGGAAGGTGTCAAGGGTCAAGAGGCACTATTCCCTAAGTGAAAGATGTTGGAATACAGACTCCATGTTGTCTATGGTGGGGATTTGATCTGATGGGATTGATGAGTTATTAGATGCCTCATTGGTATAAGAACACATGACTTCATATTTTATGGTTGAAGGCTTGTTTTTGACTAATGAGGGTATGTTGGATGGAGGTAGGAGGATGTCATTAGGTTGATAAGTCATGTTTCATGACAAAAAGGGACTTGGGTTAGCTTGTATAGTGACAACCTAGCCTTTGTGTTCAAATTTTATGTAATAATGAATGGTAGAGGGTACACAACCCATAAAGTGTATCCAAGGTCATCTCAGAAAAACATTATACTAGAGCTCACCTTCCACTACATAGAAGAGCTCTAGAAGTATGTGAGGTCTTAAATGTATATGAAATACAATAGTTTCCAAAGTAGAGGCCATGGTATCATTGAAGGATCAGAAGATGGTTAAGATTTTAGACATGATATTGTTTGGTAGTTAGACTTGATCATAGGCATGGGAGGAGATGATATTAATGATGGTTCCCCCATCATGCCCTATTTGATAAAGATTTGGTTGATGTAATAAATGATGAAAAGAGGGGGATCTGGGTCATTAAGATGGATGGAAGGTATTTTCAAATCCTTAAAAGTGATAAGGTTAAAAATTTGGACAGTGCCAACAAAGGCCACCAGAGGTTGAGGGTATTTAGGATGGACCTTTATTGATTTTAATGCCTCTATCATTATTTGGCAATGATTAGGTGAGGTAGAAAATAACTTGTATAGGCTCATCTTTACCAAGGTTTGGTGAAGTTGTTTGAGAACCACTCTCCTAATTGATTTGGAGGAGTTGGATTAATAACTACCCAAGATAGATACTTTGGGTTTGGACAAAGGTGAAGGTGTTTGAATTTGACTTGGTTAGGAGGTGGAAGATGGGTATGTCCATGGGATGGACACTTTGGCCATCCCCTTCTCCATTTACTGAGTGTGTGATCATGTGAACACCTGGATAGTATGGATAGAAAGAAGAGTTGGGGTAGGAGATTGGTTTAGTTCCTCATCACTCTGAGGTGAGAGTGGGAGAGTAGGTAGGAATTAGCTAGTGGTTGTTGTTTGTTGGATTGGTAGTGGTCTCGTGGGAGGTACATCTATTAATAGATCATCTTCATCATAGAGCTAATGTATTATAGTTTTGAGAGCTTTACAATTCTTCATGTTATGTTTGGGTGTCTTATGATAGGAGCACACCTGGAGGTCATTTTATCATATGGGTTTTAGACTTAGAGGATCAAATGGTCTAATAGGAGGTAAGGTCAAACAAGAGGCTTGTAGTAACATTTGGAATATAGTTGAGTAAGACTCAATTAAAGGTGGAGAGGGTTTAGGGGTTTTGGCTCTAGTTGGTGAAATGGAAGTCTTTTAGAAATAGGTTTGGTGGTAGAAAGTTTGGGAAAAGTGGTGCTCTTGGTTGATGGTTTTCATTTTGGTAAGGTGGTTGATAAGTTGGGGGTAGAAGATTTCAAGGTAACTAGGTTGGTTATTGGTGGCTCAAAATAGATGGGCATGTCAGAAAGCAAGAGTGATGGGGTAGTCAAAAGTGGTGGTTGGCTTTTGGTAAAGACAATTGGCTTCCTAATCAAATTAGAGTTATGAGGCCCCAAAATAGAGGGTAAGGTTGAGGGAGGTAGAAGTTTGGCCCTTCGGATTTTTTATGGCTTTACCTCCTTGGTTGACTTAGCTTAGTGTTTAGTTGGTGGATCTAGTGAGGTTAGCTCCGGTTTTAATAATGGGTGATTAAGGCTCTACATAGGGAAGATTCTAAGGTTTTTGGTTGGTTTGGTTGAAGTGATAGAGGATGATTTGGTTATTTGGTATTTGGTTGCTTTGGATGGTTGAGAAATGGTCAAGTTGGTAAAGGTTCTTATTAGTTCGACTAATATAATGGTGGGATGGATAATAGGAGTTGTGGGTTAGTCTACCAAAAATGTGGTTAGAGGTTATTTTTTGGTGATGTAAGGGAGCCCCAATTATTTTCAAAATGTGACTTGATCCACGTCAAGTTTGGAGACAAATTCCAACCTCTAAACTAGTATAAAGAATGGTTTATAGACTGGTCTTGTTCCCTAGGTATTAGACTCAAAATATAAGGGTGGTGGTGGCCTCATCATTTTATACAATCAAAGGATGCAAGGTGGATATGCGTTGTTCTTGTATGGTAGGTATAGATATGGTGTTTTCCTCCTTGGGAATGATCTTCAAAGGGAAAGTGAATTATTTGGTAGTTGAGGGAGAAGGTAAATTGGTGATAGTTACTTGCTCAGGTATGTCAGTTGAAGGAGGGGTTGATGACTCCATTACCTGAATAACTGGAGGAGGGTAAAATTGTACCTCCTTGGCTTGGGTATCTAAAGGAATAGAAGGTAATCCCATTACCTCAATAAGTGGAGAAGGTGAAGAACATGTAGATTGGGTGGTAGGTTCTTCTGTAATAAGCGTGTCAAGAACCATATTGACGATATGGGCATCATGATATCACTCAAATTTATTATTATTTTATTTGTAAGGTGTGTGATTAGGAAAATGTTGTTTTAAAATGTCAAGGGCATGGTTCGTAGGTGCATTGGGGTTTTGAAACACAATCTCCCTCTTCTCAATGTGGGTTTAGATAATGTTTTTGAAGGTATTACACCTACTAACATCATGCCCCACTACTTGATGGAAAGCACATAGGTCATTCTTTTTGTACCAACTAGTGTAGGATGAGATGAATCAAATTGTTGATGGGGTTTGATGGGAGGAAGTTGTATGATGTTATCTTTTAGTAACTTTTACAAGACTGAAGAGTAAGATCCCCCAAGCATAGTAAATTGCTTTTGATTGTTTCAGTTTTGGTTTCTTGTGTTTTGTTTTGAGGATTTAGAGGAGTTTGGTTGATTTATAGATAGTGGAAGAATGGTTTTAAAGACAAGTACATTCATAGTTCCTTTGATCTTGGCATTGGTATTGGTTTGGTTGCTTGGTTTAAAAGAAGAAGCCTCATTGGTTTTGTAGGTAGAGTTTTTGTTTTTCAGCTTTAACTTCTTTTCATTAATGGATCTATTTCCTAGATTAAGTGATATGGTAAAATATTTGTCAAAGTTTCTAAATATCTAAACATGCAACATAGAAGATATGTGCTTGACACATGTTCGAGTAAAAAGTTCAATCAGTCCAGGTTGGGGTGAAAATAAGCAAAGTTAATTGATTAGACTTATCTAGCAAGCTAAAAAAATAGTAATAGGTTCATCATAAAAAATTTGGATAGAATAGAGGTTAGTGATAGAAACTTTCTTCGAGATGTTTATTGAAAATTGATCCAAGAAATTTTGGGATAGCTAGGCGAAGGAAAACAAAGAGTGTTTATTTATGTCACTATACATCAAGTGTTGGACAAGATAGGAACATGGGGAAGGTACGAAAGAGGGCATCATCATATGCAATCAAATAAAATGCATGCCTAAACATTCTAAGGTGTTTTTGGGAATCCTCCTTACTCTAAAAGTTAAAAATTTTGGGAAGCTTCCACTGAGGAGGATAAGGTCTAATAGGGACAGATAGATGAATGGGTTCATTGCAGATATGGTTATATGATAAGATGTTGTGAGCACCAGAGATGGATGGATCTAAGGTATTCATTTTATCTACAAGTATTTTAATTAGATTTTTTTGGGGTTGTGCACCTAAAAGATTGTAAGATGCATACTATTGTGGTGGTTGGATGACATATTGATAATTGGTAAGAGGTTGAGGAGCTGCCACATTTTGATACATGGACATAAGTGGTTGGATGCTATGTAGGGGTAGGTAGATGTAGGTGGTTGGGTAGTAGGTAGAAATACATTCCCTTGTGGGTTAGGGATGTAGCCTAGGTTTAGTGAAATGGGCACCTGTTGAGGGATCAAAGTGGGTTGGGTAGGATCTATGGTTGGGTTTGTAATAAAAGGGTAGGTAGTGATCTTGGTACTGATATGTGGTAAAGGTGGAAGGTATAGAAACCACAAGATTTTGAAGTAGGGTGGTGACCAATGGATTTGGGGTAGCCGAAGGAAGGTTGGAAATTCCATAAGTAGGTACTCCCATGCTGAGTGGAGTATAGGTGGTTAATGGTTGGGTTGTTCTTAGGGTAAAAGAGTTATTGGTAGAGGTGGAAGGTGTAAATGTATAGGTAGGTTGAGTGTGTTAGTTTTCAATAGTGGTATCAAAGTGATTATTGGTAGATGAATATATTTGGGTAGTCAATGGTTGGGTTGTGACTGTGGTAATATAAGTATTCCCCATAAGGTGGGAAGGCATGCCATAAAGTGGTTCTATAGGTGGATTTGAAGTAGAGGTATGGTAAGGCATGGTGTTGAGATAATGTTGAATCACCACATGATTGTTATCTAAAAAGGTGGAAAATTTTGTATCTCTTTGGAGAAATACCAAAGGGAAATAAAGAATTCATAAAGGATGAGGAGAGTCTTCTGAGTCAGAGATGTACTCCATGGATGAGGAGGTAGAAGAGGTTGATTGGCTTAGTGATGGGTTCTGTCCTATTAGATTCTTTCATTATTAGTGAGTTAGAACCATACAAGATAAGGGAAAGAGAATACAAAAACAATCTCACCACTCAAATAGAGATAAGATAACAAATGAGCAAGGAAATCAAACACACACTAAAATGTACTTTAAGTCCTAAAGTTTTTTAGTCTCTCATTTGGCTTATGCCTTAAGCTTTAGGAACCATGTGACTAAAATTTGCCTATAGACCGGGTACCAAAAAAGAAGTCTATGGTTGGTTTCAGGTTATGTTTAGGCTCTCAAAAATATCTATATTAGAAATCAATACATGGTTTGGTATTAGGGCCTACCCCCTCACTTCACACACCATAATGATAAGAGTGTTAGGTGCTTAGTCAATATATATCAATTTTTAGAGTTTATACTCAACTGCAAAGTTGAGTTGGTCCTCCCCTTGGTAATGACTTCCAAGAAAGATTTCTAGGAAGTGTAAGGTGATCCACGAGATGATGAAATCTTAGTTGGCCCTTATGTCAATTTGTTTTGATGCTTGATTGATGAAAGTGGTTTGGTTTGTGTGTGTGATACAATTGATGCTATGATCAAATTAATTTTATTTAATTTAACTAAGTGAGCTAAATTTGTAAGCAACTAATGGATGTAGTTGATTTTAAACCCAAAAGAAATTTTAATTTCATTTATGAGAATATAATAAAGAGAAAACCATATAGATGCAAAAAAAAGAAGACCCAATAGAGACTCAAGGGTCCCACTGGGCATGCCAAAATGTTTCATGTAAATTTTTGCTTATATTCCATTAGATGAAGAAGAAAGAAATTAAGTATGGGTATGGTTGAAAAACCTATTTGGTTATGCACGTGATAAATCAGATGATTGTAGAGAGCTCCTCTTTGGCTTAGGAGGATGACCTACAAATAAGATAACACTAAATCAAATGGTTAGTTAAATAGATAGCTGGGTGGATTACCTAACACTAGCTAGATCTCAAAAGTAAGAGCTTCCTTGGGGGATGTCAATCTACACATTTTAAACAATTAATTTTATAAAATAGAATATAAAGTACTTACATTAATAATCAAAATGTACTGAAATTGAATACAAGAAATGCTTGATAAAAAAATAGGTGATAATGACTAATTTTAGCAATAAGCAGTTTAATACTAATGCTAAACAATTTGGGTCTGCTTTAGAAAATAGGTTGGAGGTCTATGAATAGGTCAAGGAAATAAAAGTTAGATTTGGTTGAGGATAGGTAGGTGAAAATATATTTTTGTTATTTTCTACCATAGTGACCGTCAGTGGTTGGTGTGACCGTCGATGGTTAAGGTGACTATCGACAATTTAAGTATACATAGGTGGTTAGATAGACCATCAACAGTTAGGATGACCATCGATGGTTACTATGTGTTAGATTGGGGTTGATAACAGTTAGATTGACAAGTTTCTAGAAGATAATTTTAGGAGGTTAGTTTTTGTTGGTCTAATTACAAAATACAAATAAAGTGATTGAATAAGATCAACAGGTTAGGCTCTTTAACCATAGTGACCATCAATGGTTGGTGTGAAAATACTTATCTTATAGAAGGTTGATCTAATGAATGGTTGGGGTGGTTTTCTCATTGGTAGAGTCTGGTTTGAATCCATTAAAGTAATGGTACTTGGATATAAATTGAGGGGTGTCAATAAGTTGGCTCTCTATTGTGATGGCTAGATCATTGGATTACTAGAAGAATGACCTACAAAGACACTCTAGATGCAAAAACTCTTGAAGTCCTAGATATACCTAGCACCTTTTGCTCCTCTTTTCTTATAGGAAGGAAGGAGAGGTACAATAATACATTAATAAGGGGTCTAAATTTTTGTCTAATTTTAACTCACATATGCATTAGCTCACACAAGAATTAGATAATCTAATTATAGAAAATCAAGTCAGAGTGAAGTGTGATTGAAGTTAGTTTAGACATGGATCCTAATCATTGACAGTCAGGGTGAAGTTGGGTTAAAAGGTAGGTTTAGTCATTAAGCTAAATTGACTAGCATTTAGGTAAGTTTGTTGGTCGAATGGTCTAGGCTAGGCCCAAGGGGGTCCCGAGGTGCTTTAGGGGAATTATAACATTCAAAAATATTGTGTGTGTATTTTTGGTGTCTACAGTTTGATTGATGTTATTAATTAATGAAAAGGTGAATATATATATTATAGAATAGGTTGGATAAACTAACCAAATAATAACTAACTAATAGTTATGAAACTATAATTCTAATCATTACATTAACTAAATAATGTAATACAATAGTTATGTTAACAATTTAGATGTTAAAATAATTTCATGTAAATTATTTGTGGAGGCAAAATGATTGGGATTTGAATCACCATGCAATGCTTTAGTATATGATGGTTTACATTCTTCATGGAAAGAGAGCCTCTTTTCCCAATCACTATGTCAAAATTGCAACTCTGTTGGTTTCAATTAGGCGACATCTATATTGACAGGTTAAAGAGCCTAACATGTTGGGGTCAGATTAGTTGTGTGTGATCAAGTTTTATCTTGGTGATTGCAATAGATAAATTGTTTTCATTACAATGGCATTGGAAAAATTAGTAGAAACCAAGAGCAATTTAGAATTTCAAGTTTCAGATTGGAATAAAAAATTGAAGTGGACAAGGGTGTACATATAATCAATGTCAAGATCAAAATTATAAATCTGTTGGGGTGATAAAAAATGGTGTGATGTGGTTGGTATTTAAAAGATTGTATATATATATATATATATATATATATATATATATATATATATATGTATATATATAAGACGGATGTTGGATTTACATGACTTCACCCATCAAAAATGGGTACACAACTTGCAAGGTGGTGAGCTCTTTGATTGGATCTTTGTTATTGTGAAGGGTTGATGAGGATAACATGATGTTGATTTGATTGTGATAAGGCTCCATATCCGATGTGCATCTCAAGTTAGCACTAAAATGCCAATGAAATAGAGACAAGACATTCAGGTTCCAAAGTCTATATTATAAATTATGTTCGTCTATGTTGCCAATATATTTACACCTAAAGAAATAATGATAAGGCCACATAGAACATAGAAGTGGTGAAAGATTTCAAGGTGAGTTGGGCGATGATGATGAGGGGAAATGACAACATATTTCATGTCATATCATACACCAAAGGGCCCATATCATACACATACCCCAACTTTAGGTATGGTTGATGAGTTTAATTTTCTCAAGCATTATGGGGTGCCCACATCATACACTTAAAAGATGAATATACTCCATAAATGGGAAAAAAAACACTTATACATTCCTTCCGGTGTAACTTGCACCTTTGGGACAACTGTTAGTTAATGTTTATATATATATATATATATATATATATATATATATATATATATATATATATTTTATATTTTATATTTTATATAACATATATGAATATTATAATATATAGTTTTTTTCTAAAATTATATTATATTATATAATAATGTTATATTATATTATATTTTAATTTTATATTATATTTTAATAGTATATATATTAAAGTGTGTTTTTTATAATATAGTATAATATAATTGTAGAGTAAAAATTTTACTCCACGTTGCATTCTGATTTTCGGTTGCACACTGCAGATTTTGTTCCTACATACATGGGTCGTGACGGTAGAATTTTGAAACAGAGCGTGGGCTTGATTCATTTTCCTTCTAAGTGTCAAAGAGCAAAAAAAGTTTCCAAGTGGCATCATCTGAACATGGGTTCTTTTTCCCTTTTTGATTCTTTTGTATCATTTTTGCCCAAGTGTCGAATACAAGCGAAAGCCACCAAGTGTCACTTTTTGAGATACAGAATCAACCAAGTGGCATCATTCGAGGCACCTTTCATAACTTTCAAGAGAGCCAAAGAACGTGACACGTATCCAATAATAACTCAGTATAATGCACCACATGTCAGCACCCACGTTTCATCTTTTTTTAGCAAAAGGTTTCAACAAGCTAAGTATCAGGATCAGGTAGAAAGCACCAAGTGGCAATCACGAAAGGCTCTAGACTACTTTTCCAGAAGAATGCAGAAGTCACCACGTGTTGGCATCTGAGAGATAGTTGGTTCAATGCCTTGGTTCTATAGGACAGTTCAATGCCTCGATTCAATATTTTGGTTCAAGGTCTCGGGTATGTGTAAATGGCGCGCAGCGTTGAACCGTTGAACCCTTGAACCCTTGAACCAATTTTGGTTCAACAGGCGATTCAAACGAGTGTCCCAAAAACCAAAGGGGTCAAGCCCCTTTTACAGGGTAGTAAGGTGTTGTTTCATTTTTGTTTAAGTGCCAAAGACAAGCAGAGGCCGCCAAGTGTCGCTTCTTGAGCCCTTTCTACTCCATTCCCAGAAGCCACCACATACCATTAGAAAGAGCAGCAGAAGACACCACGTATCTTCCCAGAAGCTGTTGAAGCCTCCACGTGTCAACATCTGAGAGATCATCTTCAAGTTTCATTGCTCAATAAAGATTGTGCTGGGTCCCAGGTTTTATTTCAAATGACTATAGAAGCTATCAAGTGTCACCACCTGTAGGAGCCTAACATGCGTCTTGAATATTTTTACAAGCATAGTTAAATAGCAAGCAGAGATTACCACATACATCCTTCCCCCTTTTAAGAGTTTCTTGAGTAAGGAATGCAGTGAGTCTTATTTGTTGAAATTGCTAATTATCAAAGAAGCAGATTACGACAGGTGTCAATGGTGGAGCGTTCTTAAGCGAGATATAGGGAAAGTAGAAAGTGTCGCATGTCTTTGATAAATTAGGCAAAAAGTGCCAAGTGTCATCCTTTGGTATCTCCAAAGAAATAAGAGGATTTTTAGGGAATTGACTAAGTGTCCTCTTCCATTTCAATAGAATAGAAGGTCCTGTATAGACACTTCCAACTCAGTTAGAGTTCAGTTTGGGCCGTAAATTTGGGAATGCACGCGATCAATCTAGAGGGAAACTCAGCTGGAGTTAATTCTAGTAGATAGAATAGTTTACCAGGTAGACTTTTGGGGCTGAAAAACATTGAAAGTGTTGTCTATTTGTCCCCTATGAGTTAAAGGCCGAGTAGAATTGTGCAGGAAAGGGGGCGATGGAATGAGACATCTGAAGCTATAAAGAGGAGTGCAGGGATCACTGGTTGGAGGAGAGGATTAGAAAAAGGGAGAGAATTTTTTGAGAAAATTATTAGACTTGCTAGAGTTGTGATTAGGAACATCATTTGCCTTTGTTCTATTTTCTTAAGTTGTAAAGTTTATGTAACTGTGCATGTTTATGTGCCTTTTATATGAATGAAAATTAATGAGAAGAGAGTTTTATGCCTTTGTTGATGTTTCTTGTATCATTAAGAAAGTAGTCTAAGCTGTGAGCCTCTATTTCTATTTGTTACATTGATCATGCCTCATCTGCTCTTTAATGTAATTGAATCTTACATATGTTTCACTGTGTTTAAGATTAAGGATCAAAATTACACTCAGGCACATCGCCATAGTTAGATCTCATTTCTTGCATTTGCATTTCTATTTAAATTCCTATCCTTTTTCCCCCACACTTGATATAAAGAAGAGATCAACTTCTCTAAAATTTGGAGGTTGTTTCAAGATGCAAGTCCCACATCTTGAAACTTCTCATTGTTGTTGATTAGAATCAAGTGCAATTTTAAACATCAACAGTTTTTGGCATGCCCAGTGGGACTCGATCTTGAAGTTTCTTTCAAGACCGTATGAACTAGAGAGCTATGAGGAGCTGGAGCTATAGACCAGTCACCAGATCACAATCCACTACAAATCCAGGTATTCTTTTGCCACCTTTGGTAACAAGTCCAAGAAGAAGAGCTAACCAGTTTGTACCAATACCAAATATGGGAGCCCCCATACCCCTAAGAAATTATGCAAGCTGGAACACTGGTAGTCCCTTAATCCTCCCAACACCACCAGCCATTTGGGATCCTATCCCAGTAAACACCCTAAAAGATATGCCCAAATTCAATGGGCAAGACTCTAAAACACCTATGGAACATCTTTAAGATGTATCAGATGTTTGTGTTATACATGTTGTCACACAGCAAAATGTGGCTATAAGATTATTAGCATCTTCTTTCAAAGGGAAGGCTTTAAAATGGTATTGGTCTTTGACCCCAAATACCATATCTACATGGGACCAGCTCAGAGATCTATTCTTTGAAAGATTTGTAGAGAACGGTGATAAGTCTTCTTTGTTATAGCAGTTAATCACCATCCAGAGGGGACCACAGGAAGACATGACTGACTTCAATACTAGATTTTAAAAGACTTGGGATAGAATCCCTACTATAGCTAGACCACTACTACGTATGGCCATAGTGTTTTATCTCAAGGCTTTGAATTTAGATATATCTGTTATGATTCAGTCACTGGGAGGACACACTTTGCCAGAGGCTTATGAATATGCGGTCAGAGCTGAGAATCATTTAATAGATGCTGGAAAGCTACCTCCAAGGCCTCCCATGCCCATGTTCTCAAAAATTTCCTTGCCATTACCTCAAGAAGTTTCTAAATCTATAAGCCCACTTGTGTCTATGTACACTTACCCTCAACCATCTGTGAAAGAACCTACCTCTGCTCAGTCGTCTGAGATGGATGATATCAAAAATATCTTAAGGATGTTTTCCAATGAGCTGATCAATATAAAGAGACAACAAAAACCTTACCCTAAGCCTCCATATCAAGGTTATCAAGGAAATATATTTTCATCATAGCCTAATCAATACCAGGGTCCTCCAAGACAAACTAACCATCAGCCAGCGAATCAATTAGTTATAGTTCCCACACCCTCACAGACCATTCCTCCCAACTCAAATAGGGAGATGGTTCCTAGGCAAAATAATTATGTGGATGATACTAATGCTTGGTGTTTCCCTTGAAATAATGCTCATACACCTAGAGATTTTCCTAGGGGTAATCTACAACAAATGGTGGTAGAGCAAAGAAGAATGGATGGTCAGTTTGCGAGTACCAGTGACAATCAAGCCTACCAGTCTCCCAGTATACAGAATTCAGTCTTAGTGGCTCATATGCAAGGAATGTCCTTACAACAAGAGGAATAAATAGCCTCAAAACATGCTTTTTTCTCATGGACTGAAGATGAAGAATCATTTTTCTTGAATGAAGCATCTACCTCCCAAAGACCAGTGGTGCAATCTAATTATTACACTAGGTCAAAGAGGAGAATGGTCGAGCAGCCCGAAATTGTAAATGGTCAAGTCGTGAACAATCCTCCATCTCAAGGGCAAAAACATGCTACTGTTAGACAAGAAGTGCCTTAGCTAGTTCAATATTAAGGGATTCCTGCCCAAATTCAAGAAAAAATGAGATATTCTTATGTCCAAAAAACTCAGTCTTTAGGACTGAGAAATGTAGTGGATCAATTAAAGAAGACTCCAACCCAAGTATCAATATGGGATATATAAGCTATTCCTAAATAGAAGACACTGCTACAATAAGCTCTATTGTTACCAAAGAAGGACCCGCTGGAAAGGAAAAGCTCAAAGATATAGTTACTCATCAGACAATAGCCTTTGTGAATGATGTAGCACAAGTAAATCCAAACTAGAGCCTTTCTTTTTGACTCTGATAGTTGAAAAGAAACTCTTGCATAATGCATTAATAAATTTGGGAGCTAGTAATGCAGTGATGCCAAAGCAAATAGCTGATGCTTTGAAAATAAAATATGAACCCCTTACAAAAGGAGTTATGCAGCTAGATGGCAAAATAGTACAAACCATAGGGAGAAATAAACAACTCTCATTGCAGCTATATACTTGTCCCAATATAATTGTCAACCAAGATGTAGTTGTCATAGATATACCTCCTATTTTTGGTTTATGTTTATCTAGAGACTTTACAGCAAAAATAGGAGGATATATGTCTCTTGAATGGTCTCACCTCATCCTGAGAACCAGATACGGTTCAAAGATGAAATTTCTATTTGAACCACTGTCAAAAGACCATATCATCAATGAACCAACAACAAGATTAGAGGTAGATCATGCTATGTTAAATAAGGAAGAAAGGATTTTTGTTGAAGAGCTAGGCAACTGGACTAAGCATGATCAAGAAGAAGAAAATAGTTAGTTGTTGGCTATGATGCATAGCGACCCATATGGGAACTATGACTCTACTGGTCTGGGCACATATGTCATTTTTGATGAGGACCAGGCAATACCAAATTTTATAAGGGCAGAGGCACCCACTACTCAAGATTTAGAGATATGGACCTTGAATTTTGATGGCGTTAGAAGTAAACATGGTGCTAGAGCAAAAATTTGTCTTACTACTCCAAATGGCACTAAAATTTTAAGCGCTATCTGATTCCAATTTGCTTGCACTAATAATGATGCTAAGTATGAATCTTTAGTACATGGGCTCCTATTAGCCAAGAAAAAGGGAATAAAGAATATAAAAGTAAAAGGAGATTCAGAATTAGTAGTAAATCAAATTAGAGAAAAGACAGCAGCCAAAAATGTGAGAATGAGATCCTATAGACATATGATTTGGGATTTGATAGAAGATTTTGAAGCTTTCAATATTGAGATAGTCTTTAGAAGTCAAAATTTTGAAGCTGATAGGATGGCCTAGATTGGCTCATAATTTAACCCATGAACTAGCCTATTAATTAACAATGAGTTAGTAAAAGTTATAGTGAGGCCGACCATTCTAGACAATGATGAGAATTGGCAAGTATTTAAAAATGATTCTCAAGTACTCTCATTCTTAAAATAATCAGATGAGTTTGTTGATCAGTTATAAACTAAGATTGAGGAAGCATATGGGGATCGGATTATACAATTGAAGACTAATAAGCTCCCCAAGGGCTTGATCACCTTAGAAAACTTGTTTGATCTGGAGGATGTAAGCCTAGAAAAGAAAAGGTTCTAGGTAGACAAAGCAGACTATTTTGAAATAGAGGTGAGTGATGGCAAAAGGCTAAAAGTTGGAAATTCTGCAACTCAAAAAGAGAAGGAAAGACTAATTGAATTGTGCTAGATATATGACAGAGTCATAGCTTGGAGCTATGAAGACCTTCATGGATACAATAGAGACATTATTCAGCACACAATAGAACTGACTGAAGGGTCTAAGCCCATTAGACAGAAATAGAGACCAGTAAATCCAATGATTGAGCCTCTAATGGTAGATGAGTTGTAGAAACTTTTAGATTCTAAAATAATATTTCCAATCAAGCACTCAACCTAGGTATCAAATTTAGTACAAGTTAGGAAAAAGAATGGAGATGTAAGACTGTGTGTAGATTTTAGAGATTTAAATAGAGCATCTCTGAAAGACCACTATCCCTTGCCCTCCATGGAAAAAATTCTAAAAACTGTGGCTAGATCAGAGAGGTTTTCTTTACTAGATGGTTTCTTTGGATACAATCAGATTTGGCTAGCTAATGAAGATCAGTACAAAACTATTTTTACTACCAAATGGGGAACATTTACATATGCTAAGATGCCATTTGGTCTATTGAATGCAGGAGCCACCTTTCAAAGAGCTATGGATGTAGCCTTTGGGGAACTTATAAATAGGATCATCCTGGTCTATCTGGATGACCTCACTATTTTTTCAAAAAATGTTGATGATCATTTTGATCATTTAGAATCTATCTTCAAGAAATGTCAAGATTTTGAGATATCACTAAATCCCAAGAAATGCATCTTTGTTGTACCTCAAGGCAAACTATTGGGACATATAGTTGTTTCCAACTATTTTTTACTTTCTACATTCAGAAGAAGTAAGAAACTAGAGATGATGGTCAGGGGTTAGATGATACCCAGATAAAGTCTGCACACCGTATCTAGACAATTGAAGGAGTTCCTCTTTGGTTGTGGAGGACGACACCTGTAGATAAGAAAGACTTAAATAAAGAAAGTGTTAGATAGATAAATGGTGGATTGCCAAGCAAAGCTCAGTCCCAGAAGTGCAAAGACTTCCTTGAGGGATGACAATCCACTAGTTGATAAAAGAAGTGTTGCTAGAAAGAGAAATGGTGAAAGACTAAACAAAATAAATAGAGATAATGCGTACCTGTAATCTGCTTTCAGTCTTCCATAGTCACTGATGTTAGTTATGCTGCCAACATCGGTCAGTAAAGGTTGCCAACATCGGTTAATCTGCTGACGTCAGTTGTGGCAATGGTCGATGTCAATCAGGGCAATGGCCTTGGATGGGTTTTGGATGAGTTTATGGTCGATAGAGGAGTCTGAGAGGTCTGTGGGAGTATAATGGCCTATGCAGGGTTTTGCAGGGTAGAGAGTATGGTCTGAAAAAGGGACCAGATAGAGGACAGGGGTGACAGGGAGATAAGGATGAGAGAAGGCTTTTCAGCCTCTCCAGGAAGAATAGGTTGGGTTGTGTCAACAGAGCTTAGAAATGGATAAAGGACTAATCACTGATGTATTTAAAAGAATACTGAAATAAAAAACTAGTAGAAATACTTAGCTGTTATGTGATGCAGAAAGAGTGTAGATGACTAGTTGTTGATGTGGCTGATGTAGAAGACTTCCTGTAATGTGAGCTCCTGTAGCCTATGATGCTTGGTGTGCGTCTGGGAGAGAGAAAGAGAGAGAGGTCAGATTCTAGATGTAATAGGATTCACATTCATGGGGGCTGGGGGAAGAAGATGAAGAAGATTCAAAGATTGGAAGAAGATTAAGAAGATCTGCATTTTAAGCGCAGAATGTAGTTTTAAGGCAACTGATGTCGATGATACCACCGACGTCGACTGACTATTAACTGATGTTAGCAGCCAAAGAATAGGAAAAAGGGCTAAAAATAGCCTTTTGCCCATTCTTCCAACTATCAGGGCTAATTGTCATGGTCAAACAGTCAAAAGTGGGTTTAAATGAGCGCGAGAGGTCAGTGGGAGGGTTGAAATGGGGTCTAAGCAATTAAGATTTTGCATGGGGTGATGAAGGCATCCAAAGAGAGGTATCTAAGGTGGGGTGAGGTGTGATGGGTGACGTGTCAAGGGTAGTATTATTAGTTTCAAATAGTTAACTTATTTTAAATTAATAAGTGTGTGGGTTAGAAATGTTTAGGGGTGGACCAAGGGGGAGTCGACCAAGGAGTAGACATGATTTTGGTGTCTACATTTGCCCCTTTTTGTCTTGTTGGTTGTTCTAACAAACTATAAGACAAAAATAGGAGTAAGTTGCCCTAGATGTGGGATAAGGTTGATTTTGTCTTGTTGGTTGTTCTAACGAACTACAAGACAAAAATAAGTGGTGATGAGGTATTCACCCTCAAAACGAGAGTCGAGGGAAGGGAACCTGATGTCGGGTGCTGATTTGATAGATAGTGGATGGGTATGGTGAAGTTTGAGTGTGAACATTGTAATAGTTGAGATTGTGTGTATACCACTTCACAAGATGGTCAGGTCAAATTATCACAGTCAAAGGTCGAGGAGTGCCAAAATCAAAATAATCGGGCCCCAGTATTTAGTCGTAGCTGATCGGGTTATTCAATCTAAGCTGTAGCTCTAATGGTCATCGTGTTCCAAGTATCTCAGGCTCAAGAAGTGCTCCTAAAAAACATGAAAATGTCACAAGTAGTGGGGATCAACTTGCTCACGATCCAATACTTGTGAAGGTCGTAATATGGGTTGCGAACAATTTTGCTATCTATTCGTGAGGTAGCATACATGCAATCAAAACCAAGACAGAGTTATCTCGGAAGTGGTCGTGGTCAGAGGAGATAGTCATGATCTCCATGGTCGTTAGTTGAGTCGGGTTGAGATATAAGTGATCTCAATGGTGCCCCATGAGGAGTCAAAAGTGACTTTGACATTGTTAGGGCTGGTTGATTGGTCATGATGAAAGATGATATGGTTCGTCCATCAGGTAGAGGAATAAATGAAAGGCTGATGTCTTTAGAGAGACAAACGGGCAGATGAATGGATGAAGGAATGGTCGAGCTAACCTCAGAAGACCCCATGTCAACTGAGTGTTGCCTACATAGCCCCTATTTGAAGGGCCTTAGGCCAATATAGTTCTCCCTAAAGGGAGGAAGGGTCAAAATGGTTGATAGGTTGGTTTGGTCATGGATTGGTTTTGACTAAGTTAAGTCATGGTTAAAGGTAAAATGGTTTGTCCATCAGGTAGACGAACAAATAGATGTGGCCGAGCTAACCCCAGAAGACCCCATGTCATCTGAGTGCTGCCTACATAGCCCCTGTCATTAGGGCCTCAGACCAATGTAGTTCAGACGAAGAGTCAAAGAGGTCAATAGGTAGTTTGGTCATGTTATATATGATGATATTACAGCCTTTGCCATATTATGTGATGGTGTATTCTGTAACATTGGTTGAGTGGTCTTTCATCCCTAGCAATTGTCTATATTAGTAATGGTGTATGCTAAAAATGAATTGAGATTATTTATGCTTCAGCAAGTAATGGTTTATACTTGACATAAATTGTGTCTGGTCGATAGTTTCCATGTGTATTGGTTTCCATAGAAACTAGTGTGAATATGATAATGTTAGTGGTCTGAAAAAGGTTTTGGTTGGTTTGGTTTGGTTTTGGTTTGGTTGAAAAAAATGATTTGGTTGTATGTGACCAAAGTGTGAAAAAGTGAAAGGTGTGTTGCTCTTTCATTGACAAGGACTATAATGATAGCATAGATAAGGGTTTTGGAAACAAAAGCCCTATTCATGCATTACATCAGTGACCATTTTTGGTGTTAGAGAAGTAATCGAATTACTTTGACATTAAAATGAGCTCAAAATCCCTTGAGTAGTTGGGGTAATAGGTGATGTGATATGAGAGGGGAGGATAGTGTAACCCTTTTTAGTAAGGATAACTTTGCCCCTTTTATAGGTGACCCAGAGAACGACTACAAGTCAAGTCCATGACCCCCCCCCTTTTTTTTTTTGGTAGACTGATCGATGCGGGAAGTCTACGTGGGGATGTTGTTTTGTTTTGTGGTCATATGTGAAGCTGATCAATGTGAGAAGCTTCTAAAAGAGTGCTGTTTGTAGCAAGATGTTAGTCATAGCCATCCTTCGAGGGAGTGGTCTATTTTTTTGCTTTATATATTTGAGGGCTTTGAATAGCTATCCTTCGAGGGAGCAGTGTATTAGCTATAGTAATGATGATGCAGCTATCCTTCGAGGGAGCAATCTGCATTTAGAGTTTATGACCTTTTGAATAGGCATCCCAATTTTATATGTTTTTGTTTTGGACTAGACTTTGGTCATGGACTTGACTATAGAGGTTTTAAGGGCTCCCTTTTATTAGGACAAAACATTCATGCTTTATAAAAGGGTTACTAATGTTTACTTTAGGGAAGTAGGGTTGAAATAAATGGGGAGGACGATGACAGGGGTTGCTCAAGGGATGAACTCAAGTTAAATATCAAGTGAATGAGTACTTGATTAATAGTAGAATGGTCATAGATGTAAGGCACTAAGGGGCTCAGGTTCTAGTCGGCCTTCAAGAGAAGACAGATGATAAGTCCTGATCCATACTTGTGCATGATGATGTAGGGTTTAAGCCAATTAGGAGCAAACTTGCCTCGTTTACTTCTTTCACATTAGGCACGTGTTGGTTGATGCTTGATTGGTAGATGTTTGGTCGATGTTTGGTTGATGTTTGGTCGAAGTCTGGTCGATGTTTAGTCAATGTCTGGTCGATGTTTGGTTGATGTTTGGTCGATGCTTGGTTGATGATTGGTCGATGTTTGGTCGATGTTTGGTCAATGTCTGGTCGATGTCTGGTCAATGTTTGGTCGAGGTCTAGATAATTAGTAGAAAGTTGAATTCCCCTAGTTGCCTTGTGATAGGGATGGGGAGAAGATGATGAAGTTCCTCTTTGATAGGGAGTGTGATGCAAGGATGTATCCTATGAAGCTCTTTAGAGGCTTAGTTCAAGAGGGTGAGATCCTAATCTTCCAGGTCAGAGATAGGAATCTTAGAATTGTTGATGGAGGCAATGGTGGGTAATGATTTCACCAAAGCAGCCAGTGGTTGGGGGTCTTTAATTTGGACCACCACCACTTGTAAGGCCTTGATCAAGGCATGTCGATGTTGTGGAGAGCTTTGAATGAGGTCATATAAAGATGTCTTCACAGGGGTTTGGTGAAGTTGTTTCACCATGGAGTCACAGATTGGCTTCAAAGATGTTGTTCGAGATGCACCCAAGGTTGAGATCTTGGGTTTTGGTGATGGAGAGGGCTTGATGGATGGATATGTCCAAGGAATAGAAACCTTTTCTTTTCCTTTATCCTTCCTAGTTTGTGACCTGGTGGCCACATTGATGGTGTTAATTTTGAATAAAGAGGGACAAGGTGGTAGAGGGACCATAGTCTTGCGATGGGATCCCAATTTAGGTGAGGATGTTTGAGAGGTAGGGGATGATGTCGATGGTTTATTTAAAGGGTGGTCAAGAGGATCCTTAATGAAAAGGGTATCCTTTGTCAAGTGATGATGAATGACAGCTTTAAGAGTGCAGCAATGCTCAGTGTCACATCCAGGTGTGTGATGATACACATAGATTTGAGTGTGATCGAACCAAGTGGGTTTTGGTCTGAGAGGTTGGTATGGTTTAAGAGGCAGGAGACTGATGCTAGATGACTGCAACAATTGACGTAACAGCAATGTATAGGAACTTGCTAATGGGTCTACGTGCTTTGTTGCAGTAAAAGTTGACAACTTCTATTTAGAAGCTGGTGAGAGAGTCTTTCGTACCATCTTTTTGTTTGGCGGTGTGGCCGCATGTGTAGATGGCACTTTGGTGGTGAAAGGTGTTGGATGTTTTAGAGGAGGCATGTTTTCAATTGGTAAAGGGAGTAATGGAGGCAATTTGCTTCTGTGAGGTGTTGGATGTTTTGGAGGAGGTATGTTTTTGATAGGTAAAGGTAGTTATGAAGGTAATTTACCTCTGTGAGGTGTTGGGTGTTTTAGAGGAGGCATGTTTTTTATAGGTAAAGGTAGTAATGGACGTGATTTGCTGTTGATAGGTGTTGGAGTAGGGAGCACTCCTATTAAGGTGGATAGGTGTGGGCCCAAAATGGAGGGCAATGATGATGGCGAGAGAGGAGTTCTCTGATGTGGTTTAGTAGCCTTCTTTTGTTTGGGGCGAGGGTCACTATTGTGTGAGGTAAGGTTTAAGTCGACCTTCACTTGTGGGTGAGTGAGGTTCAGTATGGGGTGAACACCAAGAGATTTAGCTTGTTTTAGCTTGGTGGTCGCTTGTGAGGGTTTAGGTGAGGTGATAAGTTCTTCTCTCGATGGAGAAGGGATTGGAGATTTTGGCTCTTTAGTTGTATAGAGCATAGGAATAGTCATGGCTTCTACATGTGGTTGAGTATCAGGGAAGGTATGATCATCTATTGATGATAAGAAGGATGAAGGTGAGATAGCTGGTGTTGGTGTGGTCAAAGCATCCTCAAATATGGGAGAGGTTAAGGTAAACTCTCCCACATGTGAAAGCAAGGTGGATGAAGGACTAATAGGAGAAGAAGATTCTTCTACTTGTGGTGGTGAAATAAGAGAAGAAGGTTCTTCTACCTGTGGTGGTGAAATAGGTTGACTAACCTCTCCAGACTGTGGAAGAGGTTGGTTAGACATGAAAGGAGAGACTGTGTTGATCGTGCGTATGTCACGCTCTTGGGAGTCATCAGCCATGGTCTGAATGATGTTTTAGTTAGGGGGATGGTTAGGAAAAGGTTGTCAGAAGATGTCTATGTTTTGGTTAGGTCGTGCATTTGGTTTATCCAAAACAAGATCCCCCTTGTCTAATATGTCTTGGATGATGTTTTTGAAGGTTTTGCAGTTGTTTATGTCATGGCCTTTGATGCAATGATAGTGACAGAAGTCATTTTCCCTATACCATGTAGGGATGGCATGTGAGGGATCAAATTGAGGTGGTCAGATTTGAGGGAGATTGAGGACCCCCTGCTTGATGAGTTTATCCAGCACAGAAGCGTATGATTCTCCTATTGGAGTATATTGACACTGTACATGCCATTGTTGGAATTGCCTTGTGATATATTCTGATGTAGAAGGCTGAGATTGGTTTGTTATCAAAGATGATCGCCTAACAACCATAGCATTTATCACTCCTTTAGACTTGGAGTGGGCAGGAGAAGGTTTGGATGAAGAAGGGTCATTGGATTTTGTGTTGTTATTATGCAATTTGACCTTGTCCTCTTCAACTACACAGAGTTCAAGTTTATTGGACATGGTGAAAGCTTCATCAAATGTGTAGAATGTTTGGACCCATAAGGTAGATGAAATATGTTTGGTGCATGCCTGTGAAAAGAGCTCAATGAGCTCAGGTTGAGGTAGAGAGAAGGAGATTTGGTTAATTAAACCTCTCCAATGGGCAACATAATCAGTGATTGACTCATCATCGAATTGTTTGATAGAATATAGGTCTATGATGGAGACTTTTTTGGTGATGTTGATCAAAAAGTGGTCAAGAAAAAGTTGGGCCAGTTGAGTGAATGAAAAGATAGAATGACTGGTAAGAGAGCTATACCAATCGAGGGCAGCACCAGAAAGCAACATGGGAAATGTGCATAGTAATAACGCATCATCATGTGCTATAAGGTAACAAGCGTGTCTAAATGCTCGTAAATGTTGCTGTGGGTCTTCCTTGCTCTGAAAGTGAGTAAACTTGGGAAGTTCCCACTGACTAGGATATGGTCAGATTGGGATAGAAGGATGAATGGGTTCATTACAAATTTGTTCATATGAGAGAACATTTCTTGAACCCGAAACGGATGTCTCAAGATTAGACATTTTGTCTATCAACATTTTGATTAGATCAGTTGATGGATTTGCAGGTGGGGTACCCCCTAAGTTGTAAGGCACTTGGGAGGTGTTAGGAGGGGTGTATGATGTAGTTGGTTGTGTTTGTATAGGTGCAACATATTGGTAACTAGTCATAGGGACTGTTGTGGAAGTTAAGGGTGGTTGTGTCATGAAGCTAGAAGGCACAATGTGACTTGATGTCACCAAAGATGGTTGGGTGGTGGAAACACTAGCTAAAGGATAAGTAGTCACCCTTGTGTTGATGGGTGCAAGAGTAGGTGGGATGGAGACAACTAGGTTTTAGAATGGTATAGAATTTTGTTGAATAGTTTGCGGTTGATGGGGGGCCGAAACCCTAATGGATGTAGGTCCAAAAATAGAAGGAGAGACCACACTTTGAAGATTGGTCATGGTCGGGTTGTTAGTTGAGGCAATGACCTGGGTGTCTATGGGTTGAATTACGGAGGCAGTTGATATGGCTGTCGTCTCAACTAAGGACCTTGGCATCCCATGAATTGGGTTGTCTAAAGAGTCTCGCATTTGACTTCTCACAAGATAATGCTGAAGGGCCTTAACATTGAGGTCAAGGAACCTTTCAAAGTCTTGGTCCCCTTCAGGAACAATATAGGGTTGAGTTGGGGTTGATTGGGTAGGAGTTCGTTCAGTCTCTGAATGATACTCCATTAGAAGACTTGTTATGGAAGGTGAAGGCGGGAGTGGTTGTTGCCTTGCTTGGTCAAAAAGAGTCTTGGTTTGACTACATGTCAAAACCATTCAAGGCAAGATGATACATCCTTACTAGCTCAAAAAACTAGATAAAAATGGAAAAGTAGATGAAGACAAGTAGACCCTAAACGTTAAATTATTAAGAATAAGTTTTAGAGTCATGTTGGCTTATGCCTTAGAAGAGTGTGTTTGGGAAGTTTAGCTTTTAGAACGGGTCCTAGAAGAGGCAGTCTAAGGTTGGTTTCAGGTTAGTTTTGGTGCTCAAGAGTCTGTGTTAGGTTCCGTACGTGGCTTGGTGCTAAGGAGCTAGCTCCCCTCACTTCACGAGCCCAGAGATAAGCTGGGTCACTTAGCCAGTATATACTTCCCCTAGAGTTTATACTCTGCCAGAGAACAGAGAGGGCTCTCCCCTTGGTAGTGAAGTCCAATTAAGATTGCCAGGAAGGGTAAGGTATCTGCTAGGTGATGAAATCCTAGTCGGGCCTTATCTTAGGTATGTTTAGATGTTTGATTTTGTGAATGTGGTCTGGTCGTGTAACATAAGTGCACTATGCTTTATTCATAATGCACTTTTAATTACTAGATGAGTGGACTAAATATGCATTCAAGCAAATATGAGATGCAATAGATTTTAAGCCCAAATTGAAATGTGTGTTTGGATGCAAACAAGTGGAGAAAAGGTTGAAGAGTATGAATTTCACTACTCTAATGCAAGAAAGAAATGACAAGAAAAAGAAAGATTCTTTTTAACTTGTATTAATAGTGTCTTTTCGAAAGAGATAGAAGAAAAGGATGCAAGGAGAGAAATTTTCCTACTGCACCTATATGAAAGTTTGTTTTAGAAGAAATGAGCCCAAAGAAGACCCTAGGGTCCCACCGGGCGTGCCAAAATGTTTCCAACTATTTTTCACTTTCTACATTCAGAAGAAGTAAGAAACTAGAGATGATGGTCAGGAGTTAGATGATGCCCAGATGAAGTTTGCGCACCATATCCAGATGATTGAAGGAGCTCCTCTTTGGCTGTGGAGGATGACACATGTAGATAAGAAAGACTTAAATAAAGAAAGTGTTAGATAGATGGTGGATTGCCAAGCAAAGCTCAGTCCCAAAAGTGTAAAGACTTCCTTGAGGGATGACAATCCACTAGTTGATAAAAGAAGTGTTGCTAGAAAGAGAAATGGTGAAAGACTAAACAAAAGAAATAGAGATAATGCGTACCTATATTTTTCTGTCGGTCTTCCATAGTTGTTGACGTCAGTTATGCTGTCGGCATTGGTTAGTAAAGGTTGCCGACATCAGTTAGTCTACCGACGTCAGTTGTGGCAATGGTCGATGTCAGTTAGGGCAATGGCCTTGGATCGGTTTTGGACAGGTTTATGGTCGATAGAGGAGTCTGAGAGGTCTGTGGGATTATAATGGCCTGTGTAGGGTTTTATAGGGTAGAGAGTATGGTCTGAAAAAGGGACCAGAAAGAGGACAGGGGTGATAGGGAGATAAGGATGAGAGAAGGCTTTTTAGCCTCTCCAGGAAGAACAGGTTGGGTTGTGTCAACAGAGCTTAGAAATGGACAAAGGACTGATCACTGATGTATTTAAAATAATACTAAAATAAGAAACTAGTAGAAATACTTAGTTGTTGCATGGTGCAGAAAGAGTGTAGACAACTGGTTGTTGATGCGGCTGATGTAGAAGACTTTCTGCAATGTGAGCTCCTGTAGCCTGTGATGCTTGGTGTGCATTTGGGAGAGAGAAAGAGAGAGAGGTCAGATTTTAGATGCAATAGGATTTGCATTCATGGGGGCTGGGGGAAGAAGATGAAGAAGATTCAAAGATTGGAAGAAGATTAAGAAGATCTGCGTTCTAGGCGCAGAATGTAGTTTTAAGGCAACTGACATCGACTGACTACTGACCGATGTCGGCAGCCAAAGAATAGGAAAAAGGGATAAAAATAGCCTTTTGCCCATTCTTCCAATTGCCAGGGCTAATTGTCATGGTTAAACGATCGAAGGTGGGTTGAAATGAGCGTGAGAGGTTAGTCGGAGGGTTGAAATGGGGTCTAAGCAATTAAGATTTGGCATGGGGTGATGAAGGCATCCAAGGAGAGGTATCCAAGGTGGGGTGAGGTGTGATGGGTGATGTGTCAAGGGTAGTATTATTAATTTAAAATAGTTAACTTATTTTAAATTAATAAGTGTGTGGGTTAGAAATGTTTGGGGGTGGACCAAGGGGGAGTCAACCAAGGAGTAGACATGATTTTGGTGTCTACAATAGTATCTAAAGAAGGAGTTTCCATCGATCCTAAGAGAATTGCAGCTATAATGAACCTACCTCTTTCAGTGAATAAAAAAGTAGTTCAGTCCTTTTTAGGGAAGATTAATTTTGTCGGTAGGTTCATATCTAATTTTGTAGGCTTGGTAAGACCAGTGACACTCTTGCTAAAAAAAGACCTAAATTTTAAATGAACTACTGAAGGAAAGCAAGCCTTTGAAGAGGTCAAGAAGGCTATCTCAACAGCCCCAGTGCTTAAAAACCCAAATTTTTCCAAACCTTTTGTAATGTATGTCTATGGAGGAGAGTTAAGTATTGTTGTTGTCTTGACACAAAAGGATGATAGGTTGGAGGGAGAACACCCAATAGCCTTTTTCTCAAGAACTCTCAGGGATTATGCAACTAGGTAAAACTTTGTAGAGAGACAAGCATATGCCATGGTAAAAGCCGTCAAGAAATTTAGGCATATGGTATTAGGAAGCAAAATCTTGATACTTGTAGCTCACCCAAGTGTCAGAGAATACATCATGGAGGGAGAAATCACTAAAAAAGAGCCAACTAGATCACTAAGATCTTTGATTATGATGTAGAGGTCAGACCCACCAGGTTAGTCAGAGGTAGGGGTTTGTGCAAATAAATGACCCAACAGCTTGAAAAGATGTTACCTGAGGAGGCAGATTCAGAAAGAGAGATGGAGACAATGTTAAAGATACAAGAGGTTGATCAAGAATCTTGGGTCACAAGCAGGATTCATTTTATGAAAAATGGGATTTATCTGAGAGAACTCCCTCAAAATAAGAGGAGATATTATAGGTTGCAGGGAGTCCATTTTGTTTTAATTGAACAAGTCATTTTCAAAAGAAATTTGGATGGAAAATTGTTAAGATCTGTAGAACAGGCTAAGGTTAAGAGAATACTACATGAAATGCATCATGGAATATTAGGGGGGCATTTTTTTGCAAGGACCATAGCCATAAAGATAAGTGAGGTAGGATATTTCTGGCCTACTTTATTTGTAGATTGTTATCAACTAGTTAAAAAGTGTCAATCTTGCCTATATTATATGGGGATGAGGAGGAATGCAGCCATGCCCCTTAGTCCTATAATTATGGATGAACCTTTTACTCAATGGGATCTTGACTTCATTGGAATGATAAATCAAGTGTCCAATATGGGTCACAAATGGATATTAACTGCCACAGACTATTTCACCAGATGGATCAAGGCATTCCCACTCAAGGAAGCAATAGAGAATGTGATCCTAGACTTTCTAGGGAGTATCACTACTCACTTTGGGGCTCCTCACACCATAATTTTAGATAATGCTAAAGCATTCTTGGGGTCTAAAGCATCCAACTTTGCCTTAAAACATGGAATATATCTGAAAACTTCATCTAACTATTACCCTCAAGGTAATGGTTTGGCAAAATCAACCAACAAGAACCTGATAAGATTCATCAAAAGAGTAGGGGCTGATCATCACAAAGAGTGGCATAAAGTGCTTAATCTAGCACTATGGGCTGATAGAATCATGCCTAAGCAGGTGATCAAGATGTCCCCATATGAGTTGGTATATGGAAAGTCAGCTGTAATTCCCCTAAGTTTGGAGGTCCCTGCTCTCTAGTTGATCAAACAAATTGAAATTGATGAAAATGGCCCCATGCAAGTTAGGCTTGCAAAGCTTTTAAAAGTTTAGGAAAAGAGGGATACAGCTCATGATTTATTAATCAAGCATCAAGGAATGGCTAAGAATTGTTTTGATAAAAGGACTTTGAATCCTCATTTTGAGGTAGGCTCGATTGTTTTGAAATGGGATATGAGAGCCGCCAAGCCAAGTCAGCATACTAGATTTGAAGCATTATGGACTGGCCCGTATAAAATTCATGCGTGCAAGCAGAAGAATTCATTTGAGTTGGAATCGATGGAAGGGGAAACTGAAGAGATTCTTGTAAATAGAATCTATTTAAATCATTTCAATTAGCTTGGGTTTTTAATGTATTATAGTTAAATAGGTTTCCCCTTTCCGTATTATTTTTCTCATTGTTTTTTCCCACTTTTCATTTAAATAAGTGTTTTTAAACACAGAGTCAGTGGCTCAAGAGGTTTTCAAATAATAAAAGATCTTCAGATCCTTGAAGCATTGAATGTTTCCCAATCTTTAAGAAATCTCTGAGGTACCTTGTGCCACCGCTTGCATAACGTGTCTACCCCGCTATCCCAGGAGGATTGAGTAGGATTCACTAACAGTTGTCTAAATTTAATGCATTTCGAGACTTGATAGGTCCATAAATACCATTAGCAAGAGTTAAATTTTACAAACTCTCAAGCATTCTTGCATTGTGTAAGAAAATATCTTGTTACTTGCAAATTTTTTCTAGCGCCTAGTATAGTTGCTTTAGCGTGAGTGTTTTGATTGCAAGGGGTTCATACCAATTATCACACAAGGGACATACACATAGAAAGAGCATCATCTTCACAGTAAGGAGCTAGGATTTATGAATCCCTTGATAGGTTTCTAGCTAATAAGTCATATGATTCAGTTATGGCACCACCATTGAAAGCCTATCCAAGGACCAGAATCCTAGAGGTTGGTCAGGCCAGTGACCTAACAAAAGTAAAGGATTATGCGGATGGAATCATGGACCCAATTTTACAAAGAGCCAATAGCAAAAACCTCAAAGAAGGGGCACATCAAAGGTGCCTTCAAAGAGCCAGAGCAGGGCAATATGAGACATTTGGCATGAGGATGTGGACCTCACAACTGGCATAGTTTATTGTCCCAGCTATGCACCCATGCCCCGACTTGGTTGAATTATGTGCAGACAAGCTCCATGCACCATTCAGCAGGGCCCTTTCATAGTACAAATCACACCACATGCCATCAGAGACATGTTAGCCCTACACCATGATAGTATAGCAACATTTCCCACTGTTGCTAAGATGTAAAGGATGTGGGCTAATGCCAATACTCAATTAAGGTTCTTAAGAACCAAATTGCAAATGGGCAATGACAACACTACTATGCCCACACTCCCTACAACAAGGGGCCAATTCACACAAGTCAGCCAAGATGCACAGTCCATGATGGCTGTCATCTTTGGCATGAAAGATGATATGGTAGTTTACGTAGAGCAAATGGCCATCCTCTTCAGATTGAAGACTGTCAACAAGACCTAGGAATATCAGCGCAACTTTTTAGAGCTGATTGCTTTTACAATGGTGGAACAACTGGCCTAGTTCAGATCAAAAGGAGTGTTTAGGTACTTTTCTTATTTGTTTCACCTCATGCTATACCAGAACACTGACCTCTTCACCCAACATATGCATCTGGACATGTATGACCCAAGTTTTGAACCTCAAAGGACCATTCTTGTGTCTGCATGGACACATGTTTTGTCAAGGACCAGTGACCCATATGATTTTTGGGAACTATTTGTTACCCCTACTCTGTGCCACCTCAGCCCTGAACCAATCATGAATAGATTATTTCCCAATGTTTCAAACCTCCTGGCTAATTGCTCGATTCTGTGTGACTTCTACTTTGGATCCCACCATATGATTCTAAGAGTTCATGGTTTTTGTGGGGAACCAATGTTGCTACCAAAGGTTCTAACTCTTAGGTTAGCATTTTTAGAAGTCACCAAACAAGTGTCAGTGGTAGACAATGATTATGGTTCTGGGAAATGGAAGAGGAAGATGTTTGACCTCCCGTGGATGGTAGGCAACATAATTTTAGAATCCAAAGACGCTGAAGTCTTGCTGCTTCAAAAGCTAGCCTTCCTGGGGTTCTTGTTAGTTGAAGATAAATGGGTATATGACCTGACTGGTTACATAGCTTCTTGGATAAGGACTAACAGGGTTACAACCAGGATTGCACATGAGGGCCGCCCTTTTTGGGAGACCTAGAGAAACCCTATAGAAGATGATCCTAATTTTTATGTTGAATAATCAGATTTTCCCCCTCTGCAAAATAGACCATGGGAGACTTTATACGTTAAGCAGAGGGATTATGATCCTAAATTCAAAATGACTTTTGGCTTGAGAAGAGCATTGAAGAATAAATATTGGGAGCAAAAAAGATAAAAGCCTATTAGAAATATAGGCAGGAGATTTCTCAAACCACCCATTCTTTTGGGAATGTAGACACAGATGAGAGGTGGGAATAACTATGGGATGAGTGCCATCTCTCCCCTGCATCTAGCCCAGAGATGATTGATTTTCCAAAATAGGGTATAGAGTGAGAAGCTAAGCCAAGCCAAGAGCTACAAGCCTTAGAACAAACTACAGCTGTAGTAACTATGTCTGATCGGCCTCAACCTCTCAGTGTCTCAGAGAAATAAAAGAGTGTGGTTCATTCACCACCAAAAGCTTCCCCATCATCAGAAGTCATTGAAGTTCCCAATTCTCCACAAGCATCACCAACAGCAGTAGCTGATGTGGAAGGTCAGAGAGCATAGCCAGAAGAGGAGACACCCAAAAAATGGAGGAGGGTATAATTTTAGTTGGCTATGGAAGAGGAGATAGAAACCCAACAGCATCAATTACAGAGTGCTATAATTTCCCCTCAAGTAAGTATCATCCCTCCTTTTCCTTCTCAGCCTATGTCTCCTCTCGTAACATCCCCTGCCACTCTTGCCATTCCCATTTCTCACTTCGCCCCATCTGTGTCTCAATTTTTAATGTTACCCCATTTCTCCCCCTCTATTCCTAGAAAATTTTCTCCTTAGATTGCCCATAGCCAACAATTGGATATTTAATACGATCTGTCACAGGGACATCTTTTTGTGGGTGGGCACATTGCCTCCCCTTCTACCTTCCTGACCCAAGCAAATGCTACGTGGATGGAAAGGGAGGCCCGAAGAGAGAAAAAGAAGACAAAATAAAATAAGGCAATGGCTACACCTCATATGCGGTCACATTTGACCCAATTCAGCAATAATTGATGGTGACCCATTTGTCACCAAATGTTATCAAGCCAGTTGAGCAGATGCAGCATGAGGATTACTCAATGGATGCAGTGGCCATCAATATGTCCATTTTTAGGCCCCAGGATAGAGTTGAGTTGTTAATTGAATCTACTTTTGTAGTCATAGAAGACTACTTGAAAATGTCAAGAAGGCTATAAAAGATGGAGGCCAATTTGGCCAAGGAAAAGGCAAACTATAATAGTTTGACCAAAGAAATAAACAAGAAAGATAATGAAATAGCAAGTTTGAATAAATAGTTGTAAGATATTTTTCCCTTCAGATTAATCAGGCAATCCAGGCCCAGAATGATTCCTAAAGGCAGAGCTAACACATGCAAAGGATACAGCGATGACCCTTAGGCGAGATGAAGCAGCATATCGAAGATCTAGTTAGTTTGGGCCTTCCTTCTCCATTTCTTGATAGTAGCATGGTGCTAATGGTTGATCAAATTAAACCATTGCTACTAGCCAAATAGAACAATCAAAAAAAAAAAATTAGAACTTACGGGATGATTCTTCAGTCTCGAAAGTGGAAGCTATTTTGGTTCTTGTTTCCCAGCTCAAATTTAAGTTGAAGGCTATAATTCAGATTTTGCAAAAAAATTTGCACAAGGATATTATTCACCTTGATTTAGCCTTCACTAAATTTTAGAACAAGTAAGGGTTATCTGACCATGAATGGTCCACCTACTAGACAACACTTTTGAAATTGTGAATTTTGCAATTTTGACAGAGCAGGAGTTGTGTTTCTTTTTGAGCAGGCTCAAAAGTCTTGGGGGTCACCAGTAACTGTAGAGTAAAAAATTTACTCTATGTTGCATTTTGATTTTTTATTTCACACTATAGATTTTATTCCTACATACCTGGGTTGTGACGGCAAAATTTTGAAACATAGAGTAGGCTTGATTCATTTTCCATCTAAGTGTCGAAGAGCAGTGGAAGCTACCAAGTGGTATCATCTAAACACGGGTTCTTTTTCCCTTTTTGATTCTTTTATATCATTTTTTCCCGAGTGTCAAATTTGAGTGAAAGCTACAAAGTGTCGCTTTTCAAGATACAGAACCAGCCAAGTGGCATTATCTGAGGCACCTTTCATAACTTTCAAGAGGGTCACAGAACATGACATGTATCCAATAACAACTCAGTAGAATGCACTACATGTCAACATTCAAGTTCCTTTTCAACACCTGCATTTCATCTTTTTTTGGCAAAAGGTTTCAACAAGCTAAGTATCAGGATCAAGCTGAAAGCACCAAGTGGCAATCACGGAAGGCTCTTGACTACTTTTCCAAAAAAATGTGAAATTCACCAGGTGTCGACATCTGAGAGACAGTCAATTTAATGCCTTGGTTTAATAGGGTATTTCAATGCCTCGGTTTAATATTTTGTTTCAAGGTCTCGTGTTATGTGTAAATGGTGTGCAACATTGAACCATTGAATCCTTGAACCCTTGAACCAAATTTGGTTCAATAGGTGGTTCAAAGGAGTGTCCCAAAAACTAAAGGGGTCAAGCCCCTTTTGAAGGGCAGTAAGGCATTATTTCATTTTTATTTAAGTGTCAAAGACAAGCAGAGGCCGCTAAGTGTCACTTCTCAAGCCCTTTCTACTCCATTCCCAGAAGCCGCAAAAGCCACCACATACCCTTAGCAAGAGCAATGAAAGATGCCATGTATCTTCCCAAAAGCTACGGAAGCCTCCACATGTCAACATCTGAGAGATCATCTTTGAGTTTCATTGTTGAATAAAGATTATGGTGGGTCTTGGGTTTTATTTCAAAGGACTACAGAAGCTGCCAAGTGTCACCACTCGTAGGAGCCTAACATGCATCCCAAATATTTCTATGAGCATAGTTAAAGAGCAAGCAGAGATTGCCATGTACATCCTTCCCCCTTTTAAGAGTTACTCAAGCAAGGAATGCGGTGAGTCTTATTTTGTTGAAATTGCTAAGTATCAAAGAAGAGAATTGTGATAGGTGTCAATGGCAGAGCGTTCCTGAGCGAGATATAGGGAAAGTGAAAAGTGCCACGTGTCTTTGATGAATTAGGTAAAAAGTGCCAAGTGTTTTCCTATGGTATCTCCTAAGAAATAAGAGGATTTTTAGGGAATTGACTAAGTGTCCTCTTCCATTTCAACAGAATAGAAGGTCCTGTATAGACACTTCCAGCTTAGTTAGAGTTTAGTTTGGGCCATAAATTTGGGAACGCACAATCAATTTGGAGGGAAACTCAGCTGGAGTTAATTCTAGTAGATAGAGAAATTCATTGGGTAGATTTTTGGGGCTGGCAAACATTGAAAGCACCGTCTATTTGTCCCCTGTGAGTTAAAGGCAGAGTAGAATTGTGCGGGAAAGGGGGCAATGGAATGAGACATCCAAGGATATAAAGAGGAGTGCAAGGATCATTGAATGGAGGAGAGGATCAAAAAAAGGGAGAGAATTTTTTGAGAAAATTATTAGACTTGCTAGAGTTGTGATTAGGAACATCATTTGCCTTTGTTCTATTTTCTTAAGTTGTAAAGTTTATGTAACTATGCATGTTTCTGTGCCTTTTATATGAATGAAAATTAATGAGAAGAGAGTTGTGTGCCTTTGTTGATGTTTCCTGTATCATTATGAAAGTAGTTGAAGCTGTGAGCCTCTATTTTTATTGTTTCTATCTGTTACATTGATCATGCCTCATCTGCTCTTTAATGTAATTGAATCTTACATATAGTTTCACTGTGCTTAGGATTAAGGATCAAAATTACACTCAGGTGCATCGCCATAGTTAGATCTCATTTCTTGCATTTGCATTTCTGTTTAAATTCCTATCCTTTTTCCCCCACACTTGATATAAAGAAGAGACCAACTTCTCTAAAATCTAGAGGTTGTTTCAAGATGCAAGTCCCACATCTTGAAACTTCCCATTGTTGTTGATTAGAATCAAGCACAATTTTAAACATCAATAATAATCAATGAAAGGAATAAGACAGACTTCAAAACCTCAATTTATTACCCCAAAAACAATGGAATTAGATTTTTGATTTGATTTGTACATCAGAGATGATGTAGGATATTATTGGAGTATATTCCCATTTTAACCATATGATGTCCACACCCCCTAATGCATGATAAATAAACCTACCAGCCCTACTTTCCACCTGAGACCAATCATTATTTAATCACATTTTCCTTCAACATGTACTCCTCCACCATGACATTCACATTATATTTCCAATGTTACCCCCTTATACACATGTGGCATGCACTTTCCAAACACTTTGATACACTCTTCAACCTCAATGAAACCAATAAGATAGACTCTATAACTTCAATGTAAAGCCTGCATATAAACATAATTACATTGGTGCTTTGATCCACACATTAGATCAGAATATCAAATTTCATCAATTACAAGATTATGCAGTGCAAAGACATTTGGATTTAATGATGATAATTTGATCTATCAATCTAGTTATATAGTATTATAATATAGTTTATATATAATATAATATAATAATATTATAAATATATATATATATATATATATATATATAAATTTATTATTGTTATTGTTATAACTTTATTATTATTATTATTGTTATATTTTATAAAAAAATACATAATAATAACAAAAACAAAAATGACATTTGATTAATCTTCCTTAAGTGTCAGGATTAGGCAACTAATAACATTATCGATTAAGTACATTACACGACATGTAAATTTGACACCAGACACTCCACCAACTTTGTTATTGCAAGTGGAAGCAAGCTATCTTGCACAAATGTTTTCATGCTTTCATCATCATCATCATCATCATCATCATCATCATCATCATCATTATGTTTTAATGTATAATAATAATTAATATATTATACATTATATTTTGATATTATATATTTTTTAATATGATCTTATTTTATATATATATATATATATATATATATATACATATACATATATTATTACTATTATGTTTTAATGTATAATAATAATTAATATATTATACATTATATTTTGATATTATATATTTTTTAATATGATCTTATTATATATATATATATATATAATTACATATTTATGTTTATGTATTATATTATCTTGTATAATTATATGATATATAAATATTATATATTTTATATAACATATATGAATATTATATTATATAATATATATATTTAAATTATATTATACTATACAATGTATGTTATAATATTTTATCTCCAATTATAGTGGTGTAATCAATTTGGCATGGGTATAATACTTTATCTGAAGCATTGGGTTTTATTCCACTATAAGCTAGAGCTAGAGTCTTGGCAAAAAATGTCCAGGCAATGCATAGCCTCCTTAAAGGATTTATCTTGTTCTTCAAGAGTAAGTAAAGTGTCATTAACAAAATGACCATTGATGAGTTAAGATGATCTATAGGGAATAACAATGCCCTTGATGAGAATTTTCTCAAATCTATGTGTTAAAATATCCAACAACTTCAATAGATAAACCATATAAGGTTGGTACAAGAGGATAACCTTGTTGTATGTAGTGAAAGAGGCTAAAACTATTAGAATTGAGGTAATTGATAGTCAAGTAGGCTGAGTTGTTTGAGAAAAGAGTTTGGACAGCCGAAATAAAGAATTAGTTGAAACTAAAGCCTTAAAGTATGGACAAATTAAAAATCCATTAAATCTTATCATAAACTTTTTCAAAATCTAAATTTAGAAAGGTAGTTCTTTGACGAGAGTCTCTTGCCCATTCCATATCTTCCCACACAAAAAATAAGGTTGTTGAGGATATAATTATTTTTTATAAAGCCCATTTTCTCAAGTCTAACAATGGTAGGTAAGAGGATCTGTAGGATTTTAGAAACAGCTTTAACAAGGATCTTTTAGGACATATTGAGAAGGGTGATGGGGTGTTAACTGGTGATAAGCTTAAGGTCATTAGATTTAGGGAAAATTTTGATATTTCCCTTATTAATAAGGAAACCCAAATATTTTTCATACATAGCATTTTTATAGACTTGGAGAAAATTAGGCCCAAAAAGGTCCCAAGTAGCTTTATAGAATTCATGGGGGAGCCCATCAATGTTGGGAGCTTTGTCATTACTCATGTAATGCAAGGCATTAGAGAGATCATTAAGAGATAAAGGTTCATCACATAAATTTTGATCAACTAGATTAAACTTGCAAGGAGACACATCTAAACATTATTACAAAGCTTGAGCTCACTCCAATATTTCCTCCTAGGCTTAGAACACTAATTTATAGTGGCTTAGAAAAACAACAAAGATGTCAGGGAGATTAGTAAGCCTTGGTTGAGTTAACTTGATGGACTTGATATGATCTCAAGATTTTTTGACTCTAAGAGATTTGAATATTATTTCTTAGACCTTATCTACAATTTTTATCCAATGGAGATGAGCACGGTTTTCCCTACTATAGCAACATGATTATCTACTACTTTGATTTGGTGTTTGGGAGAAGAAGCTAGAGATTTCATATGCGAGTCAAATGGATTATTCTAAAGGAGAGAATACATTCTCTAGTATTATTTGAGCACAACACCATCAACCTACTTTCGAACACATGAAATATGTTTACCATAATGGCAGATACATTTGGGAGTGTGGAAAATGGCCTCATTCACCACTCTATCTAGATATATGCATAAGGCATCATGACATAAAATTCTACACTCATGTAATTAGATAGATGGTGCCATCATGGTAGATGAGGGTGGTGTTTAGGAAGAATTAATTACGTGGCATTTTGAATTGGTTGTTACTCCATTATATTTTATAAGTGATGGGATTATGGTCTAATTGAACATATTCAAAGTGCATGATAATAAGTTGTCGATCGATAAGAAATAAATAAATAACACTTTTCTCTTAAAGAATATAACAATCCTATGTCTTAAGGACCCTATCGATGTTAGCATGATTTTTAGACCACATAAACCAAGTAGTGGAAGTTAATGAATGATGTCGAATGAAAGTATACACTAGAACCTATCAATTTTAATAATAAAACCATGCTTCATGTTCTCCCATACACCATCACATTGATAGGGCACCAACTTTATCCTCAAAACTCTCCACCATATTAAAATCTCCACATATAATCCATGTTATGATGGGTAGGTTTACAACCAAATATTTCCATAAATCTAATTTGTCAATACAATCATTAAGGGCATAAATATTGAGAACTTGTAATGAATGCCCATTAATTTTAAAGAGAATATAACTAGCCAGTGTGAATGATCACACCCCATGGAAATAATTAAGGGGATTTTTTTGGAAACAAAGATATTGGTACAACCATGACCATCTTCATGTAGAGTGTAAAAGTGAGTGGCATTAGAATAGATACATTTTAGATCCATTTGTAAGATAAATCCTAAAATTTTAAATTCTTATAGGTAAGAAAAATCTAAAGTTCCTAATGGCTGACAGGGAACTTACATAGAGAATTTATAAGAGGACTCTGTGAGACCTCAAACATTCCAATATAGGACATTGGCTGGGGAAAACCATACATATGAAGTTCCCCTAACTATATTTAATATCTTCAAGAGTTTCAAATTATTTCACAAAAGAGTTTTCTAATTTGGTAAAACAAAATCCCCAAGCAAGATGGAGTAGTGCTTCACCCCATTGTCCTCCCAAGGAGAGTCACCATAGATAAGAGGTGGGTTGTATGATCATCTAGAGGTAAGACCAATTTTATAGGATGTCATGATAGGATATGAGCTCATGTGAGGCCAAGTAACTTATAAATCATGGATTTACAAAGTCATTGGCACACTAAAAGGATCAGGGGAGGATTAACTTTATGTACCTCAAAATAGGATTTTGGTGCATAAGGTGCAATGATGGGTTGGACACTTTTATTACTGACTAAAAAAATTTGTTGGTAATTATCATCAAGAAATTATTGTTCTCTACTACCTTGGGCTTCTGATAGTGTAATTTTTTAATAGAGTGTTTCAACCACCCCATGATAAGATAATATTTACTCCAATTGTTTGGACATTGAAAATGATTTTTTTTGGAAGATTGAAATAAATAACCTTTTGCACCCAATGCTCAGCACCGACTTGAATATCAATATATTCTTTCAAATCCTTAATCAAGTTGACCTTGACACAAACACACTTTTTGGATTGTGTTAAATATAAATTACTTTGTTCATGACACAAAACATGCACTATGCATTTGATAATTTAATCGATAAATAACCATAGAGGAAGTGGAAGCTCAGGGGGATCAATCTATCCTAGCCCCTGAATGTATGCCTTCTTTGTACCTTTAAAGTCATGTGTCCATTGTGGTAAGATCAAGAGAGTGTTCCTCATGAGCCAAAAACTTAGTTTAGAAATAAGATTTTGGACTTGAGATGACTTCCTAAATGAGAAAAGAAAAAAACCCTTTGTGAGGTGGAGAACCAAGGGATCAAACTAGTGTCGAAACTAGGCATTTAAGGATTGCTAAAAGGGGATGTGGCCAAAAAATTAAGATATAACAAAATAATTTTCATACCACTTATATACATTATCTATGACATTGTGTTGTATATATACATCAGGATCATAGGGAGATTTAAAATTTATACCTCATCATAAAATTTCAACATGAATTTTTCGCTTGTTTTAGTGCCATCCTTCCTATTTTATGAAAAAATAACTACAATAAAGAGAGAAGAAGATGTTAATATTTACGTAGTTAGCCAAGTGAAGTAAGTGCATGACCAACTTTGAAACTCCTACCAACATAGTGTGAGAAGTAGCAAAACTAGAATCAAAACAAAACAAGCCTAACATGAAACTTTAGTGGAGCATGTTAACATAAATTTCCTTTAATCAATATATAAAATGCCATGTTTTTATATATGCATAAATTAATTTAAATAAAAAGGAGCTAAATCATTCCAAAGACCATTGATTAAATCAGTTTAATTTTTTGTAGAGGCCAACAAGGCTTGTCATTCTCATTAAGATTTTAATGATTCATAAAGAATAAATAAAAGGAAAAGCGGGAAATTTAATTAAGTATGAATCTTAGTTTCTATTCTATATTTACAGAGGGGCCATATAATTCACCTTTTCCAAGGAATCGGCCCACAACTTTATTAATTGATAATAAATATTAATGTGTATCATCATTTACTTTAGTCATAATCAATTTCCTCTCTTTAATGTATTCCCTTCACATTTCAATTTTTCACAATGTTCGAAGAAGCTATTTAATTCAAACCATACTTTTAGCAACCTGTTTCTTGTATTTTTCAAAGATATTTGAATGTCAAAAATTGCATGAAAACCCTAGGACTGGTTTAGATTATAATTACCATAACAAAAGTTGCATCAAATGAATAAATAACATCATTTATTGATGAGATAAAATGTACAAAGGAGGTAAATTATATAGTGAGAGATTATCTCACCAAAAAGGTAACAACTCTAATCACTATTAGAAAATACATTAAGTGTATTTCCCCTAATGACTTTAACAATCCTAAGCAAGTTGAATAACAACCATGTAGGTAAATCCACAAGTTTGAAAAATTTTATGACAACACACCCCCTAAAGTGTAGCTTAGATGGATAGAAGAATTGGGTCCTGAAAACTAGGCCTAATGAGGTACCCAAGCATAATGCAACTCCCATAAAGTGAAGAAAAGGAGAAAACCCATAAGACAAAACTCCTCCCCAAAAATGAGAAAAGTGAAAAATAGTGCATACTCTAAAGATATTGAGCACATCCAAAAATGCATCCACAAGTGAGATCAATAAAGCACACAGAGAGGATAAATTAGAAGTCCCCATAGAAGATGTTGAAGATGCATATAATAGAGCTCATAGAATGGTGAGTGTCACTGATGAGATCCTCTACCTAAATACTAAAGAAGCTTCATCCACATCGAGTAATGTTTATTCCCTTTGCTAAGAGAAGAATATGAATGGTGTACTAGAAGTCTACCCATTCCATAGTGGAATATGAAGGAGGCACTAATACAAAAATATCTGGGTAGGGTCCAAAACATAAGTGTGGAATAGGTTGGGTAAAATCATGCACAAGAACTGAATGTATTGCCACTAAAGTGAACCTATCAGAAGTAGTTGTAGTGAAGAGTGGATCACCTTGGAATAGTGAATGTGTCCACCAAGTGCTTGATGGATCTTCAACTATGGTGTGATTCTTATATAAGGAAATGGCCTCCTCATGCATAGTAAGAGGGCCAACTACTCTATATAATAATGTTGTAATAGAAGTAGAGGATAAAAAGGATTGTAGAATGCCCAATACCTATGACATAGACTACCTAATGTCTAATGAGTCTTGGATCAATATACCTACACCCTATGATGTCAAAAGTGGACCAGAGGTAGGTGGATCAAGAATTTACTCCTCAATATATAAAATGTGACAAGGAGATGTTGGAGGTGTGTCCCCATCACTAATGTGGTCATTTTTTTAGAAGAAGAGTCATCAATCTTAGAGATGTGCTCAAGATCAGAAGTGTCATTGAGTACATGGGTATGTGCACAAAGTCGAGGGACAATTCTAGGGACATACCCCATAATGCGTACGTATTATGACTCAAAAGTATCGAGCCATAATGTGTATGCATTATAAAAATAACATGTATACATTATTAAAACATATAGGAATTTATATGCATTATAGGAATGCGTACACATTCTTATATGTTTTAATAATGTATATGTGTTATGTAAACTATCAAACAAAAAACCCTTGTCTCATAATTTTTATCAATTCACATTTTCCTAATTCTTATACACATTTTGGCTGAAAGATCATGTTTTGGCTTCAAATTCATGTTTTGGCTTGTAAGATTCATGTTTTTCCATCCATTCACCAGATCGATGATGCCATCATGAAGAAGAGGTATGTTTTTTGTAGATTAAATCATTTTTTTATCTTTTGGAATGTGAATTATAAATTTGTTTTTTTATTTTTTTGTAATAGGTCAGCATGATCCATGTAACCCTCCACCTAATAATTTGTGTAACCTTCCATGCAACCCTCCTAACCCTCCACCTAACCCTCTGCCTAACCCTCCTATAGTTCCCCTAAATCTCTCAAGTAGCTAGGAGGAATTAGCTACTCACATAGTGGATAAAAAAATTGAAATTGAGCAAATAATTAGGAGAATAAGGGATCCCACTTCCACAAATACCCACCACACCTATTTGGACAATAACCTAGAGTTGGTATTAGGTCAAGTTGACTTGATAACAAGTCAAATTGATAGATGGAGGTCATATAGAGATAGTTTTAGGGATTATTATGCTGACAAATTGTCAGCATCTGAGGTGAAGAACAAAAATATAACAAGAGATCAAATTTGTGCCTTTTATTGACCCGATGACTGATGCCCCATTTCCAATAGCAACCAAATGTTTCCCAATCCATCGATGCTAACATAATTTGATTAAGTCCAAATTTTTGGAGTGGTGGTGGATGGTGTTTGACCATCCCCCTTGTAATAAACATGAGGTACCTTTATAATTTTTTAGGAAAATCTCTTGTGAGTTTATACTCAATTAAATTTTAAACTACTTTGACTATGGTGAGTTTCAGGGCCAAGTGAAAGGCTCTATAGAAGATCAACTAGGTGCATGTCATGCTCCTAGTCAAGCCTGCAAAGATACCTACCTAAAATCCACTTCATCTGTAGATTTTGTTTTTGGTGATAAAGGTTATGGAGATAGACACTTTGCATATGCTTAGTGTGCTTACTGATATACTTGTTCATCATACGAGTAGACTTTTAGAGACAAATGCTTAAGATATGCCAACTAATGGTCATACCTGACCCCATCAATTAGATGTTGTGGTGCTATATACACTGGACCTTCAAATGATGATGGTGGTGCTTCAAAGGTCTTGGAGGATGTGGTTTTGATTGATGATTTGTTAACACACACATTTGGTTTAGATACATTGGGAGTCTCTACACACATGCATGTATCTTTTATATAAATTTAATGTTAAATTTTTAAGTTATATTTGTAATTTAGAAAGGTAATAATTAATTTACATGTTTAAATTGAATAATATATATATATATATATATATATATATATTTTTTTTTTTTTTTTTGTGTTCCAGGAGGAGACGTTGCCTTTGACATCACAACTAAGTACTGGGCTAACCTAGGCTAATACATATATCCATGTTAGTACGACACCATATACATTTACAGAGGTAAAATTTCAATTGAATATTATATACTCTAGATGTACATTCATACACCTTAATTGCATCCTTGGTAGATTTTGTGTAAGAATTTATATAAAATACCTAATATAATTTTGTTAGACTTTTTATTATTTGATGTATTAACATGGATTGGCGTAACTTGTTAGAAACTCATCTTCAATCTCAATTATGTTTTTAATAACCAAAATAATGAGTTAAAAATTTGTTTGATATCCCATTATATGTAGTTTCCATAGCGAGTCAATCCCAATCATTAGGATTGGATGTACATATATATAAACTCATTTGAAAAAAGTTGTTTGGTACAATATATTTCTATCCATTCGCCAATCGAGCCTAGTTTGTCTTCATCAATATACACACAACTCCTTTCTTTTAAATACTAGCCTCATAACCAGCCACTTGATTCCTTGTTATCCTAATCACATATAGCGGTTAAATATCTATAATTAATATCCAAAATGGTCATAGTTAGCAATTCAATTCCCATCTTGATTCCATTCGAGCATAATAATTTCATCTCTATGGAGTTATAAATTTAGTTGGCATAGCTTCTTGATCCCATTATACCTAGTCAATTCCTTTGGTTTATTGGAAGAGTGTCTATTAGATCCCATTGGTTTATTGGGAGAGCATCAACTATAAACTATAGCCTATATGTATATGGCATAGGCCTTGTGACCATTTATAAATAGGGGACCTCAACCCCATATAGATAGATGGGGTTGAGTGGTTTTTTACCACTACCTAATTAGGAGGCCCAAAGACCTACTATATCTAGTTGGGGGAGAGTTTCTATCTATATCCATTGATGTAGAACTATATCAACTTCTATACCAAACTCTGCCTATATCCCTTCCTTTCAAACTTCTCCTTCATCCATTCATAACTCATTCCCCTGGTCCTTTAGGTAATAAAATTATAATGAAAATATTCGTCAAAGCAATCCTTATATCTTATTATCTATCTCTCTACATCTTTGGTCATGTCACTAACTTAAACTATTTGTCTACTTACCCCTCACATACACCTTTCTAACTTTACCTTCTACTAGCCCTATTTTTAGGTAAAGCTCCTTGTTGGGAGCATTTGACAAATCTTCACTATAAACTAATTACATAATTCAAGGACCCATTTGGCCCATATACCTTCCAAATTAACCTTCTAACACAACTCTCAAGTAAAATTATACTTCCTTCTTTAGGCCTCTCACTAATTAACCCTCCATTTGTGCAAACCTCCTTAGTATGAAACATGTATGAACTTTGTCTTTAATCTATTAACCTTCATATATACCCATTTTTCTCTCTAAATTGAATAAATCATTTGTTGACCCCCTTCTTTAGACAAATTCTCTTATTTCTATATCACCCCTTCTCCCTTAACCCTTCTCTAGGCTTGACACTAGATCATAGCCTCATTTATGTACTTTTCCATACTTTAAAATCCTAAAACCATATCCATTAGTGACAAGACATCAAATAATGTAAGATTACCAAGTTTTTGGAAATTTTAAATGGTCAAATCTCATTTTATATAGTAAACCCTAAAATTAGGGTTTTTAGGCTATTATCAGGGCTGAGAGAACACTAAAGGGGATAAATTTCTCATTTAGATAGCAATTTTTGAAAGCCCACAATCATTTTCAAACTCAAAACTCTCAGTTTACAACCCTGCCTATGCACACAGGAAAATAGGGTACTAGATAACTTTACCTTTCCTTCAACTCCCAATATCTTTAAAACCTAATATGGGATTCTATACACTTTCATCGACTATTTTATACCCCTTTAAATCTCAATGGAATATCAAACTAGTTTCAACATAATATAACTCAGTCCTTTGATTATATGTTGCCTTTTAGTAAACATGGTACTCTCATTTAGACAACACGTTTTGAAAGCCCACAATCAATTACAAACTCAAAACTCTCAGTTTACAACCCTACCTATGCACATAGGAAAATAGGGTACTAGATTACTTTGTCTTTCCTTCAACTCCTAATATATTAAAAACCTAATATGGGATTCTATACACTTTCATTGACTATCTTATACCCCTTACAATCTCAATGGAATCCCAAACTAGTTTCAACATAATATAACTCCGTCATTTGACTATATGTTGCCCTTTATCAAATAGGGTACTCAGGTATTGTTTCCTCTTTCACTGTCAAATCAATATAAACCTATATCAAGATGATCTCCCCCTTTATATGATCATTCAACATCCTTGTTTAAACTCTTTAGAATCCATAACAAGTTACAAGACTAAACACAAGGTACATAATTTCTTAGTTTACAAACTATATGTTTTCCAAGAACAAAGATTTTGGGAAAATAAGATTTTACCACTTATTGATGAATTATATTACTAAAAATATTATTCTCAACACTCTTATGCATGTTCTTTAGTTAACCTTCCACATAAATTTACACCAAAAGAATAAAATGCTTGGACTATAGTTAAATCTTGGATTGTATACAAGACTAAGTTTGTTAGCAATTTGTTTAATTAATGAACAGCCTAGGTTAATAATTATTAGGTTGTTTTTTCAACTGATGATTAGGGTGGACACTCCACCAATATGAGTTGAGATAGACTTGAGAATTATTATTGCAATGTCATTTACATAGGCACTCACTGAGGTTGTATATTCACTTGTAATTTTGAATTGTAAATTATTACTTTTGTTTTCATAATTTTACTATGTACTTTGGTAAATATAACTTATATGCACAAATGTATTGTGTATAGAGGGTTTTCATATGAAATTTTATAGTTTGACTCAAATGAAAATTGTAATAGCTCCTCACTTCATCATTTGACACACCTATTTATGTAACTGAACCTGACATTGACCCAGTTGAACATCAACGATAAATTGAGGAGGACCATGAGATTGTGGTAAGTGCATGTTTAAATGATTTTTTACTATATTTTAAAACATGAGTTTATTAACTTAGTTTCATGTATACTTGTTAATTTTATAATAATTTTTGTATTTGAATAGGTTCAGCTACAAGCGAGCTATTATCATAATACCTGCAATCAAACCTTGAAGCAATCTAAGGCATTTATGATATCTCCATCTACAAGCAGGGCATCCCAAGGAGATTCTTCTTCGAAGAAGGAAAAGAGAGGGAGACTATTTGATGATTAGGATATTGTAGATGATGTGCTTTTTTGTATGCCTATATGGCAATGTATGCATTTTTGGCATTGTAAATGTGTATATGATGTATTTACCCAACATTAGATACTATGTTGTTAGACATGATGTAATTTTTTGTATGCCTATATGGCAATGCATGTATTATTGACATTGTATGCCTATATATGGCATTCGTACATGGCATTTTTATTTTGTACATGAATGTTTAAAAAAACCAATGAAGTAAATCTTGTTTGAATCACTTGTGTTCAAAGTATTATAAATGATTGGTTTTGAAGTATTCTTGAGGATTACAAATGTTATGAGATTGAGAATAACTTGTTAGGATAATGTTGCAAATCATACCCTTATAATAAATTAAGACCCAATTGACATTCACTTGCTATGGTTTTTTATGCTATGATATGGTTTGCTTATATGCTATGGTTTGTTAGGATACTATTACAAATCAGACATTCACTTGATATGGTTTGATTTGAATCTTCTTTCATAAGCTAGCTCTTGTTTTGACTCTTTGGACTTAATTTAGATTTTTACACCTAGTACTTATTCCTTGTACTCTTAGTATCACCTCCTTGATGGCATTGATCATTGTCCATACATATTTTACCTCAATCCATTCATGTCTCATTCAAAAATTTCCTCTCAATCTCTTTCTAGTTTCTTCTTAGGAACCTTCTTTGGGTCTCAAGGACCAAATCTTGTTCTATGTTTCAAGAGCTCAACCTGTTGTCACTATGGTCTTAGATGATCATAACATACCTAGTATAACCCCCTTCATGTACTCAAATAATAACATGCTCTCATTCCACACCTTATGGACATAATGCTCTGTCAAGGCTATGTATAGGGAAGCAAGATTACAAAATTTCATTAAATTCCCATTGTTAAATCTCTCAAAAATGCTTAAAGCTCACTAATCTAGGGTTTTCCATGCCCTATACATATTCTCCAAAGTACCAATTTGACCTTCCTACTGATCTTATTTTTTTGAAAACATACTCATGACATCTAAAACATACCAATTTGACCTTTTCATTAAAGGCCCCAAGTCTTCTTTGTACCTATTTTACACTTTTTCCCAAGTAGGACTATAAGGCCTACTAGGCCTAATTCATGTTCTTAAAGATTATTTTTCCCCTGTGACCTTATTGCTCACTCTTGATCCTAGTCTCACACATATAATACTGACATTTGGCCATATCTCCTCCCGTAGACTTAACCCAACCTCCAAACCACATTCAACACTTGAAGTAGAGAAGTCATATATTTAGTTATTAGAAATGTCATTTAATTATGTTAAATTTATATGTTGTGTGCAAAGAGGGTTTGTGGGTACAAGTTCGGTGGATTGGTATAATTGATCCATCTTTACACTCCTCACCAAAAGTTTTATCATAATATCCTTTACCTCCAACTAGCAACTTTGCCTCTGGGGCAAGTGAAAATCCACCACTTCAATCACATCTATATAGGCAATTAAACATTTTCTAAGAACCTTGACACCCACTTCCACCTACAAGTGAATTTTTACTACTGTTATGGAGAATGGAAGCACTGACAATAAATGTTGTCAAAGTTAAAGCTATAGTCTGATAACTCAATTTTTGGTGCTTGTTGGCTGAAACCTATAACTTAAAACACATCTAAAGAGGAAAATAAATTTTAGGAACAGGTTTTTAACCTCCCATCTGGTCTGGACAACAAACCCACCACCTATTTCGAGCTCAAGAATGCCCTTCCCAATACAAGAAAGAGGCTGATTTTTAGCCTAACTTCAGCCATGCATAAAACCAAAATTTTAATTTGTATAAAGGAACCGTAATATCCTTCATGTGCATGGGAAAGTCCTCTAATTTCACCCTAAATCCAGTTTGAATCACCTATAAGAGTTATCCATGCCAATAGTTATAGTAAAGGGTCTTAAAATGCAAATTTTTTGTAGTGAAGAGACAAATTCTTGACCTCCAACTAGCAACTTTACCTCCAATAACCTTGACACCTACCTCCACCCAAAAGATAATTTTCACTACTGTTCTGGAGCATGAAACACTAACAACAAATGTTGTCAAATTTGAAGCTACGGTCTGAAAACTCAATTTTTAGTGCTTGTTGACTTAAACCTGGCACTACCAACACATTTTAAGGGTTGGATAATGTCTAGGACCAGGTTCTTAATCTTCCATATGGCCCAGATGACAAACCCACCACCCATTTTGGGTTCAAGAATGCCCTCCCCAATACAATAAAGAGGTTGATTTTTTGCCTAACTTTAGGCATGCATAAAAAAATTATAAGTCATATGGAGGAACTATAAGATCCTTCATGTGCATTGTAAATTCCTCTAATTACACTCTAAATTTATTATAAATCACTTCTAAGATCAATCCATACCAGAAGTTACAGTAAAGGGTCCTAAAATGCAAATTTTTGGTCGTGAAGAGACAACTTCTTGACCTCCAACTAGTAACTTTGCCTCTAAAATTGGAAAGTGAAATCACACACACACACACACACACACACACACACACACACACACACACATATATACATGTATATATATATACATCTATATATATGTATATATATGTATGTGTATATATATACATATATATATATATATATACATACATATATATATATATATATATATATATATATATATATATATATATATATGTATGCATGTGTGTGTGTGTGTGTGTGTGTGTGTGTGTCTATATATATATATATATATATATATATATATATATATATATATATATTACATGTTTTCCAAGAACCTTGACACCCACTTCCACCCATAAGTGAATTTTCATTCCTCTTTCAGAGCATGAAAACACTGACAACAAATATTATCAAAGTTAAAGCTAAAGTCTGAGAACTCAATTTTTAGTGCTTGTTAGTTAAAAACTAGCACTAAAAACATATCTAAATGGTTAAATAACATTTATGACTAGGTTATTGACCTTCCATCTCACTTGGATGACAAACCCACCACCCATTCCAGGCTCAAGAACGCCCTTACCAATACAAAAAAGAGGCTAATTTTTAGCCTAACTTCAGGCATGCATAATACAGAAATTATAATTCATATGAAAAAAAAATAATATCCCTCATATGCATGGTAAAGTCCTCTAATTTTAACCTAATTCTAGTCTGAATCACCTCTAAGAGCAATCCATGCCAGAAGTTGTAGTAAAGGGTTCTAAAATGCAAATTTTTGGTAGTGAAGAGACAACTTCTTGACCTCCAACTAGCAACTTTGCCTTCAGGATTGACAGGTGCAAATCCAACACTTTGAGCATGTCTATATAATAAAATTACACATTTTCAAAAACCTTGACACCCACTTCCACCCACAAGTGAATTTTCACTACTGTTTCAGAGCATGGAAACCTTGACAACAAATGTTGTCAAAGTTGAAGCTACAGTCCAGGAACTCAATTTTTGGTTCTTGTTGGCTGAAAACTAGCATTTAAAACATGTTTGAATTGGTAAATAACATGTAAGACTAGGTTATTGACCTCCCATCTAGCCTACATGACGAACCCACCACCCATTTTGGGCTCAAAAATTGCCCTTTTCAATACAAGAAAGAGGTTGATTTTTAGCCTACCTTCAGACATGCAAAAAACCAAAATTATAAATCATATGGAGGAACTATAAGATCCCTCATGTGCATGGTAAATTCCTCTAATTTCTCTCCAAATCTAGTCTGAATCACCTCTATTATCAATCCATGCTAGAAGTTACAGTAAAGGGTACTAAAATGCAATTTTTTGGTAGTGAAGAGACAACTTCTTGACCTCCAACTAGCAATTTTGCCTCTGGGAATGGCAGGTGCAAATCCACCACTTCAATCATTTATATATAGGTAAATTACACATGTTCCAATAACCTTGACACCCACTTCCACCTACAAGTAAATTTTCACTACTATTCTAGAGTACGGAAACACTGACAACAAATATGTGTAGAAGGCTATAAGGAGAAATAAACTTATCATGAGCAATTGTTTAGGAGTGTAGAAAATCCATATACTTTTACTAAGCTTTTCTTAGCTTCAAGAATATGAAATTATTTACTAATGGTTCCAACCACATAAAGGTGGAAGCTGATTTAGCACCACTAACCTACAAAAAAAAGTTGGTAAATAATTAAAGATGAAATTTATGCATGTGCTACCTACAAAATCAAAAACATTTGGTAAAATTGATTAAATATACATTTTAAAAGTCAACATACCTATGCATTTCAATCTAGTGAACCACTTGGATCTGCTTTAATCTTGATAGTATCAAAAATAGCTTCATGGTCTGACTCACAAACTTTATATAGATTCTTATTTCTTGGCCTCCCATGATATTTTTGCAATTGAATATTTGTTGCAAGAACCAAATTTGAATATTGTAGAATCTTCCTGTGAGTTTCAAAGTCTTCAAACAACCATATATTTGAATTTTTTATAGGATATCATCAAATCCAAGTTCCAATGACTACCATAGACCTAGTGGGATAATCAATGTTTTCTCCATCTACAACTGAGGAAGTCAATTTTTTCTTTCCACCTACACACTGACATAAGTAGTAATCTACTTACTCTTTATTGTCCTCATCTATAATAACTACAAAAACATGGCATGCATCATAAAAAACAATTTTTAATGACATTATGAAAATAAAATATGAGAATAAACAATACATAAAGATTAATATTCTACCTAGATGTACTAGATTAGATATATGGTTAAAGTCATGTGAGGATGTCATACCAATAAGTTGTAATGTTGTTGGAACCTAATATGTCTTGATTGGAATTATAGGTTTAGAACTATATCCATCCACCCAATCTTGTGACTCACACTCATTCCAAATAAATTTCATGCATGTAGAACAAAACCATACCAAATATCATGTATGAATAGTCCAAGAACCTGTATTTAAACTATGAAATGAGTTGAGCTCGCTTAAACCTATTACAGTCATACAATCTTCATAATTTGCCAAGTCTTTTTCCTCTATTAACCAAAAATGTCTATGAACAGGAGAATTTGATTGAGCACCATGACATATGTTCTCATTACACCAGTTAACCATAGTTTCTACATCAATCAAATTAATAACATTGTCATATTTTAACTCCTCTCTTATAATGGCTCTTTTTATACATGCTACAACACCATCATGTTCCCCTTTTCCATGGCTAGCTTCAGTAAAAATCTAAATATGTTCTACACTAGTGGTAACATGCATCCTACTCAACCAACAAAACATTCATGCATTCTTGAATTGTGATGTGCTATTATCTGACCAAATGTAATACCATTAAAATTAATGTTTCTCTGAGTCAACTGTCCATAGAACTTATCATAATAACCTTGCATATACTCTGTACAATGTGATCAGTCATCACTATTATAGAAATGGTACTCCCTTAATATTTTTTGATCTTCTTCTGTACTATCAAGTGCATGCACGAAAATGGTAATTTGTGTTGAGTTGTAATACTGCAATTGAACTTTCATTTGTGGTTTGAATGTGTAATTTTTTACAAAGTCAACTACTAAAACAATAGAATCAAGTGGGAATGTTTCCTTACTTATCTTGAAATGTTCATCCAACCATTTATCCCTATGTGTGTGCCTTGCATACTCATAAAAATTATCTTCATGAATTCGACCATAAAACTTGAAACATGTATCTCTTTCAAAACAAGCTCACACCTTTTAGATTTTTTGTCATCTTTTACCTGATAAGTCACAAATTTGTATCTACTCAAACCAACTAATTTTTTTCCAATTATACTTGTACACTCCTCATGGATACATTTTTTCAATTTTGGTAATCTACCACAAATATTTCAATTTCCATCCAAACATGTTTTCTTATAAAAGAATTATCAATCTAATCTTTCACAAAAATATCTAAAATAAATTCAATGCCTGATTTTGGTGGAACTTCTATGCCACACTCCTACAAAATGTTAGTAGTATGCAAAGTATAACGAATATGGAGAAAAACATCATAGTGAATTAAAAATTCAACATGTTGCCTACAACAACAAGTGGTGCGTGTGTGATTTATCTTTACATAAAAATGTTTGGCCATCTCAAAAAGTTTTTCACTAATAGAAATTTGTGGATGTTTTTTTAAAAACTTGGAGTACAATTGTGTTTGAGTCATATCCAAGAAATTTTTTGGATGTGGTTCATGATCATGAGAAAAACTCTTATTTTCACTACATCTCTTGCATTAGGCAAAACTCTTGTATTCTCTTTCCAAAATTATGCAAGTAACTCTTTCAAAGCATTGGTTATAGCCTTGTGCTTTCATGGAAGTCTACCAGAGAATGACCAGAGCTCTTTCATATTGGATTCATTAAGTCTTTCACGTCTTGAAATTTATTTCATTAATGTTTTTTTATTTATATCAAGTTTTCAACTTATTTTTGAAATCAATCATTTTTTCCCTATTTTACCACTTACTGCACAAGTTGTCATCATATGTCAGGCAACATTACAATCTTTCTTGTGTGATTTTAGGCCTATGATATGTTATGCATCATGTAGATTTTTAATAATTTAGTCATTTTTATTATCCATGTTAGATGTTCTTAGTCCTAATGTGTACATTATAGGTATCATCTTAAACAATTTCATCAACAAAACAAATAATTGACATCTTTGACTATCATACTCCAATTTATTAAAGAAATTATCCCAAATTTCTTGAGCCAATCTTCTTGAATGGTGGTCAAACATTTTGTTATGCATTGGTTTCAAAGTATTTTCATCAAATTCAATTAAAAACTTATCTTTTCTATGCACAATTCTTGGAGGTGTTGTTATTAGTGGAATTCGTTCACAGGGTGTTTCGAAATCATTATATGTTTCTACAAAAAAAAACTTCAAATGTGTTTATTTCTTCATTATGTGTTTCCATGAAATTTTATTTATTGTTAATTTCATCATTATTTGAGTCCATTAAATTTTCTTCATTGTTTGTGGGTAAAGTATTATGCATAGGCTCTTCATCAACATAATAAAAAACTTTAAACTTTGAATGTGAATTTTCAACATTATCTAATTTTTATATTCTCAATTTCATCATAATTAATTCATTATTGTGAATTTCATAATTATTCAATTCATTATTATAAATTTAATCATTATTTAATTGATTATTTTCAATTGCCTCATTATTTAAGGCATTTGGCTCATCAGGGTTAGTGTTTGTATCTTGTCTAAAATGAATTGCTTGCATTCGTACCTTATTTTTTTCTCAACTCTTATAATTGATTAAATGTTTTGTTCTTCAAATTCTTCCTCCTCCCTAAACATGAATCAGAGCCCATTTTGACAAAAGAAACCAAGAAATTGCTTCAAATGTGGGGTCCAAAAAAAACTACAACCAAGAAAGTATGCAGAGTACACATAGAATGTCTATGGGGACACCAATCTTGATTAAGGATAAAAATAGATGTTGAAAAGTGAGTTTTTGTTTTTATTTCAATGAATGGATACATGCTATAGTAATGCATATGCATTATAGGAATGTGTACATGTTATAGGAACATGTATGCATTTCTATAATGCATACACGTTCCTTGAAGTATAGGCATATACTATACAAACAAGCAAAAAGGCTCATATTCAACTTTTTTTCCATTATAATACTACAATATGATGCAATAAAATTATAATATGATGCATAAATCCCCAATAATATGCAATAAGACTATCAAATGTTGTAATAAAGCTATCATATAGTGTAATAAAGCTCAATATGATGCAATAAGACTATCATACGATGCAATAAGACTATTATACGATGTAATAAGTATATTATGCAATGAAATAAGACTATCATACATAATAAATTTCCAATATGGTGTATTTAGGCTATCATATAATCCAATTAGGCTATCATATGATGCAATAAGGCTCAATATGATGTAATTAGTCTATCATATGATGCAATAAGGATCAATATGATGCATAAATCCCTAATATGATGTATAAATATCCAATACATGAGAAAATAAGACTTTTGATAAGACTATGAAGCAATAGTACTAATGAATCATGTAATAAGGCTCAATATGTTATAAAAAATAAGTTAATTTTGCCCAAAATCCCATCATTGGACCTTACAAAACTAGGTGAATAACACATTCACAAATTAGCACTAATCACATTCATGAATTTATGTATTTGTGATGAAATCAAGGAACTTATGGGTTGTGTTTTTTATAAAATTAGGATCTAGGGTTAGGGGTTTTTTGTAATGGGTTTGTACATGTGTATATGTCATAAATTAGGGTTTAGGGGAACTACATACATGTTAAAGTGATAAAATTAGGGTTTATGATCAAAATATCATGAAACATGACCTAATTTAGCCCTTTCAATCACATTGTAGATGCTAATTTAGGTTCAATGGGTTGAAATTAGACACATTTTCAATCGAATATGCATTTTGATTAAATTAGGGTCAGTTAAGTCATACATGTTGCATCTAGATTATATAATCGATTGGGCCATAAATTTGGTTTAGGGGCTCAATTTTTCCCAAATCACATCCCTAATTGAACCAATCGACTAATTATTTCAATTCATGATATATAGAATCATACTTAATTTTGACCCAAACCATATATATCATGATCTTATAGTTATGTCAAAAAGGGGTCCAAATTAGCCTCCCATGCCTCCACGATTGAATGGCCCATATAATTAAACCTTATTGTGCCATGTGTGTAACTCATACACCCAAACTTGTGTTAAAACTATCACAGATGCATCAAGTCTTGGAAGTTTAAGAGTTGACAATGCCTCGAGATGCCAAATTCAATTACATATCACCATGTGTACCTCATACATGCTCAAAAGTGTCAACATTATTAGAGGTATCAGGTCCTCAAAGATTTAAAAAGATAGATATCATATCCCTATGAGGTTTGATCCAATTAGGTATGTATGCACGTGTGTATCTTGTACACACATATATTTGTGTTAGAGATCTAACTGTCACTTGTCTTAGAAGCATCAAATTTGTCAGAGCCCTAGGATGCCTAATCCAATCAAAGATTTCCACATACATGTGTAGGTCTAGTACACCTGGAGAAGTGTTATAATTTTTAGATATGCACATCTTTGATACTTATACATGTTCCATCACTAAGCCAACCAATCCAACTAAGGCCTATTCACAAATTTATCATACATACATAGAAGCCAATAATGTTTAAAGATTGATATTGATCCAATCAACTCATGTCTAGTAAATAATTTACACATGTGGTCCAAGCCTCTGACTTACCATTACTATATGAAAATGGAATTTAGAATCCTTTAAGGTCCCATCAAAATTTCAAGCAAGCACCAAATGTTATCATTTTTCTACATGTATACATATTCAAATTATTTATATCCCTCTACCTTGAATTACCTCTAGAGATCCCAAAACTTACATTTATATTTAGTCTTACAAGCAGGAAAGAACATAATTTAGCTGTTTCTATGCAAAATTGCTTTCTACATTCAAAGAAGAAATAAGAAACTGAAATAAAAGGTTAAGGCTAGAAGTACCTGATAAATTTGAGCGCACCTAAATCAGACGTTGGAAGATTCTCCTCTTTGGCTGTGGAGGAATGACACCTGCGAAAAAGAGACTAAAACACGGAAAGATGTTAGTCAAAGATATGGTGGGTTGTCAGGCGAACGCCCGATCCCGGAAGTACGAAGACTCCCTAGAAGGATATCAACCCACTGATAAAAAGAGTAATATTGGATGAAAGTAGATAATAAAAGATGAAATGACAGAAATAAATGACAGAAAATAAAAGAGCGTACCTGATATGCAGCACTGTTCTGCACAGTCGCCGGTGTCGGTCTTTGTGGTGCCGGCATCGGTTAGGGAAGATGCCAACGTCGGTTAAGGTGCCGTCGTCGGTTGGGGTAGTGACCGGCGTCGGTAGGGGCAGGTTCTGGAAAAGTCTGAACAGGGTCGGGACAGGTTCTGGGAGAGTCGGGACAGGGTCTGGGCAAGGTCTGAGAGAGTCAGGACAGGGGCAGGGATGTAAACGAGGAAGTCGAGACAGGGATAGGGATGTAAACGAGGGATGCTGGGTCTGAACAGAGTCGGGATAGGGATAGGGATGTAAACGAGGGATGCTGGGTCTGAACAGAGTCAAGATAACATAACTGATAAATAATAACTAAGGAAGAAATAAAATAAACAGAATAAATACTTACCTGCCAGAAGACACGATGAAAGCTATGGTTGGAGTTGCCGGATTGAATGCAGATTGGTTGATGCCGAGAGTGGGTTGATGCCGAGAGTGTTGATGTCAGAGTTCGCAGGTTGATGATTGCTCAGGGTTCGATTGATCAGCGTTTCGAATAGCGTTCGGGATAGCATTTTGGGGGTCTCATCTCGAATGGTTGGCGGAGGTTGATGAAGGCGGGGGACGGTTCCAGAGACGGTTCGTCAACCGTTTCGGGAAACTGAATGATAACTGATAACGGATAACGACAAGGTGATCGACGTCGGCAGGATTGCCGACGTCAGCCGATAAGTGACCGACGTCGGCGACATCGGCCGGGTAAAGACCGTCGTCGGCAGATGCACAATGGGGATAGAGTCTAGCTTTAGCTCTGTGCTCATTGTTACATGCTGCCAGGGTCAAGGTTGGTGGAACAAGTGATCGACAAGGGTTAAATAGGCGAAGAAGAATAAGATGGGGAGTGACCAGGGGATTTGACACGAGTTTGGTGTCTACATTTGCCCCTTTTTGTCTTGTTGGTTGTTCTAACGAACTGCAAGACAAAAATAGGAGTGAGTGCCCCAGGTGAGGGATAAGGTATTCCCCCTCAAAGCAGGAGTCGAGGGAAGGGAATTGAGAATTGGGTGCTGATTTGACAAGGAGTGGATGAAAAAGGAGTGAGGGTGAACGCGGCAAAATTCGTGATTGCGCACATACCACTGCACGAGATGGTCAGGCCAAAAGTGTCGCAGGTCAAGGGTCGAGGAGTGCCAAAATTGAAATAACCAGGCCCCAGCATTTAGTCGTCTGCTGATCGGGTCACTCAATCTAAGCTGAAGCTCCAAATGGTCATCGTGGTCCAGGTATCCCGGGCTCAGGAAGTGCTCCTAGAAACATGAAAAAGCCACAAGTAGTGCGGATCAACCGGTTTGCGATCCTATACTTGTGAGGGTTCAAAAAGGTCTACGCACAATTCTGCTAACCAGTCATGAGGTAGCATACATGCAAAAACAACCAAGGCAACAACGTCTTGGAAGTAGTCGAGGTCAGTGGAGATAGGCATGATCTCCAATGGTTGGTGGTCGAGGGGAGGAATGGACAAAAGGATGTGGCTGAGCTAACCCCAGAAGACCCCATGTCAACTGAGTGCTGCCTACATAGCCCTGGTGATAGGGCCTCAGGCCAATGTAGTTCTCCCTAGAAGGGAGGGAGGGTCAAAGGGATAAAATGGGTCATGGTCAGGGACAAGATTTTGGTTAAAAGAAGGAAAGAAGGTTTGTCCATCAGAGAGACGAATAAACGAGAATGGTCGAGCTAACCTCAGAAGACCCCATGTCAACTGAGTGCTGCCTACATAGCCCTGGTGGTAGGGCCTCAGACCAATGTAGTTCAAACCAAGCGTCCGAGTGGTAGACAGGTGGTTAAAATGGTCGATAGATTGGTCGATGATTGGATGAAATGATGAGAAAAAAAAAAGATGTTGCAGCCTTTTCCAAATGGTGTATTCTGCAACATTGGTTGAGGGGTTTTTCATCCCTAGCAATATTCCATATTCGTGATGGATGTATGCTAAAAATGAATTGAGGTTTATTTATGCTTCAGCAAGTATTGGTTTATGCTGAACATAAATTGTGGCAGGTCGATAGTTTCCATGTGTATTGGTATCCATAGAAACTAGGGTGAATAGGCTAGGTCAGGTTGGTGGTTTGAGTTGAGTCGATAGACAAGTGATGAAGGTGAATGTGACCAAAGTGTAGAAGAAGTGAAAAGCATATTGCTCTTTCATTGACAAGGACCAAAAAGATAGCATAGATAGGGGTTATGAGAACCAAGAGCCCCATTCATGCGTGACGTCGTTGACCATAGTTATGTTAGAGCCGTAAGCGAATCACTTAGACATTAAAGTGAGCTCGAAGTCCCTTGAGCGGGTGATAGGAGGAGGAAGAAGGGTAACCCGTTTTAAGAGCAAAGATAACGATGCCCCTTTTTATAGGAGACCCTGAGACAACTACAAGCCAAGTCCGTGACTCTTTCATTTTTTTTATTTTTATTTTTTATTTATTTTTTTTTTTTTTTAGGCGCAGACTGATCAATGCGGGAAGCCTGCATAGAGATGTCGTTTGTTTGGTGGTCAGGTTGTGAAGCTGATCAATGCGGGAAGCTTCTAAAATAGTGTTGTTTATTGCCAGATTAGTCATAGCCATCCTTCGAGGGAGTGGTCTAGATTTTTGTTTAATAAAAAGGCTTTTGAATAGCTGTCCTTCGAGGGAGCAGTCTATTTATTACAGCAATGATAGTACAGCTGTCCTTCGAGGGAGCAGTCTGTTTGTTTGATTTTGATATTGATATAGTGACCATGGATATGTTTTGACATCTTGATTTGTTTTTATAGAAATGTGAGTCATGGACAAGATTATAGAAGGTCAAGGACTCCCTTTTATGAGGACAAAGCATCCATACCGCATAAAAGGGTTATAGGAATTGTGAAGAGGAATAGGGTTGAAAGGAGGTAGGATTAAGAGGACGGGGATTGCTCAAGGGATGAGCTCAAGTTAAGTGTCAAGTGGATGAGTACTCGACTAGCAATAGAACGGTCGCAGATGCAACGCATTAAGAGGCTCAGGTTCTGGGCGTCCATCAAGAGAAGACAGACGATAAGTCCCTGATCCATACTTGTGCGTGATAATAAAAGGTCCGAGCCAATTAGGAGAAAACTTGCCTCGTTTACTTTGCTCCATATTGGTCACGTGTTGATTCTCTTTGAGGACGAGGTCTCCGATGTTGAAATCTCATTCTCGCATATTTTTGTCATAGGTGTGTTTGATGCGACGTTGATAGACATGGAGATGATTAAGGGCAGCAAGACGGCGTTCGTCAAGTAACTCAAGTTGAGCTAAGCGATCTTGACGAAAGTCATCGTTGGAAAGGATATCATGTAGAGAAATGCAGAGAGACAGGATCTGTACTTCGAGAGATAAGACAGCCTCTGTTCCATACACAAGAGAAAAAGGAGTAGCACCCGTAGAGGTTCAGATGCTAGTGCGGTAAGCCCACAAAGCGAAGGGAATGTGAATGTGCCAATCCTTGCCTGTGTCACTGACCACTTTCATGAGAATTTTGGTGAGAATTTTGTTGGAAGCCTCGGCCTGCCCATTTGCTTGTGGGTAGTAAGGCGAAGAGAAACTAAGTTTGATGCCGAAGGAGTCGCATAGCTTTTGGACAGTTTTGTTTTTAAAGGACTTGCCGTTATCGGTGATGATTTTATGAGGGACACCGAAACGACAGATGATGTGGGTGTTGATGAAGTCGACGATCTTGTCGGCTTTTGTGGAAATGAGAGGAATGGCTTCCACCCACTTGGTGAAATATTCAGTGGCTGTGATGATGGATTGATGACGAAGAGACGAATGAGGATTAATCTCACCGATGAGATCTAAACCCCATTGAGAAAAAGGCTAGAAATTCTGAGCAATTTGTAAGGCGTGACTGGGGAGATGAAGCAAGTTAGAGTGCTGCTGACACTTGATGCAACGCCGAACATAGTCACTACAGTCTTGATGAAGGGTAGGCCAATAATAGCCCAAACGAAGGATGCGCTTGGCAACCGAATTTCCACTGAAATGTCTGCCACAAATCCCGTCGTGGACTTGCTGGATGGCGTGAGATGCTTCAGTGGAGGTGAGACAACGAAGAAGGAGGCCGTCGAAGCCTCGCTTATAGAGAAGACCCCCTAGCATGGTATAGCGAGCAGTACGCTTGATAAAAGCTCGTCGTGCATTACTAGAGAGGTTGGGAGGAATGATAGAGAGAGATAAGAAGTCCACAAGTTGCTTATACCAAGCATCTTGTGGGCTTAGGTCTATAGTGTTGACATGATGAATGTGAGGAGAGATATATGAAGGCAACGACACACGACGCACCGTGACAAAAAGTCTGGATGCAGATGAGGAAGATGGGATATGGGAAGCGAGAGAAGCCATAGTGTCAGCAAACTTATTCGTGGATCGAGGAACAGTCTGCAGGAGGAAATGGTCGAAAGATGTAAGGAGAAAGTCAGCACAGTTTTTGTACCTTTGAAAAATGTCATTTTTACAGAGGTATGAACCGTTGACCTGATTGACGACGAGCTGCGAGTCGCCGAAGATGTTGATGGACTTGATGCTGAGAGAGAGGGCGGTCTGAAGTCCCAAAATTAAGGCCTCGTATTCGGCCATATTATTGGTACAATCAAAGTCGAGCTTAAAAGACAGAGGCATGGGCTCTCCTTCGAATGGAATGAGAATAACCCCAGCACCTCCACCTAGTTGGCATTTGGAACCGTCAAAGAACATAGTCATCTGATAGGTGGTGTCATCGGAGGAAAGCGCAACGATAGACTCATCAGGGAATTCACACTGTGAAGGTTGATTGTCAAGAAGAGGGGCATCTGCTAGTTGATCAGCGATGGTTTGCCCCTTGATAGATTTTTGCTGGATGAATTCGAGATCGAACTCAGCAAGCAGCATGAGCCACCGAGCCATACATTGATTCTGATATGGCTTGGAGTGCATATACTTGAGAGGGTCGGTGTGGGTGATGACAAAGGTTTTGTGACTAAGAAGATAGTGGCGAAGCTTAGTAGCAGCAAAGACTAACGCCAAAAGAAGTTTCACGATATGGGTATACCGAGTTTCATAGTCGACCAGTGTTTGGCTGATGTAATAGACGGCTTGCTCACGGTGATGCTCGTCTCGGTATGCGATCATGGCACCTAACGAATGGTGAGTGGCTGAGATATAAAGGTAGAAGGGTTGGTCGTCTTTAGGTGGAATGAGGACTGGTGGAGAGACCAAATAGCGTTTTAAGGCTTCAAAAGCCTCTTGACAGTCCTTATCCCATGTAAAAATGACGTCCTTCTTAAGGAGATGATGAAAAGGTTGACAGCGGTCTAAAAGCTGCGAGATGAAACGGCGAATGGACTGGAGCTTGCCTTGCAAACTGTGAAGCTGCTTGAGATTGGTCGAGGGAGGCATTTCGAGAATAGCGCGAATCTTGGCGGGATCTATCTCGATGCCACGGAAGGAAATAATGAAGCCAAGAAGCTTGCCAGAGAGGACCCCAAAAACACATTTCTTGGGGTTAAGACGAACATGGTACTGAAGAAGACGAGAAAAGATGATGTTGAGAATGGTCAGATGGTCACGGCGAAGCTTGGATTTGCCGAGAAGGTCATCCACATAATCCTCCATGATTTTGTGGAGGAGATCGTGGAAAATGTAGGTCATGGCGCGCTGATAAGTGGCACCTGCGTTTTTCAAGCCGAAAGGCATGACTCGATAGCAGAAAGTCCCCCATGGGGTGATGAAAGTAGTCTTGTGCTGATCTTCCAGAGCAATCAGGATTTGATTGTATCCTGAAAACCCGTCCATAAGAGATAACATCTCATGGCCGGCCGTAAGATCAACAAGCTGGTCGATGTTGGGAAGAGGAAAGTCATCTTTGGGACAGGCTAGGTTGAGGTCGCGATAGTCTGTGCAGATCCGAATCCCCCCAGTTGCCTTGGTGACTGGGACGATGTTAGAGACCCACTGTGGATAGTCGATGGGCTGGATGAAGGAGACAGAAAGGAGGCGCTGAAGCTCCTCTTTAACAAGGAGGGCAACGCGAGGATGCATCTTTTTGAAGCTTTTGCCTGACAGGCTTAGCCTCTGGTTTGGTGACAATGTTATCGGTAACGATGGTGGGGTCGATGCCAGGCATATCACTGTAAGTCCAGGCAAAGGCCTTGCTATTGTCGGAGAGGAAATGGGTATAGTCAAGCTGCTCCTGAGCGTCTAAAGATTGGCCAATCTTTAAGACATGAGGAACATCAGAAGAAGGAAGGTTGATGTCAATGGTTGATTCATTTAACATAACCTGGGTCTCAGAAGGGAGGGAGCGCTGGATAAAAGAATCGTCAGCACCCATGTAAGAAAGAATGGCGTCATCGTCAACGCAATAAACAGTGTGGATGGTTGCCGACTCATCTTTGATCATGCTGGGAAGAATGAGAGGGAGAGACTTGGATACCCCATTGAGATGATAAGTCAAGGGGTCCAGGCGGATGGTGTTTATGGAAAAAAAAACTAGGAGGAATGGAAACCACTGACTCCGTAGGTGAAGGTGGCGAAATAGGCGAGTGTGGAGGAGATTGGTCAAGGATTGGTTCAGGATAAAGGTCTACAGGGTCTTGAGTGGGGTCGTGATATCCCAGACCATACCGTTTCTTGGCGTCGTCATCATTGAGCGGTTGGATAGGCTGATGGGAGCCCTGCTCATAGCGTCCGAAACCAAAACCCTTCCATGCACACCTGTAAAGGTAAGTGTGTGCAAAGGCGGGGTTGCCAAGAAATGAGAAATCTGATGTGAAAGGTTGAGGTGAAGAAAGAGGATTACCGTCAAGAGGAGCTTGATTAAGCCCCCCATAGATGAGGTTAGTGCGAAGGTGAGGGGGACCATAAGGTATGATCATCCCTATCCGATGGTCGTAGGTGGGGCTGTGATGAAGGCGTCTATACTCTTGTGGAGTTTGGAACATGTCTAAAGCTAGCAAGTGATATTCTCCCAATGAAAGTCTTTGGAAGACGTCTTCCATGGGGTCTGTGGTTGTCACTTGAAGGGGAGGTGTAAGGGCGACCGCCTGTTGCGAACTGGTCGAAGCTTCTGTGGATGGAGGCGGTGCCGAGGTTGATGGCTTGATAGGAATGAGGACATCGTTTGGATGGTAGGAGGTGTTGCATGTTTTGAAAGGCGAAGGGTCAGCGGGAATGGTGTGGACTTGTCCGTCATGCTCAAACTTCACACAACGGTGCAGGGTGGAGGGGACACAGGACATGGCGCAGATCCAGGGTCGGCCCAACAAGATGTTGTATTGGAACTCTCCTTCGATGATGTAGAAGAGCTCCGGGACTGTGCGTGGACCTACGCGGATATGAAGGATGACTATGCCAATGGTCGTGGCAGTAGTGTCATTGAAAGAGCGCAAGATCGCATCAGTTTTGGAGACGCAATTCTTGGGAAGAGCCAACTGATCAAAGGCATGGGTGGAGATGATATTGATGCTAGCGCCTCCATCAATCATAATGCGTTTAATGCGTGTCCGATCGATATAGGCAGTGATGAAGTGGGCGGCGTCCTGATCTTCCGTGTTGGATGTGGGAATCTCAAAATCGCTGAATGTTATGGAGGCAATAGGGGCTAAGGAGTGGACAAGGGCAGCAAGTGGTTGGGGGTCCTCAGGTTGGACCTCCGCTGCCTACAGGGCTTGGATGAGGGCCTGACGATGTTGGGGTGAGGTTTGGACGAGATCGTAGAGGGACATCTTCACAGGTGTCTGGTGAAGCTGTTTCAACATGGAGTCATGGATTGGTCCAGAAGAAGAAGAAGAAGAGGAGGGTTGAGGCGCGCCAAGGATAGAAATCTTAGGCTTAGGCGGTTGAGGTGGATTGACAAAAGGGTAGGTCCAAGGAATGGCGGCTTTTTCTTTCGCCTTGTCCTTTTGTGACCTAGTGGTGATGTGAATGGCATTGATTTCAAAGATGAGAGGTGAAGATGATGAAGGGGTTGTAACTGGTTGATGAGATGTGGATGGATTTGAAGAGGTGGAAGGTTTATGAGAAGGAGTCAGGGGGCGGTCGAAAGTATCCTCAAAGAGAAGAGTGTCTTTCTCCAGATAACGACGAATGACAGCCTTGAGGGCACAGCAAGTCTCGGTGTCATGTCCTGGTGTACGATGATATAAACAAATCTTCGTGTCGTCGAACTAGGAGGGTTTAGACCTGAGAGGTTGGAAAGGCTTGATGGGTGGAAGAGTTATGCTAGAAGTTTGCAAAAGTCGTTGCAAGATTAAAGAGTATGAACCCACTAAAAGATCCGTGCTCATCGATGTATGCAATGTCGGTGACTTTTGCTTGGGTGAAACGGGAGGGGGTTTTCGTACCACCTTCTGGGTTGATGGTGCGATGACAGGTTGAGACGGTACACTCTTTGTGAGAGGTATCGCCCTTTTGGGAGAGGGTAGGCTAGCGGTAGGTAAAGGAAGCAAAGGAGGCAACCGGTTTTGGTTAGAGGTTGGAGCGGGAAGGACTCTGGTTAAGGTTGAAGGATGCGGGCCCAAAATGGAGGGCAATGGTGACGGAAGAGGAGGCGTTCGCCTCTGTGGTTTGGCAGTCTTTTGTGATTTAGGTTGAAGATTACTATTAGTTGAAGTCTGGGTTAAGTCCACTTTCACTTGTGGATGAGTGAGGTTGGAGACGGGGCGAATGCCAAGCGATTTGATAGGTTTAGGCGGAGTAGATGAGGGTTTTGGTTTTGATGAAGTTGATGAAGATGTAGATGGTTTGGAAGTGGAGATCAGATTTTTGTTGATAGTCTTAAGAGGTTCTGTCATGGGAGGATTAGTAGCATGAGATGAGAGGGCCCGGGCTTGTTGAAGAGCTGTGAGACGGTCCCACAATCCCTGATGTTCCACTTTCCTAGAAGGGAGAAGTTTGAGTCTCTCCACTAGTTGGGAAAATGGCTGAGAAGATGCGGGATGAAATTTGGGCTCTTGAGAAGATGCCGATGGTTGTGGGACTGAAGGTGAGACGAATGTAGTAGTCTCGGGTCCAAAGCATGGTGAAGTTGTGACAGGTTCATGTTTGGTTGGAGATGAAGGAGAGATAGGTTCTTCTCTGGGTGGAGAAGAAACTGGAGAATGAAGCTCCTCAAGCGGGTAAAGGGCAGGGATGATAGTGCCCTCCACTTGTGGTCGAGGAGTAGGAAAGGTTGGGTCCTCCATGGGCAGCAAGAAGGAAGATGGTGAAACTGGCGGTGCTGGTAAGGTCGAGGCGTCCTCCAAAATGAGAGAAGTTGAGGGAGAACTAGCCGGAGAAAGAGGTTCGTCCACATGTGATGGACTGATGGATGAACTTACCTCTTGGGGTTGGTTAGAAATGAGGGGCGAGACCATATTGACTGTTCGAATATTATGTTCATGGGTATTGTCAGTCAAGGTCTGGATGTTGTTTTGGGTTGGTGGATGATTAGGGAACGGTTGTTTGAAAATATCGATACCCTGATTAGGAGGGGCGTTAGGATTGTTGAGGATGAGATCACCCTTTTCCAACATGTCTTGGACTATGTTTTTAAGGGTTTTACAGTTACCCGTGTCATGACCTTTAACACGGTGGTAGTTACAGAAGTCATTTTCCCTATACCACGCAGGGATGGCGCATGAGGGATCAAATTGTGGTGGAGGTCGGATCTGAGGGAGATTGATGGCCCCTTGTTTGACGAGTTTTTCCAGCACAGACGCGTATGATTCTCCAAGTGGAGTAAACTGTCGCTGTATGTATCTTTGCTGAAATTGACGAGTGGCGCTCATAGACGTGGATGGTTCAGGTTGATTAGTTGAAGGCGAAGAAGAGGAAGATCTAACAACTACAGCATTTGCTGAAGCTTTAGATTTAGGATTGGATGAGGAGGGCTTAGAAGTAGGGTCATTGGTTTTGGAGTTGGGATTCTTACTCCGCAACTTGACTTTATTCTCCTCAACGGCACGTAACTCAAGTTTACGAGCCATCGTGAAGGCTTCATCAAAAGTGCGGAAGGTTTGAACCCTCAAGGTAGAAGAAATATGTTTAGCGTAGGCTCGAGAGAAAAGTTCAATAAGCTCAGGCTGGGGTAAGGAAAATGAAAGTTGATTGATAAGGCCCCTCCACCGAGCGACGAAATCAGCAATGGATTCATCCTCAAACTGGCGGATAGAATAGAGGTCTGTGATAGAGACCTTCTTGGTGATATTGATGGAGAAATGATCGAGGAAGAGCTGGGCCAGCTGAGTGAACGTGAGGATGGAATGGCTGGGAAGAGAGCTGTACCAGTCAAGTGCAGCACCCAAGAGAGACATGGGAAACGTGCGTAAGAGCAACGCATCGTCGTGGGCGATAAGGTAACAGGCGTGTCTGAATGCCCGTAAATGTTGTTGTGGGTCTTCCTTGCTCTGGAAACGAGAAAACTTAGGAAGTTCCCACTGGCTGGGATATGGTCTGATGGGGACGGAAGGATGGATGGGCTCGTTACAGATTTGTTCGTACGAGAGCGTATTGCGCAAGCCGGTAACGGAGGTCTCTAGGTTGGACATTTTATCCATCAGCATCTTGATAATATCTACTGACGGATTGGCGGGTGGAGCACCTCCTAGATTGTAAGGCGCTTGAAAGAGGCTGGAATAGGTATACGACGTAGTCGGTTGTACCAATAAGGGCGCAACGTACGGATGACTAGTCGTAGGGACAGAAGAAGTGACTAAGGATGGTTGGATAGAAGACATGGCTAGGTTTGATGTGGTCATGGGAGGTTGACTAGAGGTAACATGGGCCAATGGATGGGTAGCCACCCTAGTGTTGATAGGAGTAAGGGTAGGCGGAATGGAGACGACCAAGTTTTGAAAGGGGGTAGAAAGTGGTTGAGTGGGTTGAGATTGATTGGGGGCCGAAACCTCGGTGAAAGTGGGCCCAACGATGAAAGGAGAAGCCACACTTGGATGGTTGGTAAGAGGTTGGTCATTGTTTGAGGTAACAGCCTGGGTATCTAAGGGTTGGACTACGGACGCCATTGATACGGCTGCAGTTTCGAGGAGAGAAGTCGGCATTCCATAGATTGGATTGCCCGAGGAGTCTCGCGTTCGGCTATTCGCGAGATAGTATTGCAAGGCTGCGGTATTGAGGTCCAAGAATCGTGCGAAATCTTGGTCCCCTTTTGGGATAATAGGCGTTTGGGTCGGAGATGGTCTGGTAGGAGTTCTTTCAATTTTTGAGTTGAACTCCATTATAGGGTTGGTTGTAGGCGGGGTAGACGGAAGAGGATGATGCCTCGCGTGATCGACTAGAGCCTTGGCTTGACTACGAGTCAGAACCATTCAAGGCAAGGAAGAACGTCCTCACAAGCTCAAACAAGCAGATAAGAACCAAAAAAATGAAGACACAAGCAGATCCTAAAACCCTTAGAAGTAAATTATTAGGATTACAGTGGCTTATGCCTTAGAATATGTGTGTAGAGGAAGATTGGCTTTGTGAGTCAGGTCCTAGAAGAAGCAGTCTATGGAAGGTTTCGGGTTTTGTTATGGTGCTCAAGAAGTCTGTGTTAGGGTCTGGTACGTGGCCTGGTGCTAAGGAGCAAGCTCCCCTCACTTCACGATTCCAGTGGTTAGCTGGTTTCGCTTAGCCAAGATATACCTCGCCTAGAGATTATACTCCACCAGAGAATGGAGTGGGCTTCCCCCTTGGTGATGAAATCCAAGTAGGGTCACCAGGACGGGTAAGGTATCCACTGGGGGATGAAATCCCAGTCGGGCCTTGTCTCAGGTAAGTTAAAATGTTTGTTTTGTGCAGGTGGTTTGGTCATGTAACATGAAGTGATCTAGATTAATTCAATATGCGGTTTAATTACTATGTGTGGTCTAAGAGATGCAGGCAAACAGAAATGAATGCAAAGTGTTTTAATGTCCAAGTCGAAATGTTTGTTCGTATGAAGACGAATGGAGAAAGAGTTGAAGAATATGAGTTTAGCTGGTCTAAAAGTGCAAGAAAGAAATGTTCGTTTTAGTTCTGCTTATGATGTCGTTTAAGAAGAGACGAAAGGAGGTGAAAAGGAAGAAACCTAATGCGCCTAAATGAACGAAAGAAAGAAAGAACCCAAGGAGGACCTAGGGTCCCACCGGGCGTGCCAGAATGTTTCTATGCAAAATTGCTTTCTACATTCAAAGAAGAAATAAGAAACTGAAATAAAAGGTTAAGGCTAGAAGTACCTGATAAAGTTGAGCGCACCGAAATCAGACGTTGGAAGATTCTCCTCTTTGGTTGTGGAGGAATGACACCTGCGAAAAAGAGACTAAAACACGGAAAGATGTTAGTCAAAGATATGGTGGGTTGTCAGGCAAACGCCCGATCCCGGAAGTACGAAGACTCCCTAGAAGGATATCAACCCACTGATAAAAAGCGTAATATTGGACGAAAGTAGATAATAAAAGATGAAATGACAGAAATAAATGACAGAAAATAAAAGAGCGTACCTGATATGCAGCACTGTTCTGCACAGTCGCTGGTGTCGGTCTTTGTGGTGCCGGCGTCGGTTAGGGAAGATGCCGACGTCGGTTAAGGTGCCGTCGTCGGTCGGGGTAGTGACCGGCATCGGTAGGGGCAGGTTCTGGAAAAGTCTGAACAGGGTCGGGATAGTCGGGACAGGGTCTGGGCAAGGTCTGAGAGAGTCGGGACAGGGGCAGGGATGTAAACGAGGGAGTCGGGACAGGGATAGGGATGTAAACGAGGGATGCTAGGTCTGAACAGAGTCGGGACAGGGATAGGGATGTAAACGAGGGATGCTGGGTCTGAACAGAGTCGAGATAACAAAACTGATAAATAATAACTAAGGAAGAAATAAAATAAACAGAATAAATACTTACCTGCCAGAAGACACGATGAAAGCTATGGTTGGAGTTGCCAGATTGAATGCAGATTGGTTGATGCCGAGAGTGGGTTGATGCCGAGAGTGTTGATGTCGGAGTTCGCAGGTTGATGATTGCTCGGGGTTCGATTGATCAGCGTTTCGAATAGCGTTCGGGATAGCGTTTTGGGGGTCTCGTCTCGAATGGTTGGCAAAGGTTGATGAAGGCGGGGGACGGTTCGTCAACCGTTTCGGAAAACCGAATGATAACTGATAACGGATAACGGCAAGGTGACCGACGTCGGCAGGATTGCCGACGTCGACCGATAAGTGACCGACGTCGGCGACATCGGCCGGGTAAAGACCGTCGTCGGCAGATGCACAATGGGGATAGAGTCTAGCTTTAGCTCTGTGCTCATTGTTACATGCTGCCAGGGTCAAGGTTGGTGGAACAAGTGATCGACAAGGGTTAAATAGGCGAAGAAGAATAAGACGGGGAGTGACCAGGGGATTCGACACGATTTCGGTGTCTACATTAGCAATAGATGAGGCTCAACCTCAAATCCTAAATCAGAGCAACAATTCTAAGACACATACTACTTTATTAAAATACACATCATAAGGTTTAAGCTCATTATAATGAAATATGAACAAGATGATTGAAGATATATGTACAAAATATATATATAATCTTGAAACCTTTGATGAGGAGGTGCACATTGGTTTTCAATTCGAATCAATAATCTATATGAGGTGACCAATTCATCATCAACATGAACAATCATTAGGTCTCTCTACTCAACATCATCCTTGAGGAGAAGCATGTCTCAAATTTAGGGGACATTGTCACAGGTTTAATGTATCTTGAATAATTTTAATAGATTTTGAGCTAGTATAACTTATATATATGTCGTACTTGGTCAATGCCAAGTTTGTGCCATCCCTTAATGGTTTCAAACAAATTAACTAGTGCAAATAGATATTTTCTAAGCTATATGTTCATCACTAGGCACATCATCTTAAAACAACATCTTAATAAATTACCACATCATCACTAATGGATACATGTGACCATTTCAAGTTTATTGAGCTCAAAACCACATCTTATACAAAAAAAAAATGCATACCCAACTTGACCAAAATATTTAAGAATTTAACATTTAAATACATTGTAGGTCCATCATCCCACTTTCGTATCTGACCATACCAATTACATAGTAAGGTATAAAAATCTATGGTATTGATAAGCATCAAGTGTTATCTAGCTTAGTTTTGAGATTGCAATTGTTGCATCCATGGTGTGGCTAGGACTAATCCTATGTCAAAAACACATTCTTTAGATGACATGGGAATAGACGGAGTGGTTGATGGTTATCCCATGTGTAATGGAGGGGTAGATGAAGGATGTGCACAGAATGGAGGATTAACTATATTTTCACAAGAGATCTTAATTTTAGGAAAATTTTGAATAATGTATTTGAATATATTGGGGGAATCAAGTGAATAATTGTAATAATATAAGACTCTTGTTAGACATTCAGTTGGGACCTTAAAATGCACCTATTGAATTAGATGCACTAAGTGACCTTGGAGGAAATTTAAGTGACTTTATTCAAAACAATTTAGGAATGTTTTTTGGACAATCCAAGGCATGATTCATAGGTATTAAGCTCTATTAGATAGAATTCTTAAAATAGATATCAAAGAGATGCACGGTTACACTAACAGTTCAATTTATTATTTCTACTTACACAAGATTATATATACTACATAGTCTAATTCAATGGGTTTGCCATTTAAACAAATTAGTTCAAAATTTATAAATAAAGGGGTTTGGTCAAAGATATCAAAGAAACAACAAAAGGGTAAGTTAGGATTTTATTCAAGTAGGATAATATCAATAAGAAACACAATATTTAATGGCAAGTAGGATTTTAAGTAAGTAAGGTGGAAAGGTATATCCTTGCCCTACTAGGGAAATATCTCAATAGTTGTGCATGTTTCAATTGTCAAACAAGGATTTTGTTAACATGTGTTCTATTGACGAAACATATTAGCGTATATGTTTATATATTAAAGTTCACCAAAAGCTAAACATGTAATATCTAATACTTGTTCAACATTTATTCTATAAAATTAAAAGTAACCAATCACATCTTAACAAGTAAGAGTCAATTATTGATACTCTAATGCATAATGATTGGTACACTAAAGGTTAAGTTTTGATCATAGGTTTAAAAAATGCATTTTATGACCTCTTGTAATAAAATTAGTTATATTATCAAATGTATAATGCGTTATACCTTAAAACCTTAGTTATAAGTATTTAAGATGAGATATTGAAATGGGTAAAAATTTTGAAGTCTAATGCAAGGTTATGGCAGCTTAATTCATTGTCTAGAGCTAATGGGACCTTTCCCCTATAAGAAACATGAAATTTAACATTTCCCCTAAAAGGATGCATGGCTAATAAGACCTTTCACCCATAACAAACACAAAATTTATTTGTTTCATTTTATGTCTAAAAATGCATACATGTTATATAATGTATACGTATTATTTATTTCATTATATAGTACATACATGTTATTTAAATTTTAATTTCAAACCAAGCCTTTAGGCTCAATAATGGCTTAGATTTTCGAGCCAAAGGCTTAGGACTGTGCATCTATAGTTGAAACCGAGAGTTTTAGGAAAAACCAACAAATTTCAACTTCAATCATCAAATACGCTATGGATTTCAACATCAAAATTGGAAAAATTATTACCGTTACAACGAGCACATTGTCTTCTTTCTAAATGTATGATTTTTGTATTTTTTGGGTTATTTTAAGAGTTCAAACTATATTTATTTCTAACAACACATTTTTTAGGCCACTACAAGCCTCACCCATACATACTTATTCATGTTTATCTAAATTTTTTTTTGTTTATCCAAATGCAAAAAAAATTATATGGTAACAAACTAGGCCTAATTCTACACACATTCAAAAAAAATCAAATTTCATTTTTTTGAGGTAGTTAGAGTGGGTCGCATGGATGGCTATCTATTTTTTTGTCACTTTTTAGAATATACTTAATTATAAAATTAATAAAAAAATATTCATAAAAAATCTATATATAAAAGTTTGTAACACACTAGAAGAGCTAATCTAAATATTCACCAAAGGGTTTCTAACAATATTAAATGAGGCTCAAAAAATGGTGGATCGCACAGAATGGTACAATTCAATTTTTCTTCAAAAAATAAGAGTTCATCTTCAAATTTTAGATGTTTGACCTATTTATACTTATCCATTTCTCAAAAAAAAATAGTTTTTTAGAAACTAGACTCAAAATTCTAGAATTCATGTTTTAATACTATCTTCAAATTTTGAGTGTATTCATATCTAATTATCTACAGAAGTTCACATTTCTAAAATTTTAGAAAAATCATGTCCATGAATTGGGCCCTTTTTTATCCTCCAAGTTGGTGCACTTACCCACATGTGAGTTTGATAAAGAAGAATGGCATGGATCATTCAATGAAGGAATGTCCATGTGAAGTGGAGAGCACAACTCAACAACCCATAAAGTTGAAGAAGAGATTGTAGATAAAACACATGAATCTACATACTGAATATCTATATGAAGAGAAAAGTCATCAATGCTCTCACAAGGTGTACTCCCACTGGAAATAGTAGAGTCCTTTGAAGTACAAATATATGATGGATCTAGAAGAATAATATCATGCACATGAACAAAATTATAATATACAATGGGATATCTAAGGTAAAATATAATCTCAACATGTAATGGTGGCTTGATAGCAGGAAGAACATTGTCCACCATGGATGTGTTGTCACATGAAACACAAATAGGAGGAGAGCATACAATAGTATTCAAAGAGATGATAGGTAGAGTAGGAGGAGTGATATAAATCTCAGCAAGATCTCCAAAAATAGACTGAAGGATGTTCCAAATAGTGTTAGGACACATGGTGGCTGCACATAGTGATGTAGATCTCATGAAATGTGTAGTAACAAGGTACCAAAAACCTTATCATAAGTGTTAGTGCACTTAATGTACTTTTCAAATCAATGGGAGTAAAAATTTGTCTATATAGGAATGGAATACAATTTTTTTCTTTTTTTTGTGAACACGTATTCTATGTACACATGCCAAGAAGCATAGTTTCTCTTTTTAAGAAGAAACACTAGTGTAAAATAAACTTTCCTCGACAGGTATCTCTCAAGTGAAGTCAACATGACTGAGAGAAGACAACAAAAAAGTGTAAAATTGTAAAAAGCAACTATAATGACCTCTTAATTATAAAAATAATGCATGTTCATGAAGAGAACATCGAGCACAATTGAGAATGCATTTGAGTGAGCAATAAGTGTAGGAATCAACATAATGTAGAAAATAACAATGTGTAGAAAAGACACTAAAGAATGCATGAAACCACATAACACCCCCTCAGAACTATCCATAGTGACTTCCCATAATGTTTTAAATACAAGCACACTCTTATAGATGTCTGACATAATTGAGAATGTGTCTTAAATAAATTGTGTGTATGTATGAAAGAACTAGAGGGGCATTAGGCTCTACTGATAATACATCTAATAGGTAAAATTTGTGAAGAATCAGTATCTAAATAGGGCTTAAAAAATCACCAATGTATAGAGCATAAATAAATAGGCACTTTTGAAGAAGACAACACTAAAAAAGGAGTTATCGATCAATATATATAGTCATTTTAAGGTTTGATCTCACATAAAACATCTCCACCAAACATGAAAATGTTGTTGATTGGGGAATTTGTTAGGTGTTAAGGTTAAGCCCCTACTAGTAGGAATCAAGTTTTAAGCTTTCACCCTTGCCTTCCCCCCTACAGGACCACACTATATGACCAAGGGGCTAAGAGGGAGGATGAGTATTCAAATGAATACTTTCAAAATTCATAGGATTATATTTGACATCCTCTAGACTATTGTTAGAGTTTTGGAGGTCTCTTATAAGTGGTAGGGATGCCAAAATTTTGGGAAGCAAAATTTTACATTAGGAATGCAGTCACCTCCAATAGTCATCGGGGTTTCAAACTACATCAACAGTTAGAATTTTTGACATCAGGGTTGAGGGTTGCACTAATAGTCAAAAAATTTGATGCTAGGGTTAAGGGTTGCATCATTAGTTATAAGTTTTGATGTCAGGGTTGAGGGCTATACCGATAGTCTAAAGTTCTATCATCAAGTTATTTGACTACTTAAATAGCTAAAAGTTTCACTGTTAGGGGTTTTACATGTGATTGTATTCAATAGCTATATCCTTATAATTATTGGTTGTATGAGCACTCTAAAGTTCTATCATTGGATTTATAAAATGCACAAGCACCCCAAACTTTTGATAAGAACAACAAAGGCCAGGAACTTTGAATTATGTATGCAAGTGTGAAAATTCTCCCAAGTTCAAAATTTCCAATTTTGGAATGCTTATGGAAAATCCACCAAATACCCATCAAGGATCCAAAAATCTATAAAAATATTTTCCCTTGGAGATCTTGCCTATACAAATTTGTGCAAAATCATCGAAAAAGCCTCGAAACCCTCCAAAATGGTTGAAATTGATCGTCATAAAATTAGGTCATAGTTACAAGTAATCCTAGGGTTTTGACACCTTTCAATTCTGATGGTGCTATTTATTTTACTATTCGAGACTCCAACTATATAGTTTGTACATAATTTCATGAAATCCCACCAAAATTATGAAAAGTTGAAAAATCAAGAATGCATGCAAGATATATCTCACAAAGATTTCAAAAATAGTAAAATGACCATCAAATCAGAGCTTTGATACCATGTTGGATTATTCCAATATATATGAATGTTCAATATTGCACAAAAACCCTAGGATTAGGTGAGAGCAAAATCACCACAACAAAAGTTGCATCAAATGTATGAATAGCTTCATTCATTGATTAGTCAAAAAGTAGAAAGGAGGTACATTATATAATGAGAAATTAAGTCACCAAAAATGTAACAACTCAACTTAATATTAGAGAATACATTAAGTGTATTTTCCTCTAATGACCTTAACAAAACTAAAAAATTTGACTAAAAACCATGTAGATAAAACCATAAGAGGGAAAAATCCTACACCAACATGCCTAGTATTACATTCCATCAATTAATAGGAATAATGCAACAAAATCTTACACAAGTATTATGAGGTCTTTTCTTCAAGAAAATATACACATCTTTAATTCATTTAGTTAAAGGGCAGATTAAATTCAAATTGCCAACTAAAATTTATATGGTTTAATTCTTTTACCAAGATATAAGGTATCCTTTATGAAATTTCCATTATTTCTTTCATCTTTATATTAGAAAAAGCAATCAATTATTTTTTGAATTTAGCATCAAGTATAATCAAAGGCTTTAGTACATGGCCATGTCATTATGGACACACAAAATATTCTAATTTTTTAAAAATTACTTCATCAGAATGCAAAGGTTAATGTATGAATTTTGTTCTCTCAAATGCTTAAAATTTAAATGGAGAAACCTTCCCAAATTGAGAAGAACCTAGTGAAATTTTGTATGAAATAGATAAAATAAAGCTTTTACAAAAATGAAAACATGACCTTATAGACTTATACTAAAGTTTTTTTACAAGAAGAAATATATTGGATAGCACAAAAAACCACCAATATCCATACATCATATTACTTTGTTAAAAGTACAAACTAAATAATTATAAAGAACATGATCCTAATATGCCTTATTTAAATCTAAATTCATTTAATTTCAAGTAACATAAATGGCATTTATAGAGCTTTGTTTACAAGAAGTTAATAATTCTATAATGTCAAATAACATTATACTATTAAAAAAAAACATGATGAATTCTTTATGTTATTTAGTGGATAAACCCCACCTTCATTTGATGTTAAACCTGACCATAACTTGTTTATGTCGTTTTCTAAGAAGCATCTTCTAATTAAAAAACATGACTATAGAAAAAATAAAATCATGACCCTAAATCCCTATACATAAATTTTTAAGAAGAATAAACATATTGAGTAGGCACAAAAACCATAAACAACCCATATTGTCATTCGAGAAAAAAATCCTAATATGTTCTATTGGTTTGTTAAATTTATAAGTTAGAAAATTGTAAAGAACAAAATCCTAATATGTCCAACTATCTACAAATATTTTACACAACAAACCATTCATACAAAGACATTGATTCGAGCTTAACTTATTTGAAAAAGGTTGCATGTCCAATCTCTAGTCTATATGTGTCAAGTTATCAAAAGGTCGGGGCTTTGTTATGCCACTGAATAAGCAAAATGAATGTTTCAAAATAGGGGGAAAAAATAATAACAAAGTTTGCACATAAAAATTATTACCAAACAAAATAGAATTAATAGAGCTTTATTTACAAAAAGTCATTGATTTCATGTTGTCAAACAATATAATAGTATAAAAAATATGCAAACATAACCAATTTTTTGTGTTATTCAGAATTGATGTCGACTTCGCCAAAACTTTTCAACATAATTGCCCATGAAATGCCTTCTCTAAAACAATGATTTAAAAAAAAAAAAAATCCTCACTCAAACCTTCTTTCAGTGCATATCAAACATGTTGGGTGAATATTTTGTCACCAGCTAACTGATGAGAAAAATAGGTGATTTCAACCATAGCATAAGGAGATTGGTTGGCTAAATGTGCAGGTTTACCACATCAGAAGGGGACCAATCTCTCCTCTCATCCAGGAGAGGTTCCTTATAACTATGAGGTGCTATATACTATATATATGTAGAAAATAACACTCAGGGGTAGAAAAACACCATCCATCTCTCTTCTTTCAAAGATGACGTTCACAAAGGAGAAATCTAGGTGAAAACACTGAAGGCACTTCTCTTTTTTCAGAAGTGGTCTTGCAGCTAAAAACAAGAGTTCTTTCTGATAGGTAACAAGTAACTGGTAACAGGGGGCATAATAACCAGCAAAAAAAGGTGTAGCACAAAGTCTCCACCTCAACTGCAAAAGAGTGAAATACAAAGAATAATGGGGGCACAAAGTCATCCCAAGATATTTTACATAAAAATAAACTGAAAATAGACACACTAAAGACAATTGTGGCAACACAAAGTCTTCCCACAGTTCGCTTCAAGACACCTTCCTGATTACTTCTACTAATTCTACTTATTTCATTAAATGGACAAGAACACATTCAAGAAACAAATATAAGAACAATCTCCCAAATGATACAAGTTATTATAGCACAAAGTTTGAAAGTAACTTGCTTTCTCATTCAAATAAAGAAATATGATTAATAAACTGAGCTCAAAGTCTCAGTAATCGCCTCTCAATTTTGGCAGAGTTTTGTTTCTATAACCAAAAAGATCTCCCTAAAACAATAAGAGAGATTACAATATATAGCAGCCAAGAAAGACTTGGCACTTTGTTTCATGGAATGGCCCATGCTGCATTAAATTCCTTGAATGCATTTCCAGTTCTGTCAAGGGGCCATGCTAGAATAGGGCATCGACCTTGACTTTGGCATGTCAATTCCTCTCAAATGTCTTCTCCTTTGCATGGGTTGTTTGGTCTTTCTCTCAATATGTATGCAGTTGTCCCCTCACTTTTATTCAAAGGGAGAAAAATAGGTTGGGCCTTTTAATGCTTGCGAGCTCAGATGTCTACTTGGTGGACTGTTCCACCTATTAGAAATAACTCCTGCATAGATATTTCAGTATCACTTGTAGCTTTCCCCTCTTTTTTTGTGATCCAAGCTCTCGGGCTATCTCCTTTCTTTTCCACATGCTCTTTTGGCTTCCTTTTCAGTTGGTCACTTATTTTGTTCTTTACATTCCGTGCCACATTTGAAAACCAACAGATATTTCATTACCCTAAATTTGATGTCCGCGGGGATGTCATTGGTCGCTGGTCACTTGAACCACTTTGAACCATGAACCTTTGAACCTTTGAAAGTTCATTCATTCAATGGTTCAACGATTCAGGCAGTCTTATCAGCTCCTTGGTTCTATCACTTCTTTGTTTCATTTGCTTTCCTTTCTTTGCTCAAAGCTTCCCTATGAACTTTTAACTTCTTGAACTGGTTGAACTCTTTGAACCATTTGAATCTTTGAACCATTTTAGTTCAAAGTTTAATGGTTCAACAATTCATCCTCTTCTATGAATCCTTTGTTCCTCTAAGTCTTTTGAACTCTATTGAACCTTTGAATCTTTGAATCTTGAACCATTTCAGTTCACAGTTCAATAGTTCATTCTCTTTCTTTGAATCTTTTATTCCTTCAAACTTTCTAGATCTTTTTCTTTCTGCTAAACTTGTTGAACCTTTGAACTTTGAACTCTTTTGGTTCAAGGTTCAATGGTTCAATAGTTCATTCTTTTCTCTTCAAATCCTTTTATTTTCTAAGTCTCTCAAACTTTGAAATTCCTTCAACTTTATGTCTTTGGAATCCGCCTGAAGGGAAGGTGTCCCTTCGGGCCTTGAGAAAGGTCCATTTCCTAGTTGAGAGCCCCCTGTAAGGGTACATGCCCTTCAGGGTTCTTTGAGAAGCCTTCTTCTTTAAAGTCCTTCAGATAAAATGTCTGAAGGAATTCCTTAAGATATTTTGTCTGAAGGAAATCTTTCCTTTGCCTTAGCTGATTTCTATTGGGCCTTTGAACTTATCTTCATTTGAACCTTCTGATTGAACCGACCGATTGAACCAACTTTGATTCAATAGTTCAACAGTTCAATCATTTTGTTTGAAGCCTTCTTTCATTTAAGTATTTTTATTTTATTGAACTCGTTGAACCTTTGAACCCAATGAACCATTTTGGTTCAAGGTTCAACAGTTCATCCTTTACTCTGCGAAGGCTTCTTTTCTTCTGAGTCTTTCGAAGCTGTTGAAATTTTTAAACCTTTGAACCTTTTGAAAGCGGGGTTCAATGGCTCAATGGTTCAATGGTTCAATCCTTTGTTTGAAGCTTGCCGATGGACCTTTTGGTTGAACCTCGGTGTTGAACCGGCCTTAAAAATGCCTAAGTGTTGAGAACTTGTTCTTTTGTGAGAGCTCACCTGTTGAAGTGGTTGAACCTGTTGAACCTACGAGTTCTTTAGCTAAAAAAGCTTGAATAATAGAGAATTTCAATACTCAAAACAATTTTTGAGAAGGAAAGAGAGAATTTTGGCCTGCAAGACCAAAATAGTTCATATGTTGTCCCAAAAATGAGTAATAGATTTTGGGAACAGCAGTTGGCTCCAGTTGGGGAACTTCTTTCGATTGAAATTTTGGAATAGCTGAAGGGAGTAGAAACTAGAATCTCCAGTGCCTTTAAGTATGCCATTGAGATATGGAGTCATGATACCCAAAAAATAAAGGCATCAAATATAAAAATGAAAGCACAAAATAGAACTAAATACTATACAAATATACATATGTACAATTGATGTCACCTAATACTTCAAGGATTGAAGTACTTCAGATGCTACCCATTGTGAGGTAGAGAAAAGGGCATGTCATTTTGATACTTCAATAGGAAACTATTTTTACCATTGAGCTGATGGATAGTAAATGGGCCTCTCCATAGAGAATCAAATTTCCCATACATTCCCTTTGGTTCTCTTCTCTTGTCCCATAACAAAACTTGATCACCAATCTAGAACTCACAGTTTTTTGCTTTCTGGTCGAAGAGCTTCTTCACCAGACTTTGATGTGCAGTGATTCAGTCCACCACCATAGTTTTCTTCTCATCCATCTCAGTCAAGCACATGATCCTCTTGTCAATGGAGCTTTCATATGTCTAATCTTCGACCGCCTTTGCCAATTTCAATATTAGTAATTCCAGGGTGATTGGTATCTCTGTGTTCAAACCATATAAAAGCTAGAAAGGTGACATACTTATTGCCCTCTTGGGTGCAATTCTGTCTACCCATAAAGCATCAACCAATGCTTTATGCCAGGTTTGTTGGTTGTCGTCCACCAACTTCCTGATGATGGTCACGAGGTTCTTGTTGCTTGATTTAGCTTGGCCATTCCCTTGTGAAAAATAATTAGAGGATTGGGAGAGGGTAATCCCATAGTAAAAATAGAACTGAGTGATCTCATGAGAAGATAAATAGGTTGCATTATTTGTCACAATCTTGGTTAGGACCCCAAACCTAAAAATGATGTTCTCCTTGAGAAAATTGCATACTACTTCTGAAGTAGCATGCTTGGTTGGAATTGCTTCCACCCATTTGGTGAAGTAATCTGTGGTTGTAAGGACATAATCATGTCTAGCACTTGAAGATGGGTTTATAGCACTAATGAAATTGATTTCCCATTGCTGAAATGGCTCTTCTATTACCAATGGCTTAAGAGGCATAGCAACTAACTTAGGTCTTCCAATGAATTGTTGGCATAGTTCACATCTTTGCACCCATTTGTATGCATCATGAAACAGAGTAGGCTAGTAATACCTGGCTCACAAAATCTTATGGGCAATTATAAGAGTAGAAAAATTTCCTCCACAGGCCAGATTATGGAAAGACTTCAAAAGTTGGTTATGTTGTTCTTTATCCACGCATTGAAGGAACACTCCATCAAGGCTCTTCTTATACAGGCCATTGTCCCATAGAAAAAAATTAGCAGCTTTCAATTTAACAGTCCTCCTTTTTTTATGAGACAGGTAAGCAGGACACTCACCATAAGTAAGGAAATGAGCAATACTTAAATACCACTCATTCATGGTGGAGACAAAGAGGACTATTGGCATGTCTTCCACTTCTGTTTCTTCATGCCTTGCTTCTTTGGGTCTATTGTCGGTAATCAATTAGCAGAGGCCCCTTCCTCATATAAGCTTTGTTGGTTTGATAATGAGATCAAACTCCTAGATTTTAGCAATCCAATTGACCCTTTTTGTTCCAAACTCCTGCTGAGTTAATATGAATTTAACTATGGTATCAAGAACTAGGACAGTAATGTGTGAATTCAAAATGTAAAAATGGAAGTGCTTTACTGCCTTTACCACTGCATAAGCATGCTTCTCTATGTTTGAATACTTCAGCTCATGAGCTTTGAGAGGATATCTCATGAAGGATATGAAATATTCCACACCTTCTTTGTTCTATTGAACTATAATTGCCGAAAGTGTGTGCTCAGAAGCATAACTATACACTGTGAAATCCTTGGTATAATCTAGACAAACTAAAATTGGGGCATGGGCAATAGATGCCTTGATGTCTCAAAATTTCAATTTTTCTTCCTCAGTCCAGCTGAAAGTGGCCTTTCCCTTCATCATGTTTACAATATGGCGAGTCTTCTCTGCGAACTCGGGGATGAACCTTCATAAAAAATTTACCTTTCCAAAGAAAGAGTGAACTGTAGTCTTACTTGTGGGTAGAGTAAGCTCCCAGATGGATTTGACTCTTTCTGAGTCAATCTTTATGCCTTCTCAGGATATAATATGTTCAAAAATTTTCCCTTCTGTTATCCCAAAAATAAACTTCTTGGGATTCATAAAAATACCATTCTGGTGACATCGTTCCAACACTTGTTGCAAATGATGTAGGTGATCAAAATGATGCTTGGAAAAGACTGTTAAATAATCAAGGTACACCATAATGAACTTACCCATGTCATCTTTGAAAGTAAGGTCCATTGCTCTCTGAAAAGTGACACCAGCATTCATCAAGCCAAATGGCATTCTTCGATATGCAAAGGTGCCCCAAGGCATGGTGAAGGCAATCTTATGCTGGTCTGCTTCACCAACTTCAACTTGATTATATTCTGAGAAGTCATCTAGCATTGATAACATCTCTAAATTGGTCACTGTCTGAAGAACTTGGTCCATGATGGGTAGAGGATAGTTATCCTTTAAGGATGACTGATTTAAATTATTGAAGTCCACATAGAGGCAAATTTTTCCATTCTTTTTTCTCATAGGTACTATGTTTGCAATCCATGTGGAATGATGGATTAGAAAGATTATCCTACCATTCAACATTTTCTATATTTTAGATAGAATAGTACCTGATATCTTTAGATTGTACTGCTTGGATTTTTGCTTGTAAGGTGCCAAATCACTCTTGAGATGAATTTCAAGGCAAATTTCTTCAAGCCTGAGTGACTTCAAATCATCATATGAGTACGCCAGAACATCCATGTATTGGCAGAGCAGGGTAGTAAACTTGAACCTCTCTTCAGGAATGTAGTACTTCCCAATATTTACCATCTTGGAATTTTTCTTGGTACCTAAGTTTATCTGATCAAATTCATGTGAGGAGCTTGAATCTATTTTCTGCTATTTGATGAACTTGTCGTGCTTGTCAAATAGTTTCTCAATGGAAACCAATCCTTTGGAAATTTTATTCTCTTTTAGCTATAAGAATTCCTCACCTACGTTTGAACTTGATTCAGAGGCTAGTTCAAGCTTCTGAGGCTCACTGCCTTCAAAGTGGAGCTATTCAAAGTTGTCTTTTTATTCTAGAAAGGCGATGATTTGGTTGTCACCATTGAACACTTGCCAATGATTCATATTATCAGGCACACTTGGCTAAAAGACTAGTTCGATAGTGTACCTATCTCCTTGAAAATTTGAGTGAAGAACCAAAAGAGTTCCTGAAACAACCAAAGCATTAGCTCAGATCATTGAATTCCCTGAGAACTGCAGAGATGCTGAAAGCATCAAAGCTTTCAATTTGATCCCAAACCAGATTATGGTAGTGATGCAATCTCTCATTTTTAGTTTGGTACAAGTTTCAGATTTGGTAAACCACCAACTCAGCATCTCCTTTAGCATAAAGGAGTTTGATGCCCTTGTCTTGAGCGGCCTTTAATCCAAGCAGTAGTGATTCATATTCAGTTGTATTGTTGGTGTTGTTAAACTACAACTTTTATGAAGAAGGAAAAATATCTATTTGAAGAGATATCAACACGATCCCAACACCTAAACTGATAAAAGAGCAACTGTCATCAAATTCTAAAATCCAAACGTTATCAGGAACTATTTTTACCTTAGATTCTTCTTCATTTTGATGGGAGGATTCTTCTGCACTCATACTGCACTCTACCAATCCTTCTGCTATTCTATCTGAGCTAATTTTAAGATTATCATTTTAGAAGTTTCATCAGTTGCCACATGAACCTCCTCTGTGGATAAGAAGTAATTACCCATGCCTGAAGACTCAAATTGAATTTGAGCTTTAGGCACTGATGTTTTAGTGATAACGTATTTTGCTTCATTCTCAGGGAGTAGCCTTTGTATGACACCTTTAACTGGGATCCTTGCTTCAGACAGGTCCATGCTCAACTCACCACCCACATCCTTGTAAAAATTTCATCCCAGTAGGATACTATATGAGGCTAGGACGTCAGCCACCAGGACTATCATCTTGATTCTCTTGTTTGGGAATGCTACAAATGCAAATTGGGTGTCCTTGATTTGTCCCAACAGTGGCACTTATTTGTTCTTCATGGAGAAATATCTCCCAAATGTCTTGGTCAGTGCGAGACCAAGGGATTCAGCCACTTTGGTAGGCATGACATTGTCAGGTGCACCTGAGTCTATGATGTAATTGTTTAACTGGTGTCCATTTATCATCAGGGAGACATAAAATGGTTCTATCCTCTTGGGAGCAGCAGGAGGAGTAATGACAAGGTTTTTTTGGATGGACATGTTCCTTGGAGAATCATGATTTATCTTTGGAATAGCTTGTCCTGTAGGGATGGCTTTATTCTTCACACACTCCACTAATCTATCTAATTGTTCAGGGTTAGATTGTAGGAATTTAAATTCAGTCATTTGAATTTTGGTCTTCTTGACATGGTCGTCTATGTCAAATGACTGAAATGGGCTAAGAACAGAGAAAGAAAATTAATCCTTCTAGTTTTTAGGGGGGAGGAATGATCTATGAAATTAAAGTGGAAGGTGAAGGCGCTCTTGAGGTACTTACTTTTTTATTACTCACTGGGTCCTTTGGCTAGAAAGGCAGAGAAGTTCCTCATTTGGAAATTGAAAGGTTGTTTTACAGGCTGAGCTCGCTCCTCTAATTTTTATTTATCAGCTTGTTGGGCTGACTGATTCTTGAACTGGGTGAACACTGCGTATGATCCCTCAATTGCTTTACTTTCACTTATGAGCTCATCCTAGTAATTCAAAAAACTATTGTTGGAGTCGCCAGCTAATTCTTCTTCTCCCTCTATAAAGAGATTAGTGTCATCTTCTGTTGGGGAATCTGGGAGCACAATTGATTACTTTGTATAAGCAACTTAAATGCAGAATTTAACCAGAAGTAACAAGTAACTAGAATTCAAAAATAACACAGAATATGAGAGACAATACACAATCTTGTATTAATACTCATCTAGAAAGAAAATATAATAAAGAAGATGCCACTTCTTCTCCACACCTCTCAGAGGCTTCCCACACCTCAAGTGTACAGTAATTCTCAATCAAGAGTTATATCTCTCTTACGGTCCCAACACACAACTCAAACACAAAGTTGGTGTTCACCTCCAACCAGTCATTATCACTACTGCCAGTACCACTGAGTATACACACATACTCAAGTCCGAGTACACAAACTTACTCCAAGTAGATCTTCCATGAACTGTAATAACCTGCAACTCAAATGATCTAACTTTGGAAGGAACTGCCTTGCCTTCCTCTATAGCTCTGAGTATTCACTATACTCCAAGTAGATCCCGCTTGATCTTGCTACCTGTTGTGTTGTGATCTCCCTGATCTTACTACCACTGCAAATCAACTTGGTTCTATAACACCTACAAACCTTAGATCAAATACACACAAACACTTGCAAATCAATGATCTTACTTACCATGTAGATCTTCTAACCTGGCCTTGCACACCTGTTGACCAAGGTCATGCATACATGAAGAATCCTACTTGACTCTCCAAATCAGCACCCACACTTGGTACTGCTATGGAACTAGGAGAAGCTACCCTTGCTCTCTTCACACACAGAATGAATTGGCCTGCTCAACTCAACTAGCACCCTTTACAATATAGCCCATGAGTCTAATATATAGATCCCATGCAAACAATAATTATACATCTAATTACAATAATTAGATCCACAGCTTCAAGTTTAAAATTGGCCTTCTTCATGCAAACAACCGATTCATTAACGAACTATCCATGAAACTAGTAGTTCTAAACTACACAGGCGACTAATGTCAGTCCCTATCTGCCTGGAGGTGACTGACATCAGCAGCCCTGTGCTTTGAATATGACCGACATCAGTTGGCCTGACCAACGTCAGTTGCTCTGCACCTCAGCAACCTCCTTCCCTATTTGCATCAGTGAAGTTTTTAGCTCCACAACCTAACAATCTCCCACTTGAAGATAAATAGTTGCACCTGTACCTATACCTGTACTCCGTCTAATATGTTTCTTTGCTTGTATCCCTCTTCAAGCTCAACCTTGAAGACCAACAACCACAAAACCTGTGGTGAACCTCCTATCATCTAAGTAACCTGTCGCATCCACATCTACAAACCCATGTAGAAAAAGAACTTGACCCTACATCGCATGTATACCTACTGCTGGTCCATCTTAGATACCTGAGAATCCACTGAACTGCCTTCCAGTGCTTCTTTTCTAGATCATCTCCAAACTTTTTGACAACTCCCACTGCTTGGGAAAACTCAGGTTTAGTACGCATGTACTTAACCTCATCATGTGAATCAAGACACTACTCATAGAACTATCCAACCATCGGTATGCTAACCGGTATCACACAATCATCTGAAGACAAAATTAACCTGTGATCTCCATGTCTCTAGAACACACTTATGCCAAAGAATTTTGCTGCTCAAAATTCCTCATGACATACCACTGAACTAACTTTACCTTAGCTCAGCAACCTTGCATGTGTGACCCTGCAATAAGCAAACACACAACATATAGTAAAAAGATAATGTCACGACCATCATCCACCTGGTAAAGAGACCACAGTAGTTACACTGTCATTGACTAAAGCCATGCTTTGTCATCCACCTGTCAAACCTGTACCACTATCCTGCAGCTACCTCAAGACCATATGACCTGGCCTTCCATCTCACGTGTCCATTCTCTCTATTCTTTAACTAAGGTATCCATTCGTCTCTCAATGTTTTCTTCCAGCTGGCAACCCTACCAAATCTCCCATTTGGTTCTGCATCATATTCCTACCATGCTCCCAATATTTCCTAGATCCTTCCTGCTCTGTAATGAGCAACGAGTATAAAGAAGAGGAACAACAAATTTGAGGCTTACTTACCCCTTCAGTCCTCCATATGGGTGTTTAAGACTCCATGACAACTTGTTGTCCACCCAAAATCTGTTACAGTGACCGATCTCAGTCACCACATAGTCTGCATCTGATCGACGTCAGTTCCATGCGACTGTCTTGACTACCGATGTTGGTTTTTCTGACCGATGTCAGTGTCTATCTATTGCTAACGTCAATCCTACTGACTGATGTCGGTCTTACTATTGCCAAACGTCGGTCCTCCTGACTGACATCAGACTTACCCTACCTGACACCACCAGCTCTGGTCTGCACATGACCGACATCAGCACCTATCTGTTTGATGCCAGTTCCTCCTGACCAATGCCAGTATCTGTGTTCACCTGTGAGTGATGTTACCTGTGAACTCTCTTTGGATCAAAACACTGTCCAAATTGCTCTGCTCAGAGTTACTCAGTCCCATCCACTGATCTTTGTCCGTCATCTCCTCCATAAACACCAAGGCTTTCCAGTTCTTAAGTCTGTCAAAGACATTTGACTTCCTCTTAAGAACATGCATCTCCTTCTTGCTCATGTGACCAAGCCTACAAAGCCACGTCTCTGCAACAGAAGAAGAATCAGTAATATAAGTAGATAGATAAAGGATAACTACTTTCTTACCACTAGCTAATTCAAGTGCATCCGCTATGAGAGTTCTTGTGCATCTCTCATCACCCAACTTTCTTGAAGAAATTAGTCATATCTTCAAGACTGAGACCTGCATGACCTCCTTCAACACCCATGTGTTGGCCGCTTGCAAATTTAGCTTCACTTCCCCTTTGCCAATTCTTTGGCAAGGCACACCAGCCCCTAAATAAATCTTTCCAAAGTCTCCAAGGACCTTAACATGGAAAAATACTCTATCTCAGGCTGCATGGAAAGAGGCAACAGAATCTATAAAACAAGATTCCAATTTATCCAAGGAACGTCCTAGAGCATCTTGTGCAACAACACCTGCAACATCTGCTTCTTCAGTTCCTTCATGCTGATCTTCTACCAACCAACAATATTTCTTTATTTGTTCTTTCTTTCCATAACACCATAATTTACCATTCATGCTTTTCAATTCCTCCATTCTTAGTGTACTTTCTTTTGCCATTGCTATACTCCCACTCAATTGAAAACCCCTGAGAGTAACCTGTAATCAAACACAAACCTACTCTCTACAACCTTAGCTCTGATACCAACTGTTAGGGAATCTAGGAGCACAATTGATTACCTTGTATAAGCAACTTAAATGCAAAATTTAACCAGAAGTAACAAGTAACTAGAATTCAAAAATAACACAGAATATGAGAGACAATACACAATCTTGTATTAATACTCATCCAGAAAGAAAATACAATAAAAAAGATGCCACTTCTTCTCCACACCTCTCAGAGGCTTCCCACACCTCAAGTGTACAGTAATTCTCAATCAAGAGTTATCTCTCTCTTACGGTCCCAACACACAACTCAAACACAGAGTTGGTGTTCACCTCCAACCAGTCAGTATCACTACTGCCAGTACCACTGAGTATACACACATACTCAAGTCCGAGTACACAAATGTACTCTAAGTAGATCTCCCATGAACTGCAACAACCTGCAACTCAAATGATCTTACTGTGGAAGGAACTACCTTGCCTTCCTCTATAGCTCCGAGTACTCACCGTACTCTAAGTAGATCCCACCTGATCTTGCTATCTATTGTGTTGTGATCTCCCTGATCTTGCTGCCGCTACAAATCAACTTAGTTTTGTAACACCTATAAACTTTAGATCAAACACACACAAACACCTACAGATCAATGATCTTACTTACTATGCAGATCTCCGAACTTGGCCTTGCACACTTGCTGACCAAGATCATGCATACATGAAGAATCCTACTTGATTCTCCAAACCAGCACCCACACTTGGTACTGCTGTGGAACTAGGAGAAGCTACCCTTGCTCTCTTCACACACAGAAGGAACTGGCCTGCTCAACTCAACTAGCACCCTTTACAATACAACCCATGAGTCTAATATATAGATCCCATGCAAAGAATAATTAGACATTTAATTACAATAATTAGATCCACAGCTTTAAGTCTAAAATTGGCCTTCTTCATGTAAACAACTAGTTCGTTAATGTACTGTCTGTGAAACTGGCAGTTTTGAACTGCACAGGCGATCGACGTCAGTCCCTGTCTGCCTGGAGGTGACCGACGTCGGCCGATCCATGACTGATGTTGGCAGCCCTATGCTCTGAATATGATCGATGTCAGTTGGCCTGACTGATGTCGATTGCTCTGCACCTCAGCAACCTCCTCCCCTATTTGCATCAGTGAAGCTTTTAGCTTCACAAACTAACAATCTTCTAGGTTTAACTCAAGCTGGAAGGAAAATTTTGATTTTACTTCAAGATATCCAATCGTTGAATTGGTTGGAGGTGCTTCAATGGAAAGCTTTCCTTGTGGGGGAGGAAGATGATTTGGTTGTCCTTGATTTTTGGCAGCATTACCTTAGTATGTCTGACTGGGGAATGTCCTCCTTGGTATATCTTTGTACGAAGGAGCAAAAGACATCCTTTGCACCATTTGCTTTCTGAGAGCCAACAACTCATTTGGTAGCTTTTACACCATTGGATCAGTGGTGCCTATAGATGGATATTCAAAGGATGAAGAAGATTTACCTATGTTAGGATCTCTCCTTATATTTCCTACCAAGATAAGGTCATCTTCTACCTCAATAGCCAAATCTTAGGTAGCAGCAAGGTCTATGTGGTCAGCACGTCTCAGCAAAAAACTCACTTCAGGCAGTTGAGAGTTGATGAAGAAGCATTTGAGATTCTCAGCTGTTGGCTGAGCAATGATAGGGATCCTATTCCTTAGCTTGTCAAATTTGGCTATGAAATCCCTCATAGGTTCATGAGGTTCCTTTTTCATCTGAGTAAGCTGGGCTAGCAGGGCATGTGCATCTTCTGCAGGCTTGAACCTGGCTTCAAATTTAGCTTTAAAAGTGTTCCAGTCAATCACTAACTGAGCCTGTAGGTGATAAAACCAGTCTGTAACAACACCTTGTAATGTCTCCACAAATAACCTGACTGTCACGTCCTCATACTCCACACCTATCACACCACAGGCTATGTTGAAGGCTGCAATATGTTCATCAGGATGAACTCTCCCATCACTAAATAATTTAGGAAAATTCTTCCTTGAACTACGTGGTAGCTCATTTAGAAGTGGAGTTAAATTGAGTGGGCCAAAAGAATTACCTCAGGGGTCTTGAACTACCATTGTTTGACTACTGAAAGGAGGGATAACAAATGTTTGAAGGGTATATAGTGACAAAGCTCTGCTAATAGTAGAAATAGATGCTTTGCCTAGTAATGGAGACCTGATTTTTATAGGAGGAAAACTCCTAGTTCGTTGGAGGCAAGATGGTGAAGAAAATAGATCAAAATTATTTTGTTGAGCCAACTCAAATACAGGGTCAACAATACCTTTGGATCTCTAGCTTCTTGTATACTATGGAGCTGCCAGAGTGGAAGACTGGAATGGATAAGGATAGGGACTGCTTCAATTTGAAGCTTGAGGCTTCAAATCGCACAAAATGTTCCCCATGGGAATCACCAAAAAGTTGTTAGGTGAATATTTTGTCACCATCTAATTGATGAGCAAAATAGGTGATTTCAACCACATCATAAGGAGATTGGTTGGCTGAATGTGTAGGTTTACCACATCAGAAGGGGACCAATCTCTCCTCTCATCAAGGGGAGGTTCCCTATAACTATGAGGCGCTATATACTATATATATATGCAAAAAATAACACTCAAGGGTGGGACAACACCATCCATCTCTCTTCTTTCAAAGATGACGTTCACAAATAAAGGAGAAATCTAGGTGAAAACACTGAAGGCACTTCTCTTTTTTTAGAAGTGGTCTTGTAGCTAACAGCACGAGTTCTTTCTGATAGGTAACAAGTAACTGGTAACTGGGGGCATAGTAACCAGCAAAAAAAGGTGTAGCACAAAGTCTCCACCTCAACTACCCAAGAGTGAAATACGAAGAATAATGGGGGCACAAAGTCATCCCAAGATATTTTACACAAAAATAAACTAAAAATATACACACTAAAGACAATTGTGGCAGCACAAAGTCTTCCCACAGTTGGCTTTAGGACACCTTCTTGACTACTTCTACTAATTATACTTATTTCATTAAATGGACAAGAACGCATTTAGGAAACAAACATAAGAACAATCTCCTAAATGACACAAGCTATTACAGCACAAAGTCTAAAAGTAACTTGCTTTCTCATTCAAACAAAGAAATATGATTAACAAATTGAGCTCAAAGTCTCACTAATCGCCTCTCAATTTTGGTAGAGTTTTATTTCTATAACCAAAAAGATCTCCCTAAAACAATAAGAGAGATTAAAATATATAGCAGCCAAGAAAGACTTGGTGCTTTGTTTATGGAATGGCCCATGCTGCATTAAATGCCTTGAATGCATTTCCAATTCTGTCAAGGGGCCATGCTGGAACAGGGAATCAACCTTGACTGTGGCATGTCAATTCCTCTCAAATCTCTTCTCCTCTGCATGGGTTGTCTGGTTTTTCTCTCAATATGTATGCAACTGTCCCCTCACTTTTATTCAAAGGGAGAAAAATACGCTGCACCTTTTAATACTTGCGAGCTCAGATGTCTACTTGGTGGACTGTTCCACCTACTGGAAATAACTCCTACGTAGATATTTCAGTATCTCCTATAGCTTTTCTCTCTTTCTTTGTGATCCAAGCTCTCGGGCTATCTCCTTTCTTTTTTGCAGGTTCTTTTGGCTTCTTGTTTAGCTGGTCACTTAGTTTGTTCTTTAGGTTCTGCGCCACATTTGAAAACCAACAAATATTTCATTACCCTGAATTTGACGTCCGTGGGCACGTCATTAGTCGTTGGTCGCTTGAACCACTTTGAACCATGAACCTTTGAACCTTTGAAAGTTCATTGGTTCAATGGTTCAACGGTTTGGGCAGTCTTATTGGCTCCTTGGTTCTATCGCTTATTTGGTTCATTCTCTTTCGTTTCTTCGCTCGAAGCTTCCCTGTGAACTTTGAACTTCTTGAACTGGTTGAACTCTTTGAACCATTTGAACCTTTGAACCATTTCGGTTCAAAGTTCAATGGTTCAACAGTTCATCCTCTTCTTTGAATCCTTTGTTCTTCTAAGTCTTTTGAACTCTATTGAACCTTTGAACCTTTGAACTTTGAACCATTTCGGTTCACAGTTCAACAGTTCATTCTCTTTCTTTGAATCTTTTATTCTTTCAAACTTTTTGGATCTTTTCTTTTCTGCTGAACTCGTTGAACCTTTGAACTTTGAATTCTTTTGGTTCAAGGTTCAATGGTTCAATAGTTCATTCTTTTCTCTTCGAATCTTTTTATTTTCTAAGTCTCTCAAACTTTGAAATTCCTTTGGCTTTATGTCTTTGAAATCCGCCCAAAGGGAAGGTGTCCCTTCGGGCCTTGAGAAAGGTCTATTTTCTAGTTGTCGAGAGCCCCCCGCAAGGGTACATGCCCTTCGGGGTTCTTTGGGCGGCCTTCTTCTTTAAAGCCTTTGGACGAAATGTCTGAAGGAATTCCTTCAGACATTTTGTCTGAAGAAAATCTTTCTTTTGCCTTAGCCGCTTTGTCAGGCCTTTGAACCGATCTTCGTTTGAACCTTCCGATTGAACCGACCGATTGAACCAACTTTGGTTCAATGGTTCAATCTTTTGTTTGAAGCCTTCTTTCGTTTAAGTCTTTTGATTTTATTGAACTCGTTGAACCTTTGAACCCGATGAACCATTTTGGTTCAAGGTTCAACGGTTCATCCTTTACTCTTCGAAGGCTTCTTTTCTTCTAAGTCTTTCGAAGCCATTGAACTTTTGAACCCGTTGAACCTTTGAACCTTTTGAAAGCAAGGTTCAATGGTTCAATCCTTTGTTTGAAGCTTGCCGATGGACCTTTTGGTTGAACCTCAGCGTTGAATCGGCCTTGAAAATGCCTAAGTGTTGGGAACTTGTTCCTTTGTGAGAGCTCCCCTGTTGAAGTGGTTGAACCTGTTGACTCTGTGAGTTCCTTAGCTGAAAAAGCTTGAATAATAGAGAATTTGAATACTCAGAATAATTTTTGAGAACGAAAGAGAGAATTTTGGCCTGCAGGACCAAAATAGTTCATATGTTGTCCCAAAAATGAGTAACATATTTTGGGAACAATAAAACTTACTCTCATATAAGATGAGTTTATATTTAAATTGGATTTTTTCAACATGTTAATGTCAGCATAATTTTGGGTTAAAAACATATTCAAAAAACATTTGTATCCTTACATGCACACTAAAGTATAGCACAAAAAATATCAATCGCATCTAATGTAGCAAAATAAATATTTGTAGAATAAACTTGTCACTATAATAAAAGGTTCTTGCATTATTAATTCAATTTACTAATCATTGATCCTTCTATCCCTGTGCCCTGGGCATTGGCAAGCTAATGTTTCTATTAAAAACCCTCAATATCAATGATGTCGTTGTACTAACACATATGATATATTACAAGTAGAAAAACACGATAATATTCATCTTCCAACATCCACTAAAACTATTAATCAAATATGTAAAATAAAACTATATCTAAAAGGTAAACACCTATCTACATAATTACCTTGTAAAATACACTCTATAAATATCTTTTTCAATTGACTTTGTGAAATACTTTAAAACAATGACATAGATGAAGATGAACCCTCATTATGTTTGGAGAACACACGGAAGAGGTGAAATATAAGTGTGTAAATACACGTAACAAGGTAGAGAGTAAAGTTATATGGCAGGTACGGCGAAGATATTTTTTTTTTTGGTTGGGACCTGATAATTCCACAAGCATTTTGACTATATGGCTCTTTACTCTTTATTCACTTAATAACGCGTTTTTCGTACACGCGTTATGCCACGCCTTCCCCGCTGTTTCCCACTTCTTTCTACCTCATCCACTCATTATTTCTACACATTTTCTCCCTTCCTTTCACACCGTCTTACCTTTCCTCAGACTCTGGATACATATTCATATCGGTTTTAGCATTTGCTATTGGAGCTCCCGATCTGCCTAAAACCAAGTCCATCTCCCTTCGTTTTTTCATTATATCTCTCCAATACGAATCTATGGCAACAGGTGTTGAGATGACAAATGCTTTTGAGGAAGTTGTACCTTCATCTGCATCTGCATCTGCATCAACACAAACAAAGGCGGCTTCTTATGATGTATTTCTCAACCATCGTGGTACTGACGTCAAACACTCGTTGGCCTCCGCTATCTACGATGCCCTTAATCGCCTCGGAATTCGAGTTTTTCTGGATAAGGATGAGCTTGAACTGGGCGATTTCATCCCAACTCAAATACAAGATGCCATGCAAAGTTCTTTTCTTCATATTGCCATATTTTCCCCCAGTTACGCAGAATCTCCTTGGCGTTTGGCTGAGCTGTCTTTTCTGCTCAAAACTGGCAACATAATTATTCCTGTCTTCTACAATGTTGAGCCCATGGATCTTCGATGGGCCACTCAAGGAAAAGGAATGTATGCTAATGCATTTGCCAAGCATGAAGCCAACGGCAGATACAGTTCAGAAAAACTTGAGGAATGGAGAACGGGTCTCCAAAGCGTTTCATATCATGATGGCGTAATTCTTAAGAATGAGGAGTATCAAATGCCCTTCCCTGTCAATTCTTATTTTTAAATTTTGTAAATGTAAATGTTTATGTTGGAGTTGCATCATATAGTTGTAAATATTGATACTTCACGTTATTAATATTTATTAATTTTGTAAATGTTAATATTTATATATTATTATTTGCTATAGTGTATGCAATATAATGTTGGTTAAGTAGGAAAATTTTAATTTTTTTTTTTATTTTTTTTTTTTTAAACTTTCAATAATTTAATAAATTATATTATAATTTTAAAATAATTTTATTTATAATATATTATGTAATTTAATTAAGAAAAAATTGTAAAATGATTATTTATATAATAGTTATTTATTTATCAATTTGTTATTTATATTTGTTAATATTTTTTTATTATTTATAAATAAATATATTTTTTAATTATTATGTAGATTTATATTCACATTTATTATTTATAAATTTATTGATGTAATTTTAATTTATTTTTTTTAATATTTTTTATAATAAATATTTTTACATTACATTATTATGTTATATTATTCTTTAACAATTAATTGTATAATTTAGATTCAATCTTCTTTATCCATTTTTATGATTTGTTCACTAAAACTCATCTTTTATAAAATTGTCTATTTAAAAGTCCACTTCGAACTCATTGTATTTAGATAATAATTCAACTCAACACACTTAACTATAAAGTTTCCTCCACACTCAAAAGAATTTTTAATATTTATATTTATATGTAAATGTAAGTAACTTTTTAAAAATCTTAAAATTATTTAGATTATTTTTGCACAAGTAAACCTTATGTCTTTTGAAGAGGTTTATTTGACTGATCATGTCAAATATGAATTTCTACACAATTGAAGATTATATTTTTCCATCAAATAGGTGCTTCCCAAGATAAGTGTTTAGGAACTCCGTAATCTGAAATTTGAAAAGATCCTTAATCTAAGACTATGATTCTCATTTGCATTTATGCAATATAATATTATATTTTTTCATAATAATGTTTTCCACCTACAACCAATTCATACATATCTAGAATATTCTTGACACTCCATGTATCGCTAATGATTTTATCACCTATAAAGCACTGTCATTTTACAAGGCATGGAATTAAGTTCATACAAAAAATTCTATTGTGGTTTAGGGGTAAAGCCATAAAGAGGCTTAGATTGATTATTAGTAGTGATTTTAAGAGGAATGATAATACAAGGATTGAAATAACTAGGTTGAGGCTCCGATGGTGGAGCGGACTCATCACTAGTTTACGGATCCAAAGATAAAGTTAGGATTGGTAGTAGTAGTATCTTTAAGTAGTTTTCAGTATAAAGCTTCTTAGGTTTAATAACAAGATCTTTGTAAGTGGGCTTACGATAATAGTTGACCTTTGCCACATTCATATATTGAGAATTTGTATAATATTAATCATAGTTGGCATTAATAGCAAAAAAATACTCATGGAATATGGAGTCTTCTCGTACACCAACTTAGCCATAATGAATAGGTAAAGGAGATATGGAGTCTCCTCAACTTAAACCTCTATAAATCTTGAAAATCACATAAAAAATTCATTAAATATAATCAACAAAAAAAAATGGGGTTGAGTTGCAAGTCTGGATCCATAATCTCCAATTTGTCAAGAACTCTAATTTCTTTATTACTTTATCTAAGAATTATTAATTAAATTGTCTTATATTTATTCTTAATTTGATTACCATACCATTTCTCATTCTACTATGACAAGATGTGAGAGATCTATGCATTACTATAATGCCATCCAAAATTTAACATAAAAAAATACGTTGTGTATTCTTGCTTAAATAATCTTTCAAAGGAACCATTTGATTTTATTAGCCATTATCTTAGTAACTAGTTATTAGTAGGTAATAGGCCTAAAAGAATCAAAATATTTTGTATCTTCCATTTATGAGATTAGAGTTAAAAAGACTGACATGTTTAATTTAATTGCATGCTGTTATTGCATGTATTACATTTTATATTTAAATTTCAGATTAAAATTTTGAATCAAACTTTCTTTTATACAATATCAATTTTATTTTTATAGATGATAAACTTATATTTAAATTGGATTTTTTTCAATATGTTGTTAATATCATTATAATTTTGGATTAATAATATATCTAATTTTTTTTTATATTTTTATATATACATTAAAATCTAGCATAAAAATAATTAATAGCATTTATCATAACAAAATAAATATCTATAAAACAAACTCGTCATCGTAGAAAAGATATTTGCACCATTTATTCCATTACTAATTATAAACTCTTCCATATCTGCCACCTGGTCATCGACAAACTAACGCATCTGGTTGAAAACCCTCAGCATTAACGATGTAAGTATGCCAACACATACTAGACATTACAAACAGAGATATGCAGTAATATTTATCCTCTAACATCCACTATAGATTGTTAACTCAAATATGTAAAGCAAAACTAAATCTAATATGTAAACGCCTACCTACATTATGCTCCATAAATGTCTTTTTCAATTGGCTTTGTGAAATTCTTTACAGCAGAACAATCATAAAAGATGAAGATGAACAGTAATTATATTTTACCTCTGCTACTTGTATTTGCACTCTTATATATACAAATCATGGTAATGACGTGAAACACACGTTGGCCTCCGCTATCTACGATGCCCTTAATTGGCTCGGAATTCGAGTTTTTCTGGATAAGGAAGAGGTGAGCTGTCATTTATGTTCTTTTCTTCATGTTGCCATATTTTCCCTAGTTAGGCAGAATCTCCTTGGTCTTTGGCTGAGCTGTCATTTATGCTCAAAACTGGCAACACAATCATTCCAGTCTTCTACAATGTTGAGCCCCCTGATCTTCGATTGATCATCAAAGGAATGTATGCTAATGCATTTCCCAAGCATGAAGCCAATCGTAGATACAGTTCAAAAAAACTTGAGGAATGGAAAATGCCTCTCCAAAGCGTTTCATTGCTCAAGGGCCATATCCTTAAGAATGAGGAGTAAGTATCAATTTTTATATATAAATTTTGTAAATGTTTATGTTGGAATTGCATCATAGTTGTTATATCAGGGATCCCTTTTAATTTAAATGGAATTAAAGAGGAGCGACAATTATTTCAATCTTAATATGATAATCATCGATTAGTTTTGTTTTCTTTTTTTTTAAAAAGAGGGTTGATTTTATTTTCTTTAAAAACATTTATATTTATAGTTTAGATTGATACTTCGCATTATTAATATTTATAAATATTGTAAATGTTAATATATTATATATATTAGAGAATAGTCTTCCATCGTCTTGTTAAATTAGGGACTGAAATGAGTATGGATTACTAGGGGTTCAAGTTTTATATTATTTTTTATAAAATTGGTGTCTAGGTTTCATCACGTAAGAACGTTGGTTTTAATGATGTTGGTCGGACTATTTTAGCAACACCTTAGAACTCTAGTTAGATTACTACATTGATTGCAGTTGTCGGAACTCTAGTCAGAGTACTATATTGGAGTTGTCGAAACTCTGGTTAGATTACTACGTTGGTCAGAGCTGTTGGAACTTTACTTCGATTACTACGTTGGTTGATGCTGTCAGAACTTTAGTCAGATTACTACATTGGTCGGCGTTGTCAAAACTCTGGTCAGATTACTATGTTGGTTGAAGTTACTAGAACTCTATTACTACGTTGGTCGGAGCTGTCAGACCTCTAGTCAGATTACTATCTATCAAAACTCTAGTCAGATTACTACATTGGTTAGAGTTATTAGAACTCTAGTCAAATTACTACGTTGGTGGGAGCTGTCAGACCTCTGGTCAGATTACTATGGAGCTATCGAAACTCTAGTCAGATTTTACTATATTGGTCGAAGTTGTCAGAACTCTAGTCAGATTACTACATTGGTCAGAGCTGTCGGAACTCTAGTTAGATTACTATGTTGGTCAGCACTGTTGGAACTCTAGTCAGATTACTGCGTTGGCACTATTAGAAATCTCACAGATTGTCGGAGTTGCAGATTACTACGTTGGTCGGCACTGAACTCTAGTCAGATTATTACATTGGATTACTAGTTAGATTACTACGTCGATCGACGCTGTCAGAACTCTAGTCAGATTACTACATTGGTCAGAGCTGCGGGAACTCTAGTTAGATTACTATGTTGGTCAGCACTGTTGGAACTCTAGTCAGATTACTACGTTGGCACTATCAGAACTCTCGCAGATTACTACGTTGGTCGGAGTTACCAGAACTCTAGTCAGATTATTACATTGGAGTGCGTTCTCAGAACTCTAATCATATTACTACGTTGGCGCTGTCAGAACTCTGGTTATTCCAGAGCACGTAGGAACTCTAATCAAATTACTCTCATCGCAAGCAAACAAGCCAATAAAAATTGAACTTAAGACCTCATCTTAGTAAATGCTTTGGATTTTACCAATCAACCTAGACTCCATTGGTGTTAATATTTATATATTATTATTTGATATAAAATATGCAACATAAAATTGATTAAAAGTTTTTTTGAAAAGTCTAATGGTTGTATAAATTATATTATAGAATATTATCATTTTAAAATAATTTAATGTATAATATATTATATTTTTTATTTTTTATTTCATTTTTGAAATAATTATTTATAATTTTTTCATTTAATAATTTTTTATTTATAATTATTAATAAAATTTAATTATTTATTAACATTTCTTAAATTTCTTTTTATTTATTTAATTTATTTAATTTTTAATTATTTTAACATATTTAAATTAATTTGATATCCTTTCACAAATAAAATCTACCATTTTCCAAGTTTCTTTATCAAATTATATAAATTTTATATTTAAATAAATTATAAAGATATCTTAAGCCGACCATATTCCTCAAAGTTGTGGGGTTCACAATCTTGAATAGGACCAAATGCAACCTTCAATAAGTTCATCGCATCATTCATAGTGTCCTGGCACCCACTGATCGAATTCCCCTCACCTCCACTTACCTACATGCTAGTGCCCAGGGATCAAATCTGTTACTACTGATTTCCTCCCATGTTATGCCCCTACCCACTAAAAATACAATAGCATTAAATAATGAGAAACAGTCTCTAAGGGTGTTCAAATTTATGCATAGTAGCAGTGAGCCATTGAAAGCTCAATAGAAAGGGTATTTCTGTCCAACGACATGGCTTTAAAAATGCAAAAAAAATTGTAAGCCTAACCATTTGACAAAATACCTAACAAATGTGATCTTATAGATACTACGATTACCCAACCAAAACCACACCCCAAAAAAATAAAAATAAATAAATAAATAAAAACTTCTAACTAAAATAAATAAATAATAATAATAAAATAAATCTCATGGATGCGACGATCACCAAAAATGCACAAAATGGTGACCGTTCCTGAAATGGTTGTAACGCTTTGAAAAGAAATGTATCGGTTGGATGTCATTTGCCGAAGGGTTGGATGTCTTTCACATTCAACTCTACTATGCCTTAGAAAAGGGCTAATTTGGACCAGCCGGCCTTTATCAAATAATAAATATAAATTGGCAGTTTTGTATTGTAAGTGGTAGGAAGTTATAAAATTAGATATCATTTTTTTAATATATATATATATATATATAATATTTTATTTAATAATATGTTTAATTAATTTATTTATTTATTTATGGTAAGATGTATTTTGGACTTCCAATTGTAAAGGACACTTTTACAGTAACATTTTTTTATTATTAATTTATTGTATAATAAAATTGAATAATTTAAGAGGGAAAGCATTTCCACTCATTCTTTAATTCTTATAATTTATAAATTAATTAATTTGAATTGTTAAGTATAAAGCATTAATAATTAAGGTCGTTGTTTATAAGTTTTTTAATATAATTTTTAATTAATCTATGTTACATCATTAATTATTTCATATTATATTATTAGGTGTCTTTTTCTCTATTATTAATTTATTTATTCGTAAGATTTAATGTACTATTTGTTTGTTATTATATTTTCAAATGTATTTGATGTATTTAATAAGTTTTATTATTTTGGATAATTTTTATTATTTTTTAATAAATTATTATAGTTATTTATGGTATTAATTAAATATTTTTGAGAGCAATGTCATATTTGTTTATAGATTAGAGATATGAAAATAAAGTTTGCAATAAAAATAAATATAATAATATTTGAAAAAAATGTTAAGTGAATAATTACTATTAAAAAATTAAAAATTAGTGAAAAAAAATTTATATATATTTTTAAATTCTATTTTTATTTTAAAATATATATTTAATATATTACATAATAAAATTATATATAATTTATACTTTATTATATTTGAATCGTGTGTTATATATGCAGTGATTCATGTCTCTTGTTTAGGCATTTTTCAATTCCTTAAATTATATCCTCCCAACTTGTGATCTGTTGATATGAAAGACATTATGTAAAAAAATCTTATGTTCTCTTCTCATGCTTTTTCGTTAGTTGATTTCAAATTTGGGTTTGTAGAGGATAGGCATTTCTACCCTCCATCTCTAAAGCCTTATCAACACTTCTTTCGATCTGAACGAAACTTCTCTAAAATACTTTTCAATTAAGCATGGTTACTTGGGACATCAAGGTTAATTTTGATTCTCGTATGTATTTACAACTTTATTTTTTAATTTTTACACCTTTTATCTTTTTAATAATTTTATGCATTTTTTATGTTTCATTTTTATGATATTTTTAAAATCTTTTTAAACCATAATCTATCAAAGTTGAAGGACATTGATAAATGAATGGCTCACCTTTTTTTTTATTTTTAAATTATTTGTTGATTTAAATTGTACATTTAATTGAATCAAGTGATTAACTGGTTTAACCATTATGTAATTAGGGATAATCAATTTATATGTACTTAAGTCATCTCAAGGTGATTTCTCTGATTAGTAACTGTAATAATGTTATGTACATGTTTAAGTTCAAAACAAACACTTCTAGAAATCTTTTCGAGTGTTGATTTTGGAAACGTTGAATTAATAACTTGTCATTCAATTGCAAGCATCTTAATGACTCACAATGATTTTTTATTTGATCCCTTATGAAGGAACAAGCGCACACTTTAGGAGGATGAATTTTTTCTAAAGCATTATCATTTAGGAAAATTCAAGCACATTGTTAATTTCTGCTCAATTTCTAGCAAATGCATTGCTAGCAATCAATTTAAAAAGTTGACGGTTCAACCTTGTGTGTCAATAAACTAAACTACATAATGCATGGCTATTTTTTTGTTTGTTTTCATGTAACCATAGATGTGTAGTGGATAGGAGCTATAAATAATTTGATGGTGTGATCAATGCATTGCAATATGTGTAATGAGATTATTATATCACTAAAGTAGAATCACAACAATATAACACAATATGATAGAAAATAGAGAAAAATATTGAGTATATAAGAAAATAACTTTGAGGGAACAATCTCCACAAGCTTATAATAATAATAAAATTCTTAATGTGATCATAGGAGAGAGCTTTATTTATCCTTATTTATAGATATAAATAGGTAGGATCACACCCCTTCATTCTAATTAGTTTGGCCTAAATAAACAACTAACTAATGAATAAAAATATAATTTAAGTGTGCCATAAGTTGACCCACAAATATCTTGATACATGTTATAGGTTAAGGCCGTATCATGCCCCTCCCTTTCAAACCAACATTTTCGTTGATGTTGACTATTCCTAGATGTTTCTATGGAAATATTTCGCCCTCCTATGTCACATAATCACTAGACAAACTCTTCACTTGATCAAATACTCTATAATCACCCTCATGCTTAGCCTCTTAGTACTTGCTTGGATGATTTCCTTAGTGTCCAAAATGGTTCAGTCCTCCTCATCAAGATATGGTAACTCTGTCTAGAATGAAATTCATTATACATTGACTTTATTTAAGAAAGAAACATGAAAGACCAAATGTATTTTCATTGAAGGAAGTTACTCTAGTTTGTATGACAAACTTCCAAACTTTTGCAAGCTCTAATAAGGGCCATGATACTTAAGTGAAAAAATGTTATCCTTCTCTTTTTATTTCAAGGATATTTACTTATAAAGCTAAAATCACATTAAAACCTAATCTCTAATGATAATGTTTTTCATTGTGGTGATGGTTACCTTGTTGTTTCATTCAATTCTAAACCATTCCCAATTTTTCTTGAAGACTAGATAGAACCTCTTACCAATGTTACATATGTTCTTTGAAATCTTAAATCTTTGGTTGTACCTTCAAGGATGAGGTGATGGATGGTGGATGATATAGGATGAGGTGATGGATGGTGGATGATACACATAAAATTCCATAAAATTAAGGCATTTTGGATGAGATATCCAGAAAGAATTGTTAAGCCACCATTTTGCTAGTGGTAACAATTAAACCCATATTTAATTTTTATTACAAAAAAACCTAGAGATAACCCTTTAAGAATATGTTGACCACCTTAGTTTGCCCATTAGATTGGGGATGTTAAGATTAACTACACACCAACTAAGTACCAAAACATGAGAATAACTCAGTCCAAAATTATTGATAATATAGGATCATGATCACTCACTATGATATCTAGGGTCCCATGTAGCTTTTGACACAACCTCCATAAAAGTTGTTGTGATTATACTTGTTATAAACAGATGTGATGAAAAAAATGGACATATTTGGTGATTCTATCCATAAAAACCATGATATTTTTACTAGTAGACTTGGGTAATCCTTTAATGAAATACATGGAAATGTCCTACTGTTGGTTAGGAATAGATAGAGGCTACAAAATATTTGAGAACTTAATTTTGTCTCCCTTATTTTGCTAACACACCATGCATTCTATGACAAATTTATGTACTTCAGATTTGAGCCATTCAAAAAATACATCTTGTTGATTCGATGATAAGTCTTACATAAATTTGAATTCCCACTTATAAAATAAGCGTGGAGCTCTATAAGAACCTTATGCTTGAGGGTTGAGTTTTGTAAACAATCCTTGCACCATAGAGAGTATCATTTTCAGACAAATGTTTCTGACACAATCAAATTTTAATGGAGTTTATAAATGAGATATTGGTTATTTGAGTCATTCTTCCATTCTGATTGTGCCTCATCTACCCAATTGGCCTGCAACACAAACATGGCTCATAATAATGTCTTTGTGGAATTTTCAGTCCTAGATAATGCATCAACCACAAAATCAACCTTACAATTCTAGTAGATGATCTCAAATTCAAATACAAACATCTTTGTGAGCCATTATTTATCTTCCTCTACTGACAACTATTGTTTTAGTACGTATTTTAGATTACAAAGATTTGTACTTTACTTAAATTATCTTATGATTAGATATATTATTCATTTTTTGTTCACATGAAGGATATCCATCATTTCCTTCTAATAAATGGGCTTGAACAGATTCTTACATTTAATTTGGTGATTCTCAAATTCCATGGGTCTTCCTTTTGGCATGAGTACATTACCCATGTCATTCATTGGAGCATCACATTCAACAATGAAGGTTTCAAAAAAATATGAAGTAGTGAGAAAATGTGTGGTGCATATAGCCTCCTTTAGCCTCTAAATACCTTAGCTTCTACCTCATTCTAATGGAAGGATTTCTTCTCCCAACAAAATTGTGAGTGGTACTACTATGTTGCTATAATTATTTACAAATCAATGATAATAACCTATAAGCCATAAAAATATTATAAGTTTTTTAGGGTGCTAGGCAGTTTCCATTCTACCATGGCCTTGATCTTTTGAGAGTCCACTTTGATGCCTTCTCATGATACAATGTGACCCTATAAATTGTCCAACTGCTTTACTCCAAAAGCTCTCGTTGAAGACTTGGCATAAAGATGATGTTGGTTAAGTGTTTATAAACCCTGATGCACTTGACCCAAGTATTCCTCCCATGATTTTATGTATATCAATATATCATCAAAGCAATCTAAGACAAACTTATACAAAAAAATCCTAAACACAGAGTTCATCGAAGTTTGAAATGTAGAAGGTGCATTTGTGAGGCCAAAGGACATAACTAAAAATTCATAATGGTCCTCATAGGTTTTAAATGTTGCCTTATGAATATCCTTATCTTTGATTCTAATTTGATGATATCCAGGCGAAAATCAAGTTTAGTAAAATAAACAACACTATGTAACTCATCTAGAAAGTCAGTAATTACTATAATCAAAAACTTATGTTTGATAGTGTAATTATTGAGTTCTCTACAATTTGGACACATGCATTAAGTGTCATCCTTCTTATGTACCATTACCATTAGATAAGAATAATCACTTTGACGATGAAAGATAATATATGCTTCCAACATCTCTTATACCATCTTCTCAATCTCACTTTGTTCACATACGAGTACCTATAAAGTTTGATGTTGAGTGGTTGACTCCCTAACGATAGATGAATGTAATAACCATGACCTCTTTTGGGAGGTATTTTATCAAAATTAGTGAAATAAGTTAAGTGTCACTCCCAATTATGAAAAATTTCCAGCTAAAATCAAAATGTATAAAATATGTAATAAATCACACAAGACTAATTCAAAACTTATTATTCATAGAAAAATGCTAAAAGGGGAAAATACTAAAGATAAATTACTTAGCTAGAACTTGGATCTGATAAACTATAATAGAGGATGTGTAATCAGCTATGAGATTATGTAAGGTCACTGTGAATCAGGAATAGGGCTTTGCATCTGCTTGGGACAAGGTCATTCTATTTGGACAAGGTCAACCTGTGTTGATGTATATAGGGTGTACCAACATCCAATATAGTTTTTTATATTTGTGTAAATTTGTATCGATGTGCCTGTGCTTATAGGTCCTGTGTGTGTGATCAGATCTTCTTGATTTGCTATAGAATTTGTTGTGTATCTTATTCACTTGTAACTCTAGCTCAATAGATAGTGAGGAACAAACGTGGTAAATGGGGGAAAAGGGTTTCGTGGTCATGCTTGACCTCAACACCCCCTATGTTGAGCACTACCTACATACCAATACTCTTTAAAAAGATCAAAATCCATGTATTTATCCCATGTTATAGTGGTGTTTGTGGAATACTAGTATAATACTCTATAATAGTGTAATCATGATGTAATTATATGCTTCAATAGTGACTTGTGACCTTGGAGGTGTATTTAGACTTAGTTCAAGGCTACTTGGGTTGTGTGGACTCAAAATTGAGAAGAATAGATGTTTTCTACTCAATGTGTAGTTAGAATAAAGCTTGTATTTGAAACATAGAAGCCTCTTACCAACTAGTGAATAAATGAGTGAGAAATGTGCTTATATAGTGGTATTTTAAGAATTTCCTCATATGGGACTTGTAAAATGTGTGTTATGACCCATTAGGTGAATTTAAATTTGAGCAATTAGTTGTTATTTTGTAGGAGAATGAAACTAATAGATTTAGACACTATTGGCGAGTGAGATTCTCATGAAAGAGAAACCTTATATGAGGAGAAGAGATAGATAAGATGGGAGTGTGAATCAATCAATGGATGAGCTTAGGCTATTTGAAATGATGAATAAAATATCAAGTATCAAAATTGCTTAAGGATAAGGATCATCCATATAGAGTAGAAGAAAGATGGTTTGAAACCATGGAATAGAGTATGATATAAGTATGTATAAAGAGTGGTCACAATGCATTGTTTTATCATTAAATGCTAATTTTAGTTACTATAGGAGGCAATTTTTTTGGTATATCCCTAAAAAATATTAAGTTACCATCTAAACTTTTATATAGATCTATTAGTGTACATACCTTGAACTATTGTGCTTCTAATGAAAATAATTATGCTACAAACCCATCTATACCATTTCAAAGCATATTTTGCATTTGATGAGAGCTTACCATTTGTGAAGACTTTGCATGCAAATGTCATAGTTGAAATCTTTCCCTTTGAATGAAAACACATGATCATCTCTTCGAAGTTCATCTCAATTATCCCCAAGTTAGTGAATAATTTGACTCGTAGAATAATGTCTACTTCACCCATGTGAATGGAAAACATAAGGAATTCTAGTAGGTAGTCTCCGATGGTGATTTTAATATTATGGGAATTTCTTGAACAATTGAGTGTATCCCCATCTATAATCATGGCATGAAATTTTAGAGGTGCATAAACGAAACAGTTCAAATTTGTTTCCAACTTATGGTTGATGAAGTTGTGAGTACTTCTCGAGTCAATCAATACTACCACCTTTTGGTTTTTCAAAAAATCCACAACCTTGAGAGTTTTTAGGGTGATATTACTTGAAAGTGCATGGTAGGAGATGGTTGGGGATCTTCTAACTCTTATAGATCATAATAAACTTCTAATGGGTATTATTCTTCCTCTTCTTTTTCATTGGTTCCAACAATGTAGAAAAACTTATTTCAACACATTTATGTGTTCAACTGTGTTTTATATCATATGTAAAATATAATGATTTTGACCCTTTTTCTTCAATTTTTTGAGGTGTCAACCTAATAACTTGAGGAAATCATGGTGTAGGGGTGTTACGATATTTGTTTCTAGTGAACATCTACCTCTTGTTGGATAAGAATATTTCATCTTACTTATGTGACATAATAATAAAATCATACACATTGGGTGGATTAAGCACGCGTACCTCATCTTAAATGTATTCCTTGACACTGCCAAGAAATATGTCATTCAATTTCTCATATGTAATTATTTCCACTTTTAAGGATAGGTTCAATAATTGATGAATATAATCCTTGTACAAACTTGTTTGTCATAGATATTCTAATTAGTTGAAGTAATTCTCCATACTATTTTTTATAGTGTGTTTATAACTCCATTAAAAATAACCTTATGACACTACACTTCTTTTTATTTTTTTGAGCACACAACCATCGATCTCAAATTAATTTATCGAGTTCTAAATATAAGGAATTGTAATATCCTACCCAAATAGGATCTAATGTATATTAAAACTTTATCCATTTTATTGAATACATGCAAGTGAATTCTTGCCATCAACTTTAAGCTTATCCACCTTCGATATCAAGTTCCTAGATCCAAAACTAGTGTGAGCAATGGGTTGAGGTTGTGTAACATTTATATTAATATTAGGATGACCAATAGAACTCCCCTAGGGTTGTGGAGTCAGTTGTGAAAGTAAGAGCTTACTCAAATATTTTTCAAGAATAATCAATTGCTTATTGATGTTATCCATGTTCTTTGTTTGGCCATTTTCTAGAAATTATATTATTTATATGAGCTAGATATATAATAATTAAAATGTGTAGAATATAATGTAGATCAATACAACATAAGAGATATTGGTGGGCTAGGATTCCCAAATATGCAATATATTCATAAATATAATAATACCATTTAGGTAAGGCAACACCATACAATACTCCTTAGGGAAGAAATAACTCCACAATTCCACTTTGAGGGGGGTGCCTCCAATATCCTTTTGATAAATAAAAGACTCCAATTCATGATATCTTTTACAATGATATTCATCTCCTTTATATAAACATATATTACTAATAATGGATGGGTGAACACTTAATCCTTATGTAGGTTGATTCAATACCCAATTCAACTATTTTCACAAGTTAATCATTTGACCTAATATATTTAACCCATGTAACTAACTAATGGGGATGTGTACCACATGTCAACGTATCCATCAACCTATATAAATTAGTGTATCATATCCATAGGTACATAACATACCATCCATCCTTGACATGTTTCATTCCTGAAACATGAGAAGAAACCAAGTAATGAGTGTTCTTTAAATCATTGCACACTTATCTCAATGCTTGATCATCCAACCAAAATGTATGTTATTTTTGTAAATGATAACTTACCAACCTTGTTTCCAAATTACATTATGATACTTTTATTTCATTCCTAATTATAGTCATACCTCCTTCATGTCCATGCATATTGATTCCTCCCTTAGTTCCATGTTCCATATTCTGTTACGCTATTCTGATTCCATGCCTCACCATAGTAGTTCTTCTTTGGACTGCATGCATATCTAAAATGATTTTTCCATTTATTCCTTATGTCTTAATCTAATACACTACTCTAATTCTAGGTATAGCCATTTTTTATCTTTGTTGATTCCAAGTGTAGCCATAGGGATTGTTCCTTTGATTCATTTTATAGGCAATTTGATTTTTTTTTTATGACACTCCATGACATGTCTCCATTATTTTTGTCTCTAATCATGATGTGGATGTCTATGTTTCAACATTTACTCTCTCTTTTTTTTTTTTTTTTTTTTTTTTTTAAAATTTTGACCTTATCAACATTTTCTCCTACCCCTTCCAACTTATTGGTTATTAGTGACTTTGTTTCTTGGTTATATGAAGTGTGCTTTTATTCTTGTATTATTTCTTCATATTTTTATTCATATAAATATTTATTATGCTCTTCTTCACCATCTTCAACTCTATCATCATGCTCTACCTTGCCAATTTTTTGTTCTTCGCCAAGTCTGATATCCTACAAAGTGACCTTATTTATCTTCTACCAAAGCTTCATGAAATTCTTATGTACATTAATATGGATTGTTCCCAAAGTCTCTAACCAAGGATATTTAAGAACAATATATAAACTATATATATCTAAAGAATAAATATCTAAATGCAAGATATATTTTTCCATTATGAGCTTCAAATATTCAAACACTTGAATCTTAGTAACATCTACTTGAGCCTCTTTGATATTATTTTCTTGAATTTTTATATATTGGTACACATCGATATTTATGAAGTATATTTGTTTCTATTATAAATGACAACATATCCCATGGATCTTCAACATAAAGTATTCAGGCAAGAAAGAAATACATAAATAAATGCATTGTATTAGCTATGTAATAGACAATGTATGTGTGTGACTGACAATGGTTTCACTATAAGAGGACTCTATAAAATACTACATCTCCATTAGCTCGGGAGATGACTCTAAGATCCGTTACATTCCACAAGAACACAAAGGGTGCTTATTTATGAAAATTAAGATGTGAGTGAGAGACTATATTACTATTGGAGTAAAATGTGAGATCATTCCCAAATTTGAACCTAACCCTTATCACACATATGAGGATAATTTTATCATATTACTTGTGAATTTAATAATCATGTTTACACAATAAATTAAAACTTTGTAACACATTTATCTAAGGTGGACTTCACATCAAGTGTAAATATGAGACATGCAAACACCCTCTTGAATATCATATTAGGTGATTAGTAAAAATAAAAAGGCTTATACTCACAAGTATGGGTCCCAATAACTAGGCCTGATGTGGTACCGATGTATAATGAAAGAGAAAATAAAATAATGAGGATATTGAAATAAATGCTACCAAATATGATCAATCCTCAAATGAAAAAATCAAAAGCAATTTCTATGAATCTGGTTGTGTGAATAAGAGTGATTATTAGTACATGTTCAATCCAAATAGAGTGAATGTTTAAATGATTTTAAATAGAGTGCTATGGATCTACTCGAGGAAAAATTAGATTGCAAATGGATTACTATGGAGATACTCTAATAAACAACCAACCTCTTTATCTACTAGGAATAATCACTATGTACATAACATGCTTGAACAACCAAAGAAACATTAATAGTACACAACACCCCTTCTCCCCTACCATGTCCCTCTTCCCACCCTTGACCTCCCCTTAATGTTGACTAGGGTGTGAAGATAAAGCAACTCAATATCCCCAAAAGTGTCAATTTTGTAGATGTTCAAAAAAATCACAAAAAAATCCTCAAGTGAGTGCCCAATAGGCTACATGAATAAAAACTATAAGGTTAGAAATATCCCTCCAGATGGACCTAGATCTAATTTGTAGCCAAACATAAGAACTAACAACTCATCACAATTTATTACAAAAACTTAAAATTTAGACCTCAAACTGTGCCAAATGAGTTTAAAAGGCAATTTTCCTTCCCTTTGTCTCATTCTTTACCCTATGAATTCTCTAGATCTACCTAGAAAATGATTTTCATGGCTTCAAATATGAGCTCAAAGTGTTGGCTTCATCTGAAATTAAAGTGGAAACTGACTTTCTCTGGCACTCTAAACATAATGGAAATGTAGGATCCATAACAAAAATAATCAAACAAAAATTGACTGAAATCTCTTCAACGAAACTCTCCATATGTAGATTTTCACCTAGCATATCAATCCAATTTAAGGAATGAACCATACCTAAAAAATAGATGGAATTTGTGAAAAAATTCTCATATAAGTTGATGAAGAGAGAAACATTTATCATTTCTACTAGAAGCTTGTTAAGGATTGAATATTTGGAGTGCCAGAGGCTCCTCCTCTACTCTTTCTCCTCTTAATCTTATTAATAATTGAGCTTTGAGAGTGATATGAATCTCCTTTAAAACACTCTTGTTGATCTTCTCAAGAAAGCCTACTTTGATACAATATTAGAAATGATAACATAGCCCATGGATATTCAACATAGACATCACCAACACAAAGTATTCATACAAGAGAGAGATTCATCAATAAAGACACAATGTACTAACTATGTAATATACAATGTATATGTGCAACCAGTAATGGTTTCACTATAGAAGGACTCTCTAAAAGACTACATCTCTACTAGCTCATGGGATGACTCTAAGCTCCATTACATTCAACAAGAACATAAAGGGTTCTTATATATGGAAATTAAGATGTGAGGGAGATATTATTGGTGAATTAAAATGTGTGATCATTCACACTTAACCCTTCTCACAAATGTAACAATAAATACCACATTAATTGGTCATTTAATAATTGTGTGCATATAAGGAATCAAACCTTGGTAACACATCTACCTAAGGTGGAGTTTACATCAAGTGTGAATATGACACACTCCAATACCTAGGGTTTATGGTCAAACTGACCTTATTCTTTTGAATGCATCCAAGAAAATGAAATAGTGAAGCATATATATTTAGAACTAAACTATTTTAACTCTTATCATCCATTTCTCCCTCTTCCCTTCATGATCCTCTACCTCTTCTTCTACATCATTTATAGACTCATCCTCATCATCATTATTTTCTTCCTCTATTGTTTTATTTTCATCCCTCTCATCTGCTTTTCCATTTTCTTCCTCATCATCTTGTTTAAATGCATCCCATTTGTCTAAGAAACATTGCTCCATTTCTTCCCAAGAACAATTATGTTTTAATAGACTCAACTGATCCTAACAATTTTTTTCTTGACATATAAGGCACCTCACAATCCTAAATCTCCATCTCATGCTTTGTTATTAAATTGAATTCACCATTCTATAGCCATATCATCATCTTTTCTAGATTAATATTTAAGCTCCATTATCCACAAAAACTAGGATTTCAAGAACACTAAAATTCAATATATCTCAATTTTCTACCCCAAATATGAGAATAAAACCTTGTAGATAAGTATATATCAATATCTTCATTGAGTGAACTTTGACCAAATAGTTTTAGAATGAGAATGGCCTCAGAAACCAAAATTTATAAGAAAATACCCCCACTAAATTTTTTAAGCTTTCCAAAAAATGTAATGAAAAAAAAGAAATCTAAAAATTTTTGGCTTTGTAAAGTGAATTTATGAAAAACCATAAGTTTATAATAATTTTCCCAAAATTAATTTAAAAAAAACCCAAATATTTTTTATAGCTTCCTTGAATTATCATACAACTTTAGTGAAAAAAATGCATAAAATACCTGAAATTACTATTGATAGAGTGAATTTAAAAAACACTTTAAAATAATAATAACTCACTCCAAAATGATCACAAAACCCCAATATTTTAAATATAGTTTCCTTGAATTATGCTCCAACTCTTGTAAAATAATTGTATACAATTTTATAATTATTTTCAGGATATAGTTGATTCATCAAAATTAGGGTTTTAACTGCACTATTGCCCAAATTCTTCCAAAATTTTGATACCACCTAGTCTAATCCTCACATATAATAGTTAAAATATGCAATATAATGTAGATAAATACAATACAAGAGATATTGGTGGCCCAAGTTTCCAAAATATGCAATTTATCCAAAAATAGAACAATACCCTTAAGTTAGGGCAACACCATACAATACTCCTTAAGAAAGAAATAAGTCCATAATTCCATTTCGAGGGGTACACCTCTAATATCCTTCTAAAAAATAGAGGACTCTATAATTATTAATAACATTTACAAATATATTAATCTACTTTATGTATACCTCTATTACTAATAATGGATGGATAAACACCTAATCCCAATTTAAGTAGACTCACTACCTAATGTAACTAATTCTACAAGTTACTCATTTGAATTAATAGATTTGACTTATACAATTAACTAATGGGGATGTGTGTTACATGTCAACATCTCCATCAACCTATTTACATTATCATATCAAATTCATAGGTGTGTAAGAACTATCAAGATCTCCTTTTTTGGCAATTTCAAACTTCATATTTTCCATATTCTCATATATAATAAGCATGCCTTGCCATCCAACAAGTAAAACACCATGTCTAAAGTCACAACCAATTCGATCTCTGACTCTATTTCATCTTTTACAGGAGTTTTCCTAAGCAAATATGAATTCTTTCTTGGACGTCTAGTTTGCAATCCTGTCATGCCAGGGTTTAGCAGTTTATAGTTTCATCTTTAACTCATACTATGGTCGGATTTAAATCCAAATTCAAATAAATTCCCACCAATAAAATTTTCCAAGTTTTATGAAAATTAAATAATTTTTAAAATTATGACCTTGTAGCGAATTTATGAAAAAATAAAAAAATCATGATAATTCACTAAAAATGATTATAGAAAGCTAATAATTTAACTTTAGCTTCCACAAATTCCCTAAAAACATTTACAAAAAAATTTACAATAGTTTACGATATATAGATGACTCTTTAGAATTATGATTTTACCCAAATCATACCTCTGGTATCATTTGTAATAAAATTAATATATCATTGAAGTAATCACAAGAATATAACACAATATGATATTAAAAAATAGATCAAAATAATGTATATATAACTAAGCCACTATGAAGGGGTAACCTCAATAACCTTATAATAAAAATAAAATTCATAACGTGACGATATCGCCTTACCCATCCTTATTTATATACATAATTAGGTAAAGTCGCAACCTTTATTCCTAATTAAGTCAACAACAAAAAAAACAACTAAATAATGAATTAAAAAATAAGTGTTAAGCATCCCATAACTTGACCCACACATATCACGATGCATGTTATCCAAGTTAAAAGCATAACAATATACCTACAATAGTTCTTTATTTATATATGTTTGACATTATATAAAGTAACAACTAAATAATGAATTAAAAAATAAATGTTAAGCATCCCATAACTCGGCCCACACATATCACGATACATGGTATCTAGGTTAAGGGCATAACAATATACTTACAATTGTTCTTTATTTATACATGTTTGACCTTATATAAATAGGAATGATCAATGCTTATAATTTTTTAGACATGAATGAAAGATCATCTCCAAATACTCCCACATCCCTACCATTGAACTTCCATTTCAATTTTCAATTTTTTTTGTTTGTTTTCTCCTATATCATCAATTTATTTTGGAAAAAAATCATTATAAATCAATTTATTTTTATTGAATTGTTATAAAACAATTGGATACATTTCACTTTTAATTTATAATTAAATGGAATCACATTATTAATGTTTTTCTTCTAGATTTATTTGATATTCTTTATGGTAATAATTACTATGATTATATTTTAATGGTTGTAAGAATGCATTTAATTTTTTGAACATAAAAGTCAAATGAACCAAAAAAAAAAAATGGAAGTATTATTATTTTTTTAAATTATATTAAATATATATTTAATCTTTGATGTTTTAAATTTGTCAACTATTTTGTCAACCAAATTAACCCCTAATTCCAAAGCAAAGTATCTAATTTGTCATATCTAATTCCATCATGGTCATTAATATTACTTTGGGTTCTATCTATTCATAGATTTATTTCCTCAAATTTTTAGATCAAGCCCATTTTGGCAAAATCAAGTTATTTTCCCCCAGCTTTTGCAAGAGCCCAGTACCCACATATTAAGTCGATAAAGCACATGTAATTTATGATTACCCATAAAATAAAATCGCATCATTTTTTTTATGTCTACATAAATTTTAAAGATAGCAATTAATTGGGTTATAAATTAGCACTTGATAATACTCACAAATTCCCTTTACATTTTGACATAACATGTATACATGATAAAGCAAATGTAATTTATGATAATCTATAAAATAAAATTACATCATTTTTTTAATGTCCAATTAAATTTTATGAATAGTTATCAACTGGTTTGAAAACTAATATTCTATAATCCCCAAATTCCCTTTATACCTTGACATAATATGCAAGCATGATACAATACATTTAATTTATAACGACTTATAAAATGAAATCACATCATTTTAAAAAAAAATAAGTTCAACTATATTTTAAGGATTGCAGTGACCTATCTTACAAATTAATACTCTATAAACTTTTCATATTTTTAAAATCTACTTAAATTTTATTAAAATTATTCTATACATTAGATTTGGTGGGGATAGCCTAGCAGTGTGTGAGTTGAGTTTTAGAAATGGGAGGTCTTGGGGTTCATTTCCCAGGTTGACCACCTCTATAGCATCATTCTCACACTAGGCTCCAATGGGTCAGTCGTGAGGGTCCCTGATGTGGTAGACTAGTTGGCTTGGTATTCAATGTAATAGGGGTTGATATGTGACTTCAAATCTATGTTCAATGTGACAAGGTAAGTCCATAGTCCATGGCTAGGGATACTCTTCACAACCAGTTCTAACTCTAGTTAAATAAACCTTGTTATCTAACATTTTAGCCAATGAGATATGGATGAGTTGGTTAAGTGGCTTGGTCATTTCAAGCTCCACCCAGGTTCAAATCTTTGAAAAGGTATATGAGGTCAGTTGTAATTGTAGTTGTCAGTTGTATTCTCGAAACTATTAATGATTGTTGGTTATTCTTAAAATCAATAGTGGTCGTTATTAATAATTGTTGATATGCATATGATGATATAACATGTGATACAACATAGAAACCTGAGGTCCTAATTATATCCTAAACCAATACATGCTCTAGTCAAAAATCATTACCTAACAAAGAATAAAATAAAAAATTATTTTATAAATTCTATAAATATATATAAAACAATTCTGAAAATATATAAAATTATTTATATAAAATTAATTGAATTATTACAAAATATGAAAATTTTATAAAGTGCTAATTTACAAGAGCCTTTTCCTAGTTTAAGTAATAAGTAGCTTTTACATCTACATAAAATTTTACTTTTAAAAATATTGATTATATTTTACAACTAAAAATGTAAATACAATTATATGGCCATCAAATTTAATACCTAATCCCAACTCATCAAAATCCTATAGTGTTTTAATCTTGCTTTAAACTTCAATGCAAATGTTTTGAATTTTTATAGGACATGATACCTAATATCCTCCACATTAAGCAATGGAATGCCAACAACTATATAGATGTACGGGTATATGGATGTTGAATGGATTAAGATTAAGAAATGTAAACCTGTTTGAATTCTAAGGAGCTTTATGTGATTTCAGCCAATATGGTCATTAAGCTCTTTTAAAACTTTATAAATTTAATTGAGAAAAAAATATAAAATAAAAATATATATATATAAATTTATTTTTTTATCAATATTTTTATGTATAATTTATAACTTGTTGGGAATATGACCAACCCGGAAGCAGACAATTGATTACCAAACCAAGCAACTTAATATGCGGAAATTAATCAGATTCACCAAGTAACTAGAATTCAGAATAACACAGAATATGAGAGACAATACACAACTTGTATTAATAACTCTTACAGAAAAGAATACAATAAAGAAGATGCCACTTCTTCTCCACCACCTCTTCAGAGGTTTCCCACACCTCAAGTGAACAGTAATTCTTTCCTCAAAGCTCTCTCTACTAGGTCCCAACACCCAACTCAAACACAGAGTTGGTGTCCACCTTACACCTGTGCTCCACGCACTCCACAAGTGCTCCACGCACTCCACAAGTACTCAAAGTACTTCAAGTAGATCTCCCATGAACCTGCAACAACCTGCAATTCAACAGACCATACTTATGGAAGGAACTGCCTTGCCTTCCTCTTAGCTCTCCATGTACTCCACGTACATACCAATGAGTACACACCGTACTCCAAGTAGATCCTGCCCGATTCTGCTCCCTGTTGTGTTGCTGTCCTATCTGATCTCCAACCTACAGATCAATAAGTGGTTCTGCACACCTGTGAACCTCGACCTTGCACACACACACACCTGCAGATCAACGATCTTACTTACCATGTAGATCTCCTATAAGCCATGCTCACCTGATGACCAAGATCATACATCCATGAAGAATCCAGCTGACTCTCCAATCCAGCACCAACACACCTGGTACTGCTGTGGAACTAGGAGGAACACCCTTGCTCACCTCACACACAGAAGGAGCAAACTTTGCTCAACTCAAACTAGCACAAGTTTCCAATACAACCATGAGTCTATTATATAGATCTCATCAAACAATAATTAGACATCTAATTACAATAATTAGATTCGCAGCTATGAGTCTAAAATTAGCACTCATCATGCAAACACTTGGTTCGACAACCAACTGCTCGTAATAAGCTCGCAGTTGAACTACACAAGTGACCGACGTCGGTCCCTGTCTGCCTGGAGGTGACCGACGTCGGCCGATCCCTGACCGACGTCGGTTGCTTCTCCTTGCTATCCTACCGACGTCGGCTGATCAGACCGACCCCAGCTTCTCTGCAACTCAGCAACCCTCAGCAACCTCCTCCCCTATTTGCATCAGTGAAGCTTTTAGCTCCACAACCTAACATAACTAAGCAGTTTTGTAGAGTTAATATAATGAAGAAATTTGATATATTTGAAAAGATAATATTTTAAATAAAATCATAATTTTTTTTAATTTTAAAAATATTTAATATAAATATTTTTTGTCACTAAATTATCATGATAACATGATAATAATTTTTTTTTTTTTTTAAAGATTATATATATTTTATACAATTTTTAAGTCTAATATTTCTTTATATTTTAAATGTTCTAGATTTCTAAAATAATGTAAAATAAAATAAAATAAAAATATAACCTTATAAAACTAATATAATAAACAAATTATATATATTTAAAAAAATAAGGATAAATTTTAAATAATAATTGTGAATTTTTAATGTAAAAGCCACACCATCATGCCATACAATATAAAAATAGATTGTATATCTTTTACACCTTTTTCAAGGTCCAACATGTCCCTATATTCTAAGAGCTTAACATTTTCAACACTCGTGACTAAAGGTGACTACAAATCTATACCTTTTTTTCAACTGTTTTAAAATTTTGATGGTCTTAAATTACCTTTTTTGCTTCGACTGGCCACCATGTTGTTCTTGTTTAGTTTCAGATTTATTTTTTCTTGAATAAACTGTCTTATCGTTTAGGCTGTTCCTTTTAGATGTTATTTGTCATATCATTATTTCTGTTTTGTTATGATAAGTATTTTAACTTGTGATGTTTGTTTTATGGTTTTTCCTGTTTAGTGATGAAGGGAGGTTATTGAAGAGTATTGTGAACTGTGTGATAATGTACATGAAAAGAGGGCCATTAGTGAGAGCCAAACATCCAGTAGGTCTTGATGACATTGTTCAGGATTTTGAAAATTTTAAATTTGAATCTTCTCGGAATGTAAAAATTGTGGGAATTGTGGGTATGGGTGGGTCAGGGAAAACAACACTGGCAAAAGAATTGTATAATCATAAATTTTCCTCCTTTGATCTATGTAGTTGCCTTTTGGAAGTGCGAGATGCTACAGGTAAAAAAGATTTGTCTAATAAGCAGAAAAGATTGATTAAAGACCTTGATTTGAAGGGTTCATCATTTGACAATGTAGAAGGAAAGACAAGCCTAGCAAGCTGTTTAAGATCTCCGCGTTTGTTTATCATTTTGGATAACGTGGATCACATAGACCAACTGGATGCTCTCTTACCAGGAATAGACAGACTTGGACAAGGTAGTTTAATTCTTGTCACAAGTCGTGAATTGGGCGTTCTTAAATCATGGCGCATTTCTTCCATTTACAGAATGAAAGGATTACATGATGGTCATGCTAGCCAGCTTTTATGTTGGCATGCTTTCTTGCAACTGTCCCCACCTAAATGATTTGAAGGTCTTGTTCAGAAGTTTGTTGATGTCTGTAAGGGATTGCCTTTGTCCCTTGAAGTTTTTGGAGGACAGCTTTATGGAAAGCCCCAGGATTATTGGGAATCTCAGCTAGATAAAATCAACAGATTAATGCCAAAGGGCATTAAAAAGAAGCTCGAAATAAGCTATAATGCGCTCGATGAGGAAGAGAAGGCGATATCCCTAGATATAGCTTGTTTCTTTATTGGAAAACAAAAAAGTTTGGCCATTGCACTGTGGGATGGATCCGGATGGAGTGGTCTGCATAGTTGTGAAACATTGGTGAATAAGTGTCTGATTGAGCTCGACGGGAATAACTGCATAAAAATGCATGACCAGCTGAGGGATGTGGGAAAGGAAATTGCAATTAAAAAATCACCGTATCGTATCTGGTTACCAAAACAAATTAGCAACATTCAAAAACAGGCCAAGGTGAGCTATTATTTTTTACATGATGTTCTTAGGATGGAAACATTGTTTGTTTGTTTGTTTTATAAGTTTGTTGTCTTTTTTTTGGCCATTCAGAGAAAACGGCTAATTCGGGGGATTGAAGCGGAAAGACATGACTTTTATGAAGATTTTGCCACTAAAACGAGTGAGGGCAGCTAAATATTTTTATTTTATAGTCTGTCCTATATATTGGTATTGAAATCTTATTAATTCGTGGTACAGCAATTTAATTATTTTTTCTTTTCCCATTCAGGAAAGAGTGCCTGTTCGTCGCATCACCAGACATATTTCCAAGAGTGTATGGATTCAATTGTAAAGTCTTTTGCATTTCCTGATGATCTTACCCTGGTTGATTCATTGGAGGAGGAGAGCATGAGCATGACGTTAAAATGTAGGCAGACGCGTTCTTCTAACGCAGCAGCTATGGTGTGTTTTGTTATAAATTACAAACCTGAAGCTTCACACCGGTTTATATTTTTCTTGGTTAACAATCGCCATTTGGGCATTCACTTGAAAGAGGGGAAATGGTTATGGGTAGGTGTTTTCACACATGCTTCCTCTCTAATGGCGGAGAAGTACCATCTGTGGACTTCCAGCAGCAACAACAGTAAAGTTGAAGTGAGTGGAATGTTGGTGATGGGCGAGCAAGAGGGTAATGTGGAGAGGTTTTTACAAATTATTGGTGAATAACAAGTGCTGAGTAAGAGTACTTAAATATTTGTAAACCAATTTTTTTTATAGTATCATTAAATATTTGTAAACATAATTTTTTTTATAACATTAAATATTTGTAAGTCATTGATAGTTACTTTTTTCTAATTAATTTAATTAGAAATAAAATATGTGATATAAAAATAAAATTTATAATTTAAAAATAATTATTTGTTTTTATTTTTATTTTTTTAATTTGTTAAAAAATAGGTTTAAAATTATTAGATTGAAATTTAGAAGGTTTGTAAGGGGATGTTTTATCTCGAAAGTAAATTAATATAAGTTATATTTATTTATAAAATGTAATCATTTATTTTTATTCAATGTTTTATAAAATGTTATAATAAATTGAATGAGAACATAAATTATTTTTATTATAATATTAAATTTATTAGTAGTAAATTTTAAATTAATATTTATAATTCATAAAACTTATATTTGTTGATTTAAATTTTAGATAATTATAAAGGTTAGTTGTTTATATACATATATTAATGAAAAAATATATATATTTATATTGATAATAACATCTTATTTAATAAATGTTTAGAAATTTAAAGATAATTTAGATTTGCTGAAATAATATGCAATGAATTCAAATGACAAAAATTATAGATATAGTAAATTTTGGAAAAACATCTAATTTTTAGATATTTAATTTTGTCCAAGTTTTTTTTGTACTACAAATTTTATTATAAATTTCCACATTTGATCCATTTGTGTACATTTAGAAATTTTCATGTACTTTTAGTTCTCATTAGAGTCTCATTGGCATCGATTTATTTATATTTCTTTAGATATGCCTTAGATCTATTAGTTGTTAGCTCTAGGATCTTGTCTAATCATCGTATATATAGCTTTGTCTCTGTTCAGAGCCTTTTCGCCCTCCAATTCATTTTAGCACTCTGCGACTTTTTTCCTTATCAGAATTGAATCTCCGCTAATTCTGACACTTCCTTTTGTGGGTCAATTCTACCTTAACCTAATTCCTTACACTTTGATCATTGCCTAACACTATTTTAGGGTCACCTTATTTATGAGGTGTCTTGGAGATTCATATATATACAAATTTACCCTTAGTCATTAACCAAGTGGTACACAAGATTTTATCTCCTAGTTATTTAACCACATATTGAACCAATATTTTGTTACCCTTTTCAAGGAGCTTACATAGTGAGTCTACATTACATCATCATCAATACAAGTCTTGGGCCAAAAGAAACTTATAATGGAACATATAATTATATTTGATTATCTAGGAGAAGTGTTGAAGTCTTTTCTCTCGTTAGGTTGAGATTCACTTACATGCAATAGAACTACATAGAACCCTAATTCCAAGCATGTATGATATGTAATTTCAACTCTTTGAGAGGTTTCATAGGCCAATTAATTTGTAAAATATCCTTTTTACAACATTGTTGATGATTAGATCAAGATTAAAGGAGCCTAAAAACAAAATATTATACTTGCCAAATTAACAAAGCGAAGCTACAATCATCTTCATCACTAGCCTAGACATTTTCCTAGATAGTTAAAGACTTGAAAAATTGCATAAGACATAATCATTTTTAGTATGACATAATCAACCCTCTACCAATTGTATCTTGGACAGATTTTGTCTTTTCTCGATTATGATCCAAAAACAAAACACAATCATATTTTTAGGAAAAAAATTGAGCTAGTTTTAATCCCTTATACTAATTCCCTAATTCCATTTTAGTGCCTAGGGACGTCTATTTCTATCATTTTCTCTCCCTCTCTCTCTCTATTCTTGTTATTTGTTCAATCATCTATTCATACTGCTAATCAATATTTTAAGCAAAGTTTAAATTTGATTTTTATTTATGAATGCTCATTATCATATATCTTAATTGTGCCTTAGTTTTACCTTTTTAACATAGTGATCTTTACCCAATATGACCCATTATTTACCAGTCAAACAAATTGGTGAAACTCTCCACTCTTCTAACACATATAACCCTTAGGGTTTCCTTATTTTTCATCTCTTTAGGGTATGATTTTTAATTTACACATAAGATTAGATTATTCAAATTCATATTTTTCTTCTTTACTTCATCATTAACCCTAACTTTCTTCATGTTTATATCTTATTCCATCTAAGAATGAAAGATCTAAAAACCCTAATAGGCAAAGTGATAGGTTGAGTGGTGCTCCTATTGATTTGATTCAACTTCCCTTGTCTCCTATTCATGCATCTTTAAAATTTAAAAAAAAAAATGCCAATTATTGAAAATTTATGCCCATGATGTTATGAACAGTGCAAATGATAAAAAACTGAATGGTAAATATAAATATGTTCCTAATGACATACTTTTTCATGATTATGATACTTCTATGATGATATAGATGAAAATGATTACGATAATAATGCCAATGCTTCGAATGATTATTATTTACTACACTTTGATACTATGTGTTAAACTAATATTGAAGCTTATTTATGATTATTACTTGATAAATCGATGCTATGCTATGTTATGTTTTTATTGATTTAATAAATAGAATAATAAGGGCTAAGGAATCTAGCCCAAATAATGTTGTCATTGATCCTTTTAATGTTTGTAATTTGCTTATTAAAGGCTATCTTTCTACACCACGTGGTGATGCTATTGTTCCTAGTTTTCTTAGTACTAATATTTATATTGCTCCACTTATAGTTCATACTTAGGTTTCTCCAACTATTCCTACGTAGCCTACTACATATTTTATACTCCCACTTACTGATATACCATCTCGTCCCACTTGTAATGGTTTACATTTTGGTATTAGTGTTAATACAAATGATCCTAAAAATGTTAATCAAGATTTGACTCATAGCTTACATTCAAAAATATATCCAATATATGCATGCTCAAATTAGGATATTTGCCAACAAATCTCAAGCTCAAATTAAAATACTTGCCAACAAATCTCAAAAACTTAACCATGTAGTCACTTCTTGAGACATATTAAACAACCCATTAGCTCATAAGGTCATCACTCACCATTTTCCTACCATTATTATAGTGTTTATGTTAGAATAATATAATAAAATTTGGGTTATCCCTCACATTATATTTTATTCTAATTTTCTTCATGCTCTGGTTTTGCTCATGATTATTTATTGATGACCAATTTTTTTCTTGTAAACTCAAGGAATATGCTTTGGATTGTTTCTCCAATAAAAATATTAGTGAGTCCATGTCTAGATTTAAGAATATATTTGTTTTAATGTCTCAACAAATTCCTGATAATGAACTACAAATTATTTTATCCATTAATTATTATTTACTATTTAAAATCAAAATTATATTTAAAATTTACCTATATTTTGATGAACTTTTCTATATAATTTGAAATTTTGTGATTAAAATTTTAAAAGCTAACATAAACTAATATAATTCTAGTGTGCCTACCTCTACCACCTCCAATTATAAAAATAAATAAAAATTAAAAACATGCTCCAACATTTCAAACTAAAAATGAGACTAACAATATAAATGTAGTTTCAAAACGCCTGATAAGATAGTTTTCTCACCTTCTCAAGAAAATATAAATTTTACAAGGTTACTTTAGCCTCTCACTATGTGCTTAGCCCATGTTTTGCATTACCTTTTAATGAAATATTGGTTTTTTCATGGAGTTTGCCAGTGTTTATGCCCACACTTTGAATTAAAGGACAATTTAATCTCCTATGTCGACTACGCATTCCTTATTATTATAGATTTTTTACGTCAATAGCATGAACGAATTCCTTCTTTGTCAAATTGGGAGCATGGAGTTATTTTAATAAGACCTTACTCTGGTATTTAAGTAAGTGAGATGTTTTGTCGTTCCTATCACTTTTTGTTTTCAAATGTAAGTCGTTTTGATTGGACATCTTTGAAATTTACCCATTTCAATTTTCTCATCTTATTTAATCACAATAATATTTTCACTATATTAAAGGTAGGGAAAGGGATGTTGGTAGTATTCATTTTTGAAACAAATATTTTATGTATCTTTAGACTAATATAATGGTTGATACTTTACTAAGTATATGTTTTGCCCCTACTTGGTTATATAGCATCTCCTTGAAAGTTCAACTAAAAGCAACATTAAGGCTGTAGATGGTATAGGAATCCCACATAATTTAATAATATTGATTTTATATTATAAATAAGTGTTTTCAATCTCATTTTAATTTTATTGAAATGTTTTTTTAAATCAATATTTAGTTTTTGATTGGAGTTTAAATCAGTTTTGAAACATATTGGGAGGTCCAGTCTCCCCAAAAATTTAATCAAGAGATCTATAAACCTAAAGAATCCCATCAAAATAGTGTGGATTCATATGAGACTTTTCAATGTCAAAGATTATAATAAACACCAGCCCAAATCTATAAACTGAAAAAATAAAACATTCAGAAACAAGAAAACCTTATCAGAGTAGCTTTCAAATCATCTTTTTGTTGATTGTATGCGTCTGCCCCTGCTGGACAACAATGATTCTATATTCTATTGAGTGCCTCCAAGAATGGAATTCTGAGCATCCATTTGTAATTTTTATGCTTCTGATTTCCTACCTAACTTTATTTTTGGTCTGCAGTTAGGAGTCTTCAAATTACTGAGCCTCTAAGCAATAGATAAAACTGCCTTACTTGTCAGCTCTTCTTCTTCTTCCTCCCAGCCCTCTTCCTCTTCTGCATAACTTTCCTTCTCTTGGGGGCTTACAAGAATTGGAGACTTTATCCATGTCCTCAAACCTTGTTTCTGAAACTGAAACTTCCTTAACCAATTTTGAAGATGATGGCTGCCCAAAATCCAAAACATTCCTCTCTACTATTGTCATTGAATTCTTACTCTTCTGTGAAATATTTTGAACTGATGGAGGGGCTTCCAAACAGGTAATTCAGCTACTTTAGAGTTTGAAGAGAAAATCAAATTGTGTACCAGATCATGATTCAGATAACCAATCTTCCTAACCCATTAATGAACAAACGCTTAATGAGAACCTTTGAAACCCTTCGTAGTGTAGGCAACAAACTTATGATCAAATTTATTATAGTTGAAGCATCTAAACAGAAGACCTTCATTATAAAAAAATTAATTATAGATTCAATGAGAGGAAGAGATCCTCACTAAATGATGCAGAAGTTGAGAAAGATCTACCATTACACAAGCTCTTACAAAGTTCAAGTTGGCCACAATGAAATCACCAATTTTAGCAAATTCTCCTAGTTTACTCACCAGCAATTGGAAAAGACCATGATCACAGAAAGCTAAGGGAAGATTGTAAAATATTACCCAAACTGATGCTTGCATAATTACCAAAGATTTAGTGTCCAAGAAAGGAGCCCACAGACATAAGAAAACCCCCCGATTACCAACAAACCAAGGCCCATGTGTCTAAATGAAATCTCTATCTTCCAAAGATTGGAACTAAAGCCAAAAATAACCATTTGAAAGCATGGATATTGAAGGGGTTTTGAGAGAAGGCCAGGAACCTGACGCCCATTGTAGAAGAGCTTCCCAAGAAGGTCATTTCCCTACACATCTACCTATTATAGTATTGTTGCCTCTAGCCAAATTCACCACATAAAGATCTGCATTCGCTAAAACCAGATAAGGAAGGGATTCATAAAAGATTAAAGGAATATCATCCAGATAAGTTGTCTTCGAAGATTGTATTTGAGGTACTCCTTCTTCTAGAATCCCCTGCAAACCCTCTTCATCAATTAATTCTTTATTTGAGGGTTTATTCATAGGAATATAACTTTTGGAACAAGAATAGTAGCAAAATCCAAATGAAACATTAAAATAACATCTTTATAGAAAGAACCACAAGAATGAAAGGGGTTAGAACTATTAATGCATTTTTTAAAAACTAGAGATTTTACAAAAACCCTAGCTGCTTCTTTTGTAACTCCATTGTTTTTCTCCTCAAGATTGAAACCCTCTATTGGTAAACCTTTAAGAAAGTTTAGATGGTTCAACCCTAAAGGATTGACAGGCGAATTTGAACCTGAACTAAATTTCTCCTTAAAGGATAAGAGTTGATCTGATTCTTTATCAGAACGTCGATCCCTACCTCGTATGGTCCTGCTTGAAGTCTTGAGACCCACCCTTTCTGACCTAACCCATGTGTCTCCTCTCGCTTTGCCTTCAACACACTCGCTCTCCTGACCTGCGACCTGTGCATAACTCTGTGCTTTACTCTAGCTCAACTTACTAATAACCATCTCCTCTGCAGCTGACAAATCTTTTCCTTCTGTAAATGCTTTTGCCGAACTACCTCTATTGCATCTTTGCTTCTCTTTTGTTGCATCTGAAACCATCCTGTCCCCTCCCAGTTAAAGGAATCAATTTCATTTAAATTTTTATTCTTTGAATGTTATTTTTTTTACCACACTTATGTAACACCACATTGGAGTGTTTTTTTATTTTAAAAGGATATGAAATATTAATGTTTTACTCTTTACCTTCCGTTTACTTGATTAAGATATTAATTTCACTTGAAATAAGCTTTTATTTACGTTGATTCCAGTAGTGATGTTTGAAATTATAAATTATCGCAATTTCCTTATGCCATGGTGTCATGTTAGGAAAACTGTTTCTATCAATTTTTTTGTTAAACCAACAAATGTCTTGAACCGCCCATGAACACCTCTACACTTTTAACAATGCTTCAATTTTAATAGATGCCTACACAACAAGGCTCAACTAACAAAAAATGATTTCAGGAACTTATTTTTTCATGTTATCAGGGCACCATTTGATCTGTGTTACGAGGGCCCAGGACCATGCACGCAGGGAACAACTATGTGTTAGAGATAACTAACAATTGTGATGAAAGAATATGCATAAAATAATATAAACATAACCAAACAACACACATTCAATGGAGTGGAAGTCTGATACTTCCATAAATGTAACTTGTAATTATTAAAAGTAAATAAAGAAAGAATTTAATGATATGTACAGATCATGTATGATAATGTAGATACACAAAACATGATGCATATCATTACGACTGTTTATGGAATTGATTGGATTATATCAACCCTTGGACATATGCATATGTTGCATATTTATATATGTAATACAAGAAGCAGTTACAACTATTGTTCGTTACAAAGAAAAACACTACATGTCATTCCATCTTCATTGGAGAATGACAGTCGACCTTCCAGGTATGTGATGGATAACTACCCAACCAGATAACTAACATGCTCTAGGCTGAGAAGTGCCATCGGTCAAGCCACATGGTCAAATCAGGCTGACATGTGGATGCACCAAAGAGAGACAGGTGTGGGTGCACATGTTTGTAAGTACAAGGATGATACTTGAGGTTGTGAGCTAGTTGGTGTAGGACTAGTGAATAAGACTGTGAACTAGTGCAAGCTGGTCATATAAGTTTGCAAACAAGTGTGTAAGAGGTACACAAGTTTGAGGGAAAGCTCAATGTAGATGAGTGCAAGAAGGGAACATAGGATTGCAAGAAAGCATGAGTGTGCTACGTGGGAAAGCAAACAAAACTCCAAGGTGGTAGGTGCACAGGTTGCGTAAGTGTGCAAAAAATAAATGTACATGGTGTGAGAGTTATGCATAGGTCATTTTCCCTTTCTTGAAGTTGTTGTGAGTTGTACCACATAACCTAATCAATAAATTGCCCCACTTTGACCACTCTAAAAAACTAATGTGTGTCATGGTGGGTGCGTGTGTTTATCACTTTCATGATTTGATCCTTATCTACGAGACACAACTGTTCAGGATCAATATCAGAAGGATGTTGTGTCATGGCTAGCTCAAGAAGTCGAGGAACATAAGGTTGAATAAGTTCCACAGTGAAGATTTGGTGCATGTCCAAATATGAAGGTAAATCAAGTACAAATGAGTTCTCAACAATTGAGCACAAAATGGTGTATGGACCATAGCATAGAGGCTTGATCTTCCTATGTGGACCTTTGAAGCACTCCGTCTGAAATTACAGCAAGACTTTGTTTCCAACTTGGAATGCATGGGGTGTGTAATGCACATCATGTTTATCCTTGTATTTGGCTTGAGTGTGAGAAAGGATCTACTGAACCTGTCGTTGAATAGATTATATGTGGCGCAAAAACTTCTCAGCTTTATTCACTTCTTGTTCTTGTGTGCATGACTCAGTGTTGACTAGTGCACTGTAGGAGATGTCTAGAGGTGTTGCATGCTAAAACTCAAGACATGTATGGAATGGACTATGCCCCATAGAGTTGTGCAACGCTCTGTTGTTGGCATGTTGAATGTACAAAATATTTTAATCCCAAGTGTGAGCATGTGTGCAGTTGTATAAGCACAAAAGATGAAAAAGTGTACATGTAATTGACAACTTTTGTTCCATATTATAAGGGCCGGCCAGGACCAAATGTGTGAGGAAAAACTGTGTGTTAGAGATAACTCACAATTAAGAAAAGTGAATATGAACATAAAAATTCAAATAGAACCAAATGCCTTACATTCAATGAAGTAAAAGTCTATTACTTACAAAAATACAATTTCTATTCATTAAAAGTGAATAGAGAAAGAATACAATAATATACAAATTATGTATGATAGTGTAAATACATAAAACATATTATCCTTACAAATATATATACCATTAACTATAGATCATATCAACCCTTAGAACATATGCATATATTACATATTTATACATGTAATAAAATAATCATTTACAATAACTATTCGTTACAAAGAATATAGTTACAATTTGTTTCATCTTCCTTACTAAACGATTGTTGACCTTCTTGGTACGTTGCAGATAACTACCCAACTGGATAACTGACGTGATCTAGGCTAAGAAGCAGCAATTGGCAAGTCACATGGTCAGAGCAGGTTGACACATGGACGTATTGGAGAGAGGTAGGTGAAAGTGCACAAAGCTGTGAGCTAGCTTGGTGCAAGAGTAGTGCACATGACTACAAGCTAGTGCTAGTAGGACTTAATGTAGTAATAACAAAGCATCTTTTTGTTTGAGATTCTGTCAAAATGTAATACACAGCAGGAACTTAGGTGGGATTTTATGATAGAAATTCAACCTAGTTGTACTTATTGTCAGCGGCGGTGGCCTCACCAATGTAACCAATCCACTGAGGTGTCTTGTTTTCCTCTATGCCATACGTGTTTGTATTCTTTTGGTTTTGGTTTTACCATTGACAAAGTCAATTAACTAGTCCATTAACAAGTGATCTCAAAAACATTTGACACACTGGTATTAACATGCATATAACATGGAGGAGGTTCGTGAATCGTGACATAAATATATATGTCCTGTACTTGGACATGTCCAGCAGGAGATAGAATATGATGCTAGGATGTACTTCTATTTATGGTTCTTAGTTCTAGTGTGCATCGCCTATGCGATACACTAGTTCTTAATATGGTCATGTATCTGATTAAGTATTTAGAAGATATACTATGAGATCTATCAGAGCACTTTGATGGTTAGTATATTATGTTATGGTTGAAACATGTGTTGAAACTCTTGAAATCAGCAGTGTTTCCATTATACCATGTGTGATGGCAGGTGATTTTTTTTTAATCACTTATGTGGCTTAATTTTTTTATATCACGATATTGATCGAATAAGACAAATGCTGACGTGGCATTACACCTGTACGTATATATTACATGAAAGGACACAATAAAAATTATAGTTTATTGATTTTGTAGTGTGTAAACATTTACAGCTTGTTTGAAATGTTGACTATAATATATGGTTTGAAGCAGTTAAAACATGATATAGACTATCAATTTCTAGGCTTGTGCGGAATGTATGGATATAAATATATAAAGCAGACAACAAACTTTACCTATATAGAAATGATGCCCTTCAAATCGCTTTGTCCAAGACACGGAAAATAGCTCGGTATCGAGCCAACCCTTACGGGTAGACACCAAACTCCTACAGTTGGTCATAGATCGAGAGTGGTCTAAGTGAAGGATTGATTATGTAGTGGTTGAATTGCCCAGTTTAATAAAGATTTGTGGTTAGTATAAAATATGAGACAAGAAAATAGAAAAATAAGACATGGAATAATAAACTATGAACTTGGGACATCATAATTGAAGCAATGGAAGATTGAAAAAAATTAAAGTAAATATGACATGGTACAGATAAGAAACTATGTTATATTGGGTGATTAAAAGTGAAATGCGGAATTATGAACTAACAGTGAACTTCGAGAGTAGGAATGTATGATATGAATAAAAAATATGTGTAGTATGAGAATGATTAGTAAAGTTGGATTATGGGAATAAATAATAAGGGTATAGAGCGCCAAATTCTTGTAGATAATTTAAATTGTTGGAGCTAAATTCATATATGAATAATAATTGTACAGTTTGTGAGAAAAAATCATAGTCAATATACATTTTTAAGAAATAAATTTCCAGGGACATTAGTTTTAGATTCCTTTCACTTGATCAATGCAAAGATACGTAAGACCAAAATAAAAAATATATAAAACTCTAAGAAAAGCAATACTAATACAATGTATAATGTTAAAAATACCCTTTAACTTATAATTAAGACCAATGCTTCAAATTTGATTACTGACCTTCCAAACTAGCATTTATTTATAGAAAATATATGACAAGAAAGTGAAAAAGAAACTCCATCTATTAAGAGAAATAACTGTCGTATGAGATAGCTGATAGTACTCTCACTGACAAGTTAGCATTGATTTGGAAATAATACCTATTAGAAAATTAACATTGACAATTCTAATCGGACATCATTCTCTCTTAAGTATGGGTTTTTTACCAAAAGGGAAACCATCTTGTTCTTTCGATTCAAATTTCCAAAAATTATCAAACTGATTACTATTTAAAACTAGTACTACTTGTGAATCATTGCTAGAGTGGTTTCCTATTCTAATTGGTTGTGCTAGATGATGAAAAATTATCAGAATTGTGGCACAAGCTATCTTGTAATTACAATTCAGATGGAATATGTTGTTCATGCTCCCCTTTTTTTTGTTATAATGCAATGGCCTCTATATAAATCTAGACATATGTTCCATGCCATTTTCTTGTTGGAAAAATATAAATGGATACATCAACCCAATTCACAATCCAACAAAAACAAAAAAGCTATTGCTAATGTAGTATATATAAGAAGTCTAGGCAAAAAGGAACGAATAGAAAATTGGAATTTGAGAAATTGCATTTCACCACTGCATTTAATTTTAGGTTCTTCCCAACTCTAATTTGGTCATTTTGATATCAAACTTGCTAAGGAGATGAATTTGATGGAACATTAATACTGTTACTGCAATTAATGTATTCCCTATAACTTGTGCTCATTCTCTTAAAGTGGCATGCTCCCAATTTATTAAGGAAAACTGAACTTCACATGCCCTCAATCTGTATTTTCTAAATCGTGAATTACATTGAATAAGATTAGTAACACCTTGTAAAGGTGCCACTATTCAATCAAATGTAAAGGGTAATGTATTTTGATTTCTCACCTTTTGCGTGAGTACAATAAGGAGTTGTTCTTCAACTTCTGGTCAAGATTTGAAAGTGGGGCATTGCCATCTATGCTTCTGGGATGCTTTCTCTTATTCTCAAATTTGTCTAGATCGTAGTTTCCTTCTTTGAGTTATGTTGCAAAACAATATAAAATCAATATTAAATAATGTTCCATTTATTAATTTTTTTATCACTTAACATTTAGACCAGTTTTTTAGATGTTCGAAATATACACTAGTAGCCTTAAAAATACCAGAAAATAGCTTTTAAGTGAGCGATGATATTCAGAGTGACATGAAAAAATATAGTGATAGAACTATAAGAAATAAACACATCCATTAATCTATAAAATTTCACTCATAATATTTGCAAAAACCAAGTGAAACGACAAGGGGAAGATTACCATTAGTCTTACACTGAAAGAAATCCCTTAGTCTAGCTGCCTAGGAAAGACGAGGCTTCATGGCATGAATTCGATACTACAACGAGTACAAACGAGAGACAACCCACAAATGTGCGTTGGGCTTCCAATTTTTACAAATCTCTCAATTGTGCATTTGGAGGTCTGAATTATTACAAGTTTTGGGTTTCCTCTTTCGCAGGAGTGATTGAAGCAACCAATGTTCATTGATCAAGCGAAGCCAAATTCAAAGTTAGTTCTTGAGGCCTCCCATATTTTCTAAATATATGAATTACATTCCTAGAAATCAATAAAACCCATTCCACTCAAAAGGCTTGTCATGATTCCAAAAACCATTTCTATCCATTATTAAAAATCACAACATATTTTATTCCAAACACTCCCATTATTCCTAAAACCGTGGCATTTATGCAATGTTCTTAATGAACAGTATACAACTTAAAATACAATATGCAGTCATAAATAACTACCTTAAAGATTCATGTCTATAATTAAATATACCCATTACATTACCCTATAGATTTATGTCTAATAATTCTATATGCCCATTGAATTACACTACATATTTCTGTCAAAACATTCAATAAACCCATTATAAGTCATCATAACTTGCAGATCTCTACCAATTAAGACTATCTACCATATCAAGAATGCCAAAACATGTGATCCCTAATATTCATTCTGTCAGGTAATCCAGAACAAACAAACACACTTGCTCTGATACCAACTGTCAGGATCTTGCTCCACCAAAAGAGCACATATGATTACTTCTTGTATTAGCAACTAAACACGGAATTTAACCAGAATCAACAAGTAACTAGAAATATGAAACAACACAGGATATGAGAGACAATACACAATTGTATTAATAATCACTCAGAAGAATATACAATAAAGAAGATGCCACTTCTTCTTCCACCTCAAAGGCTTGCCACACCTCAAGACCTTCTTCCCTCTCTCTCTCGGTCCCAACACACAACTCAAATATAGAGTTGTTGTTCACCTCATTGTACTGCCAGTACAACCGAGCACACAACCGTACTCCAAGTAGATCCATTGCTCTCTACTGCTACCTGCAAATCACTAGACCTTACTCACCATTGTAGATCTCCAATAGAAGCCATGCACACCTGCTGACCAAGATCATACACATACGAAGAACCCTTCTGATTCTCCAAACCAGCACCCAAACTTGGTACTGTGGAACTAGGAGGAACACCCCATTGCTCTCTTCTCTCTGAAGGAGCTTATTTAGCTCTCTTACTCTCTAGCACACGTTTACAATACAACCCATGAGTCTATTATATAGATCTCATACTTACAATAATTAGACTATCTTAATTACAATAATTAGACACGCAACTCAAGACTATAATTAGCCTTTACATGCAAACACTCCATTCACTTAACTAACTTTTCATGTAACGAGCAGTTCTGGAACACACAGGCGACCGACGTCGATCCCTGCTTGCCTGGTGCTGCCGACGTTGGCCGACTCCCTGCTGACGTCGGTTGCCTTCTGCACTGATCATGACCGACGTTGGTTATGCTGCCGATGCCGGTTCTTCTGAATCTTCAACAACCTCCTTTTCTTCATCTGCATCAAGTTGAAGCTTTTAGCTCCACATCCTAACAATCTCCCACTTGGAGATAAACAGCTGCAACTGTACCTATACCTGTAAACCGTCTAATTTGTACCCTAGCTTGTATCCCTCTTCAAGCTTAATCTTGAAGACCAACCACCACACATTCTTTGATGCTCTACCTGTCATCCAAATCTCTTGCCACATCTGCATCTACAAACACCTGTAGAAAATAACTTGACCCTGCATAGCATGTCGACCTGCTGCTGATCCCTCTAAGAATCTACTGAACTACCCTCCATTACTTCTTTCCCGAATTGGCTCCAAACTTTCTGACAACTCCCACTGCTTGGGAAAACTTAGGTCTACACTAGACCTCATGTGATTTTGAACCCTATTCTAAGCTCAGCTTGAACTGTCCAGCCCTTTGGTGTGCTTTCTAATTCTGCATCCTGCATAATGAACCCCGCCAACACCGTCTTCACATCAACTCCCACTTGAGATCAACCTGTGATCTTCCATGTCTCTTATGCCAAAGAATTTCACTGCTCCAAATTCTTCCTGACATACCTCTGAACTAACCTTACCCTTAGCTCAGCAAATCCCTGTATGTACAAACCTGCTTGCAAATCACACACATACAGTAACAAGATAATGTTGCGACCATCATCCACCTAGTAAGTCAAACACAATAGTTACACTGACATTGACTAGAGCCATGCTTAGTCATACACTTGTCAAACATGTACCACTGTCTTGCAGCTTCTTCAAGACCTTATGCCTTGGCCTTCCATCTCATGTATCCATCCACTCTCTTCTCTAACTTGGGAATCCGTCCCTCATCCAGTGCTTTCTTCCAGCTGACAACTCTACCAACAAATATATGTTTGGTTCTTATCCAAGGACTCACACTCCTCATCCATGCCAAGCTCCCACTGTTTCTGGATTCTACCTGCATTGCTTCTTTACATCTTCCTAGTTCTTGACCATCAGTAAGCAATATAAAGAAGGTGAACAACAAATATGAGGTTCACTTACCCTTTCTGACCTCCATATGAGCGTTTGAGACTTGTTGACAGCTTGTTGTCTGCCCACTATCCGTTCTAGTGACCGATATTGGCCATCTCTCAGTCTGCTCCCGACCGATGTCGGTTCCCTGCACTGACCCTGACTGTCGACGTCATTTCCCTGGCCGACGTCGATATCCCTTCTGTCGACGTCGGTTCCTTCATGACCGACGTCGGTCTTCCTGTTGCCGACGTCGGTTATTGTGTGATCGACGTCGGTACCTGTGTTCGCCTGTGAGTGATGACTTTTTACCCACGAGCTCCTTTTGGATCAAACCCTTGTCCATACTGCCCTGCTCAGAATAATTCAGTCCCCTCAGCTGATCTATGTCCGACATCTCCTCCATGAACACCAAAGCTTTCCAATTCTTTAGCTTGTCAAAAACATCTGTCTTCCGCTTAAGAACATGCATTTCCCTCCTATATATGTGACCAAGCCTACGAAGCCACATCTTTGTAACAAAAGGTGAATCAGTAATATAAGTAGATAGATAAAGGATACCTACTTTCTTACCACCATCTAATTCAAGTGCATCCACTGTGAGAGTTACTGTGCATCTCCCATCACCCAAATTTTTTAAAGAAATTAGACTCATCTCCAAGATTGGTACCTGCATGACTTCCTTCAACACCTGTGTGTTATCCATCTGCAATTTCAGCTTCACTTCCTCTTCGTCAATTATCTGACAAGGCTCTCCAACCCCTAAATAAATATCTCCAAAGTCTTCAAAGACATACCCATGAAAAGATGCTCTATTTCGGGCTGCATGGAAAGAGGCAAAAGAATCTATAAACCAAGATTCTACTTTATTCAGAACACCCTGTGCAAGAACCCCTGCAACATATGCTTTTACGCGTTGATCTTCTACCGACCAACAATCTCCTTTTACCTGCTCTTTCTTTCCATCAATCAGACCATTCGTGCTATTCAGTTTCTCCATTCGTAGCTTACTATCTTCTGCCATTGCTATACTCCCACTCAATCTGAAACCCCTGTGAGTGACCTGTAATCAAAAACACTACCAGATCTGAAACCACCTGTTAGTCAACCCAACCAAAAGCTTTGATACCACATGTCAGGTAATCCAAAACAAACAAACACACTTGCTCTGATACCAACTGTCAGGATCTTACTCCACCAAAAGAGCACATATGATTACTTCTTGTATTAGCAACTAAACACTGAATTTAACCAGAATCAACAAGTAACTAGAAATATGAAACAACACAGGATATGAGAGACAATACACAATTGTATTAATAATCACTCAGAAGAATATACAATAAAGAAGATGCAACTTCTTCTTCCACCTCAAAGGCTTGCCACACCTCAAGACCTTCTTCCCTCTCTCTCTCGGTCCCAACACACAACTCAAATATAGAGTTGTTGTTCACCTCATTGTATTGTCAGTACAACCAAGCACACAACCGTACTCCAAGTAAATCCCCTGCTCTCTGCTGCTACCTGCAAATCACTAGACCTTACTCACCATTGTATATCTTCAATAAAAGCCATGCACACCTGCTGACCAAGATCATACACATACGAAGAACCCTTCTGATTCTCCAAACCAGCACCCAAACTTGGTACTGTGGAACTAGGAGGAAAACCCCATTGCTCTCTTCTCTCTGAAGGAACTTATTTAGCTCTCTTACTCTCTAGCACACGTTTACAATACAGCCCATGAGTCTATTATATAGATCTCATACTTACAATAATTAGACTATCTTAATTACAATAATTAGACATGCAACTCAAGACTATAATTAGCCTTTACATGCAAACACTCTGTTCACTTAACTAACTGTTCGTGCAATGAGCAGTTCTGGAACACACAGGTGACCGACGCCAGTCCCTGCTTGCCTGGTGCTGTCGACGTTGGCCGACTCCCTGCCAACGTCGGTTGCCTTCTACACTGATCATGACCGACGTCGGTTATGTTGCCGACGCCGGTTCTTTTGAATCTTCAGCAACCTCCTTTTCTTCATCTGTATCAAGTTGAAGCTTTTAGCTCCACATCCTAACACATTCAGATCTGAGATCTGAAATACTTGATATGTCTACATGTACCCTATGACTAGGAAGGAGGATGTATACAGAAATCAAGAACGAGTGAATATATAAAACAATTTGTAAAATCATCGGAGAAAGGATAACAAGGATATACATAGAATTTAATAATGGGTGATTATATATACATAGAAATCAAGCAATTAACCAATGTAATCAAGGAATGGCATTCAAGGGCATATATAGAAATTAACGATTGGCAAGGATAGTTGCAAACAAATCAAATAGATAAACCAATATAACGGGCATTCAAAATGAACAAGGATATATTCACTAAACAATATTGGGAGGGAATATAGACACATAAATAAAGCATGTAACCACTGCAATAGGGAAATGGGTACTCCAAAGATAAGTTGGGCATTCTAACACCCAAAAAAATGGGTATCCAAAAAAAAAATGAGTTTTCAAAAAGACAAATTAAAAGTTATGGAGGTTACCAGATATGGTGCTTGTGAAGCCATAAAAGCATACTCATCAACTACATCTTGTCAACTAAGGCGCAGATACTCTGGAGTTATGATGATGTAATGAAAGGGCATAAAGTGCTTAAATAATGGGGGATTGTACTGCTAATAGGATTGATAGCTCCCTGATTTATCTTCACATTGTGCATTAAATTAATCTTGCCTCCGTATGCACCTGTATATTAAATTCTTGCCTAGAGTTGGAGGTCATATTTCCTTTCCTACGCATCCCACTTTTAACAAAGATTAAACCCAGAAGTAGCAACAATTTAAAGCCCTCTCTCAGCTTAGCAAAACTAACTATGATCATGCCATGGTAGAGGAAGAATGTTCTGGAGAAGGAGAAAATGAATTTGGGCCTGCGCTCCATAACAGACCAACAATAAATTATCACTGCAATGCGCTGTAAATTATTTATGACAGTACACACCCTGGCATTGCCCCGATTTAATGCAGTTAGAGGATTAAAACGAAGGTAGTCTAAGGTAGTGGTTCTATGCTGGTGCCAGGTAACTGATTTTAAGCAAAGACATCTGAGAAATTATAGGAGCTTTTTTTATTAAAGGTTTTAGGAAGTGGTTTCATGGGAAGGGGGCTCCTAAATTTTCTCAGGGGGTAGTGGAGAATAAATTTAAAAACATATGTGGCAAAAGTGATCTCATAATATAAAAATTATGTGTATGTTGCAATTTTACAAAGGATAATATTTAAAATTATTATATTTTTATTTATAATTAAAGTTTAGACAAATTTTGATCACTCATAAATTTACATTTGGTAAAATATCTTCTTAAAAAATAGAACTATGCATGAAAAACTCCCTACCTCTTTTTTTTTCTATCACTTTAAATTTCCCCCTTAAAAATTAGTCAACTTCTTATTTTTAGGAAACGATTATAAAATTTTCTATTGCGATGTCTTTCATTTTTCATGGGTCTACTGCTACTAAAATTTAGGTTCCCATGTTTGTGGTTCCATGGATTATTTTTTTTACGTGTTATGTCTAAAAGCTGATATTTTTTAAGAGGCAACCACATGCAAGTATGCTATGTGATAGAAAAAAATCAAAATTTTTGGAGTGGGTGGAAGAAATTTTGTGCCCCTCATTGCTTCCCTCCACTAGGAAATGAGTCTTGAAGCAGTCACTAATAAAAATTTTTTGGAATACTTTTTTTAAGCAGTCATTTTTTTCAAAAAAAGCCATAGAACCTCATTTCCCATTTTTGTAGAAGCAATAGACCCCAACATGGGACCCCGCTCTAACTGAGTCTTGATTCTCCAAAAAAACTACAGCAGTTGTGTGTAGTTATGCGGGAATTAAAAAACTATAATTACTACATCTTGGCTTTGTGCTCACTGCCTCAATTGAAGTGAAGTCTCTCATAAATTATAATTTTTTTGACCAATTAAAACATCCGAAATAAAAAAAAATTAATGCTATTAAAAAAATTGCTATTTTTTTTTGCAAAAGTTTGACACATTTTTTGACATGCAAATCAATGTCATTTGATTAGCGAGAGGATCAAAGATTAATTTCAAATTAATGCAAAATGGCTCCTATAGTTTTTCTCTTTGATACTAATAATTAAAGCATATAAAAATACAAGAACATTTAAAAATTTTGGTAACATAATGCAATTGGAAATCTAATATTCGACATTGTTCAAGGCTAAACTTCTCTTATAGTTTTACATATTATGGTAGTTGTAAATGTGATATATTATTGATTCTTTAATTACTAATGAATGTAGTGTGGATGGAAAATATTTATAAATCTATTTATTTTCATGGCAATACCTTGATAGATATGCTCAAGGATCTAGTTTAGATTGATTATTATGATAGGGGTATCATGCTAGTTTATGCTAATTTATGATATTATTGTTAATTATTTAGCGTAGAATGGAACATAGTTAAAAGGAAATATGAATCAATTAGAGAAGGGTCTTTTGTTAAATACTATAATTTTGTTGAGTTGATTATCTTGACCCCAAAGAGAGCAAGTACTCAAAATACTTACATCATTTATATGTTGTGGATATGTCTTCTCATAAATTTGTATTGAACTCTTCATCCAAGTTATATACTTTGAACATCATCATTGGTGTGTTTGTAGCTTCTTCTAATCTTGAAATTTAAAATTGGGTTGACATTTTTATGATGTTTTGTGTAGAAACCATGTGGTTGTTAAATAATTACTATAATTAATATATTGATTCACATGGCATTAGGCTAAAATATAAATGTGTTACTTGGAGTTGGATTTTATATAAATTTGTTATCTCTTTTTTTAAACCATGATAATTTTATATGAATTAACTATTTTTTTTGGAGGTTGAAAATGTTTAATAGAATATACATGATTACACTTTCTTAACGAAACCTTATTTGAATAAATCTAGTGATGAAGTAAGCACACATCCACTATGTATTAGCATTTTAAATTCATTAGCATAATCATCAATAGTATGTTGATTTCATTTGTGACAGGTAACAACTACACCTTGTTAATGTAGTATTTTCACACTCGGATTTGGACGACATTCTACCTGGGTTGATTAGAACAATAGATCTTATGAAATGCATTCTTTCTTCCTCTAGACTAGCTAAATAGAATGAAGCTTGTTTCAATTTATATCAATAAAAAAATTGTTAGCTATGGGAAATGCCTAATTCCCATGCAGATATGTGTTCATGTTTGTATTTAAACTTATACTTAGTATTATTACATCTAAATATGTATATGATTACTAAAATCCACACCTAGTGAACTTATTGCTTCAATCAGTAATCTTCGGATATGGACTTGAATTTCTATGGTCGTAATCAACGTAACTATGGTACAATAATACTATATTATGACAATCACTCATTTCATATTCATGAAAAGGATTATTGAAAGAGAATTAATAATTAATCCTTTTCTGTTTTGAAAATTCAAGTGATTATTGATGAGATATAACCTACCTTTTTACTTGTGTTCTGATATAAGTACTAGTTACTTGCCTTTTCCATTGACAAGTGTAATTGAAAGTAAAATAATGGTAACTAATTCCCTTAAATATAAAACACCATGTTATCAAACTATAGGATATGTGCCTTGGTTCAACTTTAGCGTTGAGCGGGATTGTATTTTTAGTTGGTAACTAATATGTTTCCTCATTATGAGCAAATTATCATGCTTTGATTAAAAAATAGGGTTGTGTTTTGAGGTGTTTTGTGGGGATGTTACACTTGGCATCAAATCTCAGGTTGCAACATCAGGAACTCTAGGTAAATTAGCTATTGATTCATTCTTTTCTTAACAAAGCAATATTAAAAGGTATGACTGTAATGAGACAAGTTATGGGTTTGTAACTCATGACACTAAGACACTAAATAAATAAATTCACCTTTCATGGAAAGGAGGTCATGCGATTTTGCTTCATTTTTTACTTGATAAAGTTGTGATTAATACTGAGCGATAGAACCAACATTGCTTTCCAAGAGTATCTTGTGAAAATTCTTCTATCCACTCATGGATTTGACATAATCTCATGACAAACTACTTATACTCAGATCTAGAGAATCCTAATGGACTATTGTGTGGTTATCCTCTTGTGATAAACAATAGAATAATTTTAAAACATATGATAGTTGTGAATTTGGTAGCAGTTGTATTGCTCTTATGTACTACATATTAGTTATACACATTGATTAACTTAAAACATGTACGATCATAAATGCACTTTATACTTGGCCATTGGTTGGTTGTAATACAAGTTATATCAACATGATATGATTGATATATAGTCATTTAAAATATAGTGATAAATGCATATGAGTTGACGTGAATGTGCTACGGTATGTATTTTGATTAACATGCATGGTTATATTGTTTCAAGCTCCTATAGACTCTAATCATGATTATTAATAAATGTTAGATATTTGAAGGTGTGATCTAACCGAGTGTGGGATAACCATGATATACTTTAATTTTTATCTATATAATTCATGTAATATTATTATGGTAGGTGACACCACCACAACCACATGAGTTATTGGTTGCTACTCTAATGACATGTGTATGGGTGTTGACAAGAGGTGTACTATGATGATGTATGGTATTAATCTAACACCATGTGGGTTGCATTGGTTATCTTAGGAGATGGGGGAGAGAAGGGGGATTATGGGGCCCAACGTGTAGTACCCACTCATGCTAATCCAAAACCAACTATAATTTTTTCCTTTAATCAACTTAATTATGCTTGTGCAAAGCAAATAAACCCATTTTTTAACAACTCATTAATCAAAGGTTCACATCTACTTGCAATAACTAATATTGAATTTAAAATCCACAACTAATCCTTTTAGATTAATATGGGAGGTCTATTGAGTTAGTCTTAATTTGAGAATGTTATATTATCATTAGGTTATGATAAGTGGGTTATGGGCCCATAAAAGGCTACTTCCTACCAAGATTTGGGCCAAAGTTATATCATCATAAAAAATTTATTCTTTCAATTTTTATTAGGTTCTAATTTTGATCACCATAAATATCCAAGCAATTATTCACTAATGATCATGGGACATCAAAGTCTCAACCCACCTAGGTGTGAGTGGTTGTAGTCTCTTTCAAGTGGTTTTAGTCTATTTGAAGACAAATATGACATGATTATGTAATCATCCATTGATTTAATATCACCCAAGATAATATTGGTGATTACTAAATGATAATAGAGTTTCCTTCATATTTATACTACTTATGCATGCTTTAACAGTTTCATAGGCTGGATGGTTTTCAACTTTAATTAGGTCCTCATGGGCTAATGTGACTTGCCGAATCATAGGTGTTATTATTTAGGTAATGATATGTCTCTTTAAATTTATATTTGATGTTATGTAACATATTTTTATGCAACCAAGACTCTATTTGAGCATTCAAATATGATCTACACCTTTTCCATGTGAGGAAGTGCCATGAAAACACTTGGCACTTTATGAGTGAATAACAAGATCATGGGGAAAAATTATACTATATTTTCTAAAATTCATGACACTACGATCAAGTAACACACAAATCTGAGTGTAGGAGTTCTAACATTTAGACTAAGCAAGGATGCTAGGTCAATCCATGTGGCAAGATGTGATTGCCTCATAGGCCCATAGGTTGCCTTATTAAAAAGACCTTAGCTAAAAGGAATGAAACTACACCTAAATACCCAATTGGCAAGTGGAAATATTAGATTACCTCACAAACCCTTAGTCCTCAAGCTCTATGTTGACTTGCCTTTTGAATTTTGAGTGTACGAGGATGCAAAATCATGACATATGGCACATAATAACCAAGCAAAATTCATGCCTTAAAATAAATTGTGAAAGGGCTCCAAAGTTGCATCATGATGTGTGGGAAGCTCAGTTGATGGTGAAAACAAGCACAAAATAAATTCAATGGTTTCCAAGCTATGAAAAGGTGACAATTGGCATGCTATGAAGGAATGCAATAATCTACACAAATTTATAAATCAAACACTGCAAATAGGCTAAGTTAAAAACGTAGCCAAGTTTGAAAGTAAATCCAATTTTGATGTCAATGGCTAAGTGTTAGCAGAGGTTCCTGGAAATAATATATAACATGGTAATTATAGGGATAGCTTGTGCAAGGGAGAGTACTAATAGGCATAGAAGAGACAACAATATGAGAAGCCATCTATGATGTATAAGAATAGACCAAAAAGTATGATGAAACAGATAAAATATAAGACAAATCATAACTAACATTGCATTAGATAATAAATTAAAACTAAAATAGTACTCACTGTGCATAAACCATACATAACAGAAGATAAAGAAAACCATAAAAAAATAATTTTATTACTCTTTATTAAGACATCAAACCAGATTCTATTATATCAAAGTTTTATAAATAGTCTTAAAGAATCATGTTGTCTATCCACATTCTAGCCATTAAAGATACAAAAGGAGAGACTCTTCACATTCTTCTATTACCCAATTAGGATTACAAAGTTGAATACATACAAAATTTATACAAAATACAAAATCATACACTTTGCACATGTGTCCGTCTCATATATTTCATAGTTCTATTTAAGCTCCATTCTTTGTCCAACACTTTCTCAGACTTAAATATTTGTCTCTTCTTGAGATAAAGTTGTAAGTGGTTTTGAGCTAAGCTAAAAAGATAAGTCATAAACAAAAGTCACAGTTATTGTTCCAAGTGTCATTGATTAGTTTTCACCTTTTGTGCACTACATGTCCACACTTTCATATTTTCAACTAAATAACATACTAGCCTACCTCCCTTATAGGTTTTCAATACACTAGCATAACTAGGTGGCTACACTTTATGGGTTTTCAACCATTCTGGAACCATCCTTAATGTTTATACTATCTTACAAAAAATGCAATATGTTGGAAGTCACAAAAAGGAAGTGCACAAACCTTACTGCAACAACTGAGGGAATGTTTGGCTAGGTAGTTGCAAAGAATACCATGGTTTATCAGTTGCTAACCCATTATCTTTTGATGTGTCCACTACCAAAGGTAGTTGCAAAGATTGCACCTTTGTGTCTTTCTTCCTCTCACGTATGATTTGTCAAAGATGTTGTGGAGAAATGAACTAGGGCTCCTCTATTATCTAAGTAATGGCTGGATCAACTTGAGTGAGATCCTGCTTGAGAATTTTCTAGTCGATAAGCACTTCATGTACCATGGCAAGCATAATTAGCAATGTTGCCTAGATCATCATCATATTTTACAAATCCTCATCGTGTGTGATTTAAGAAACACCTTGTGATTAGATTGTTTCTATATAATGTCCAAGATGAGCTCATCCAATCTATTTTCTATCCTCTGGGCTTGAATGGCTGCAAAAGGGTTGTGCATTATTTTATTATGCCATACTTGCATCTTATATATGGAAACATCCCTATAGTCCAACAATTGTCTAAGTGCACTACTCATTTTCTTTATAGTTTCCATTAGATCCTCTTATACAACTTTAGCTTTTTTGATAGTGGCAAATTCAAGGTTCACAATAACCAAGAATTGATTCAAATGTTGTCTCCATTTTAGCATATTTTGGGTTATCTGTTTGGCTTGCTTCACAACAGTGTCTAATACCTACTAATACTCATCATGGATTTGACATATCACGTCTACTTTTGTTCTAAGAGCTTGTCCTTATGTACACAATGCCAAAAAGAAAATTGTAGCTCCCCAACTATTTATGAGGCTTTTCAATAGAGTAGTGAATTGTTTATCTTTTGACATGACTTGATCACCTAGTACTTGCATAACTAAGGTGGGATAAGCATTATTGATTAATTGCCTAACATTGGCTAGATTCTTTTCTACTTTATCATTTTTCATCATGTAGCCTTAGGACTTCCTACTCCAAATATGAGGCCTACTATGCAATGGCTACATGAAAGGATACAACTCCTTCAATATATTTGTAGAGTGACATTTAGGTCACATACAATTATGTTTCCATTTTAATGGTGGCAAGTGAAATAGATGTGGTCACAAATGTTGTAGGAGTAGGTGTGAATTAGGCCAGTGAAAGTAAGAAAGTAATCTTATGTGTTGATGTAGCAAGGACATCCCATAGCCATTGGTTAGATATTTGTGCTACTTCTTCGATGCCCTTAGTGTGATTTGATGTTGACACCTCTGCATGTGCTTGTGCATCCTTTAGTTCCTTGGCTTGGGTTGTTGTTTTTACATTGGCCTTGGTGTCAGCTTTAGCTTCCTCTTCAACCTTAGCTTAAGCATCAACTTGGGATTTGGCTTTAGCATATACCTCAGTCTAAGCTTTGGATTTAGTTTCAACCTTAGCTTTAGCTTCTTGATCCTTCTATTTTTGATGAACAACTTGCACCTCTTATTGTTGTCATTGGGATTTCTCTTGCTATTTTTTCTTTGCTTTGCTTCTTTAGCATGCTTGCATACAAGTTCTACTTCCTCAACTTTTTTCTTTATGGCTATAGATTCGTTGACTTAATTTCGCTCAGCCTCTTCTTCCTCAACTTTCTTTTTGATAGTTTTTGATTTTTGGATTCATTTTGCGCAACCTCTCCTTCCTCACCTTTTTTTTTTAATTCAATGTCTATATCTTCTTTCTTCTATTTTTTACTCTACATAGCTTCGTATTATGTTGCTTTGGGTATTGTTGCTTGTTTTTGTTTTTATTTAGTCCTTTGTTCCTCCTTCAAATCCCCAAGTTTAAGTATGCCATGCATAGTTTGTTGTTCAACTACTTCCCCAATCATGGTTGTATCCATGGGTTCCTCATCCCCTTTAAGCTCAGTGTTAGATTTAGTATGATCAGGTGATTATGCTTCACCCAATTGATATTTTTATACCAACTTCTTTCTCCTAGATTGTTTTAGAGGCTTAAGGGTCTAGTTTTGTTTATTTTCACCCTGGAGCTGAGGTTATTGTTATGCTACCTAATATTAGTGCACACTAATTTGTCATGCAAGTTTTAAAAAATATACCATCCTTTCCTACGCTATTTGTGATGGATTAGTAAACAGTTTTGTGCATGGTCACCAGAACAAGATTTATGTAGGACTACCTTTTGTAGATAAATCAACCACCTACACAATTGATGAACCTATGGCTAGTTCCATTGAAAATATTTTGACCTCTAACTTATGCCAAGCTAATTCATATCCTAAAAAATTAACAAGGATAGAATAAGGCGGTTGATTAATATCAACCCAAAGGTCTTGTCTTACTTGATTTTTCACTTTACAAGTGCATACTACTTTCTAAAAGAAAAAATCATTCTCCTCCTCTACATCATATACCTTTATTTTAATTTCTTCCAACATTGATTGAAGCACTTCTTGTTCTTCTATCCCTAATTCAGGTAGGTCACACTCAATAGCTATTCATGGAACCATGAGATGCTCATGCCATGACTTCATTTTATAGGTTCTTTTCTTTGGTAAAGGTGGTGGGGTTCTATGTATAGGTGATTTCCTATTTCCTTTCTCTTGTTGAATTGTAGCTTTAAACTATGTTAGTTATGTTGATTGGGCCTACAACTGTGTGGGTTGTTGTGAAGGTACTTGCTTTGCTTGTGGTTATTGCACCTACAAAGAGATGACTTACAATGGAGGTATCGACCTCATAACTAGGGAATTTTTCAAGTATAATTTAGTCTTTACTTCAACCATCAAAATAAAAAATAGCATTAGAGTGATAGTTGGGGTAGAAAACTCATGAACCTTAATCTGTATGCCATTGTGAAATATGGTAATTGAGGCATGTTGACCCAGATACTACATTACATCATGTGGAATCCTAGGGTGTGATTGGATCAAGGCTAGGGTTTCTAGCCACCATGTGTTGAATATCTCTAATTTCTCATAATATTGGCCTATTTTAGTCCATGCACTTCTTATGAAGGCATTATTGGGACAAAAAACTAGAGTTACATTAAATGGCCCTAGTGGCGACTTCCATTGTGTGAAACATAGTAAAAGGACCAAAAACTAGAATTGAAAGGTTTGTGTGTTTCTCATAAGTACCTTTTCTATATTCATGGTAAGCTCAACTGCCAAAAACTCAGGCTAGTTGAAATCTTATTACTGCTTCATCATTTAATAAGCAATATTAATGATGCCTCTTGTTGCTTGTTTTGCCTACTTTGTGGTTTGTAAGAATATTTTGGTCATACATTACACTATGATGTGCAGTAAAACATCCTCAATCAAATAAATAGGATTTCCTCACCCTACCATAGTGGTATTTTTTATCTGATATCTAAGTGGATTGGTGGTGTTGTATACTTATAATACGTGAGAGATTTGTTGTGATCAGGTGGACTATTTGCTCATGCCACGTTGTGCACAAAAACCTAGATTATAACATCTTGAGCTAAATGGATAAGTCCTTAATTATAACCACTCAACAAAGTCATCATAACCTCATCCACTTGCCTAAATTTAGGTATTTTAAGTAACCATTCGATGTCAAAGCCTTTGAGTGGATGTTTTAGTATTAGGGCTCTTGCTTATGCTACCCCTTGATCACCTTGGCAAAAAAAGTAGTTTATGTTATGTCTATGAATTTAAATAGTTATGGATCATTGTATTTAGTTTGTTGTGGGGCTAGCCTAATTCCCATCTCCTCTTTTATGTAATTGTTAGTGCAATCAATAACTGACCTCTTTCTATGGATTGATCAATAGTATAGGTTGAATGATTGCTCTGAGTGATTATACTCTTGTTTGAAATCCATTCATGATTAGGTATTCAAAATGTGGTTCATAGAAGTCTCTTGTGATCTAAAGGTTGTAATGTTTTGTTGTTGTGGATACCTTACTCTTTTACATCTTTTATCAAGTCTCACTTTTTAAGTAGGCTACAACCACCTTAGATGTTGACCTAGCACATCAACACCTAAGAACACATCCACCTTTGAACTGATGTCTTCAACACCTAATGATGGACCTCTAACTAACACTCTTCACCTTTTCTCACACTCAATATGCAAGAGCACTATTTTTCCAACAAAATTATGACCTATAAGTCATATAAATAGTCCTCAAAATGATCTACTCTTCAACTCAACCTTAGAGCACTCTATCCCTTCTTCACTTCTTAATTCACATAAATAATCTTCTCTCAAATCTCTCCTCACTCTCACACACAAAGTCTAGAAATCACCATCTTTGATCTCACTATTTATAGATAAATATTGATAATCAACACCTTGGTCAGCCATTAGGCATGCCTTATCCTTAAGACATCTATCACATGAAGACACAACTCAATACAATCTTCATAGGTTGGCCATAGCATCTATGGGTCACCTTTAATCAGCTACACCTTTTAGTAAGGCCCTTATAGCTCTTATAGGTCTCATAGAGACCTATTCACCCATTTAACAGACCCTTGAGTAAAATAAGAACATAATAACACTTTAAAATACATGGGTCCACTTTTTATGTCCCCTTTGACATCCTTAAATGATCATAGTCATCTTATCTCACCTCTACATATGCTCAAATAACTCAACCACAGACCTTATATATAGGAACACCATTACCGAATAAATAATCAAATTCTTAAGCATTGTTCATTCTCAATATAGATTGATCACACCTCCAAAATAGTCATAAAACATCTTAATGGATTCTACAACACTCCTCAATAGCCAATTCATCAAGAGACATTGAAACAACATCAACACAAGCTCAAACATCCTTGTTAGGTCACTTGCATAACAAACATGAACACATAGTCGACTTTGAACATTAATATCTTTGACTATACACACTTCTAGATCTTCAAATATATATTTATAGATGTATCGTGGAGTCCTCTACAACTTTTATTTTTATAGTAATAGAAAATTTGACTTTTATCAAAAGATATGGACAAAATACAAAGCTCTAGATTTTCCCTATGTTAAATTCCAATGGTTATAGTTAAACTTCAAACACAATGCTTACATCTCATGTCCTCCCAACTTAGAGATAATATTCACCATCGATCTTATTCGATCTTTAACACATATTCCACTAATGCCAACCGTTAAACCTCAGTTAGTTAAACCTCATCTTGTGCATTCTTGAAATGTTGACTCAATGTGCTCCATCGATCTTTGTGAACGAACCAGGTCATTAACTATCAATGCTCATCATTTGATCAATCTGTATGAACACCTGCTTTCCATTGGATCCTTATCCTTTACCTTTGCTCAATCATTAAACATTGTGCACATGTTTTCATCTCACTACTTCCTGACTTCTTGGAGTAATGTGCATCATCGATCTTGATCAAACTTTAACTTGTGAAAATGACTATGGGAACCTTTTTTATCTACCTGAGTAGCCATTTTTGAACCTTAATAACTTCTTATGCACTTAGATGCATTATCTCAAATTTGAACCAGATGATATCCTCAAGTAAGAGAATCCAACCATATAACAAATAGATTCTAGAACCCTCACACGTGAAAAATATAATGCCATTAAAAAAACATTCTCAAAATCTTCTATCACAGAGCCAACTATGGCAAAACCTACCTAAGAGGCCAACTTTGAGCATGCATAACTTTTATCGTGCTTAGTGCATGATCTAAAATTTAGCACAAATAAACTAGGATCAAAACTAAATAAACCCATAAGATTAGTTTTTATTGAAACTTTCACATGTGCAAGATATGCCATCATCAAAATTATCACTCAGCTCTTCTTACCACATTAAAAAATTGGCTTGAGTATGAGTAAATAGTCAAAATGCCTAGAAGTCCAATTTTGCATATGCATATCTTTTGACGTGCTATATCGCATGATCTAAAAGTTAGTGAAAATAAACTAGGCATAAAAATGAACAAACCCATATGATCATTCTATCCTAACACTCCATGCGTGTGAATGCTAACCTTATAAACATTCTTACTCAACTCTTTTTGGCCACATGTAAATTTGGCTATGGGAAAACAATGAATTCTGACTGAAAAGCCAACTTTTCACCCTCATATCTTTGATATGCCTTGATGTATGACTTGAGATCTGATGCATAATAACTAGGGACTACTATGATCACAACCATATGACCAACTCCTTTTGACTCATTCCCATGTGGTAATGGTGATGTCATCAAACTACCTCAGATTTTATGTCACTGGACCAAAATGTATAGATGAAAACTATGGACAACCAAATGAATTCCATTTATATACACAAGATCTCAAAGCTTAGAAAACATCTTAGGGAACTTTTACACATTCTCAAATCACCACACTCATCCTTGAACATCTCTAACCATGCCAACACTGAATATCAACCAATCATACTTCAAGCATACAAGAACAAGCACATTGCACAATTTGTCATTATCACATAGACTATCAAGACACCTCATCCACTCACCAAGACACCTTCATGACATCACCATGACATCACTGACAACTCTCCAACATTCTTCCCCTTTGTCATTGATGTCAATTAACATCATATATAGAAATATATAGCTCACCTTCTCTCTCTTCAAACACTCCCACAATAGGAATTTTCTCCTCCTTTGATACAATGAAAAAGTGGGCACCAACTGATCTTGAGGACCTGAAAAGACCATCAAATAGGAAAGGACCACCTTAAAAAGATGATACAAAATCCCCTTACCTTGAGCGATGTATTTTTGTATTTTGTACCTTTGTCTAAAATACATGATATATAGAGATAAATTATTTTGATAGTTGGATTTTGGTTTCATTGAGTTATATTTTGTTTATGGTTTTTGATACATGAATATATTTATTTTTAGAATTTGTATTTTATTTTGGTTGTATATGTTATGGGAAATATATATGGAGTGTTTTCTTTTCTATCATTATGTGATACACATGCATGGTTAAAAATAAATAGGAAAAAAGGATGTGGAAAAGTATAATCAATCAAAAACAAATGCACTACACACTATATCACGATGGGAGATGTCTAATAACAAAAGATGAATAAGTATAATAAACCAAAAAATGGTAAACAAAAGGATAAAATATTTTTAAACCATGAAAAAGGATATGGACAACAAATTAAAATAAGTAAAATCACACTAAATTATGTTGGGAAGTATGAAATTAATGTAATAAAATGGAAAGCATGTGAAAGACAAATGGTAGAAAAAAAACAATTAAATCAATCAATCATACTAAATCACATTGGGAAATATAAAAGAGAAACAAAATTGGAAAAATGGACTTAAATTAATCACACTAAATCAAGCTGAGAAGTATGAAAAACTTAAGAGAAATGATTATATTCTTACATATAATTAGAAAATAAGAAGATAAAAGTGAAAGATTAATGAAGTAAGCAAAAAACATACTAAATCAAGATGGGAAGCATATCAATTATGTATAACTCATAATCAATCATGACTTATCTCAAATTTGACACATGTAATTTCATTGTGACTTAGGTATTAAAAAAAATTATGAGAAAGTCTAGGTTCTATCTATGGTCTTACACTGCAACTCACAAAGGGAACACCAATAAGGTGGAAATGATGGGGAAAATATGTTAAAAGAGGATGTTTTAAATGGTAATGTGAAAATGTGGTAATTTATGAGGAAGGCCTAGTCCTTTCTGAGGTCTTACATTACAACTCACAAATAGGATACCTAGGGGGAGTGATCAATGAACAAAATAATATTTCTCAATGGGAAATGTTAGGATTGTAGGTAATGAAATAAAGAATGTAAAAAGCATAGTGTAGGAGTCTTATGAGAAGACCTTAGTGTTAGTGCCTAAAATTGCACTGAAGTGATTGGGCCCTTATCAAGTGTAAATGCCTAAGTCCTTAGCCCAAATTCTTTTTTTCAAAGTGTTACTTTAAAGATCGAGTCTCTTTTGGGTTTTTTTATCAAAACATTTTGCCCAACGGAAATATGTCTTGGGTATTTTTGTTCATGCAAAAGGTCTAAAGATTTATTTCTATCAGGAAAATTATATGTGACAAAAAAACTGACAAAGTCTATTTGTTCCAAGTAAAACATATTACCCTATTTCTTAGGGTCATTTTGCCTTTGTAAAATCCCTAAAGGGTCATTTCTTTTGGGCATTTTGCCCTTGTAAAATTTTTGAAGGGCACTTTCAAGAAGATCCAAAAGACACTTTTACAATATCCAAAGGACACTCTCAATAAGTATGAAGGGCACTTTCAAAAGATTTAAAGGGCCATTCCAAAATTCCAAAAGACACTTACCTTTCGACAAAAATGCAAAGGTCTGATTTATTCGAAAAAAGGGCTAAGTCTAATTCCTTCGACAAAATTGTTAAGTCCAATTCCTTCAAGAAAAGTGTAAGGGTTATTTGTTTAAGACCTTTTATCCATCGAGCATTTTTTGCACACAAAAAACCCAATAAAATTTAGTTATTTTGGAAAAATTTTAAGTCCAATTTCTTAGGTAGAAATATAAAGATTGATTTCTTTGGTAGAAGTACATAGTTTAATTTCTTCGAATAAATTGTTTCAAACAAATTGTCCAAAACAATTATCCCAATGAAGACAAAAGTTTCAAAGTCTAATTATTTCAGGAAAAGTGCTTAGTTGTTTCAAATAAATTGTTTCAAACATTTTATTCAAGATAATTGTCCTAATAAAGAGAAGGGTCGAAGATCATTTCTATCAGGCAAATTGCCCATAGTAAAAAGATCAAAAGAATTAATTTTGTTGACATTTTGTCTGTAGCAAAAGGCATGAATGTGATAATATTTCAAAGAGATTATTACGAGAATGCAATAAATAAAATCCCAAAATAGGAACACTAAAAACAAAAGTTGCCCAGAACAAAAGGCCCAAGAAAATTCTTCCAAAGACCAAAAGGCCAAAAACTAAGAATTCTTGTGGAATAATTATCCTAGTGAAATTGATGCCAAGACAAAGAGCCCATAGACCAAATTACCAAAGATAAAATCTCCACAAGAATTTGTTCAAGTTACATGAGTGTGACAGTCTCACAAAATTTTCTTAATTGGCACATGGATGTCAACTTTAAGCTACATAAACTAGTTTTTGGGGTTCAAATGCTCTAAGATAATCATATGAACATCAATTTTAGGCTCTGTGAAATAGCCATTTGAGTTCAAATGGAGGTATATCCAATAGTGTGCATTAACATGGAGTAGTATGATCTGATGGTACATGATCAAAGCTAGATAGTCAAAAGAACCTAGGACCAGTGCAAGTGTGATAAGTATCAAGCTCATGGGGTATATTTAAAATTCTAGGCATGTTCCAAAGATCTAATGATGTGAGTGGATATTTGACAGTTCAACAGGGATCAAGATCTAGAAAACTATTGTCATATGGCATGATAGTTCTCAATGCAATAGAGACCATTTGCAAGGGATACAAAAATCTCATGGGGCTGCCAAGTGGAATAACCTCGAGGCTAAGGGTAGACATTAGCCAATGGCTTTCCACCCCTTGGATCATGATCTGATGGAGTCCATTCACCCATCCAATCAAGGTCTGATGGTTTGGAACCAAAAAGTGAAAAAAGAAAAATAACTTGAGTCTTTTGCCTTTTTTATTATTGTGCTTATCTAAGGCCTCCATGAGAGAGATATTACAAACCTACAAAACCAAGGTGACCATTCCAAATAAGATCTATCAAGAAGCCATGTATCCAGAATATTCCCATGCCATCATTGCAAGATCAAATTATTCCATGACGTGTATAGGAGGAAAGAAAGCTATCCAAGATGTTTTAACTATGAAAGCAAGGGGTCTAAGGCATCATTAGGTAGTTCCACTTAATTATAGAGTCTTTTTGGATCCTCAAACAAATATTCTCTTTATAGATCATGTGAAAGGCATCTCTCACCATGAAAATCAAATGATATGCTCCATGTCTTCATAATTTATTGTAGAGGTAGTTGTAATGATCATTTTTCTTACAATTACATGAAGATTTTAGGCATGGTAAGGGAATATTTTCTAGCTATACACAACTTGGAAGACTTGAAAGTTTGTTGTACAATTTTAAGAGTTATGACCCACAGTTTTAGATCAAAAATGTTAAATTAGAAGGCTTGACTTCTATTTGATATGTTAGTTGGCCATTATGTTGGTCTATGTCTTCCTTAGTATAGGCTCTTCCACATTTAGGGATCATTGTTGTGTGCATTTTATCTCTATTGCTAAGGTCGTTATAGTTTTATAGGCATTAACAAGCTCTGAGAGCATCTCTATATGTCTCCCTATCTAACATGGAGTGAATTGATTATACTTGTCCCCATGGTAGCATTTTAAAACATTGGTGTATGTAAGATTTTATTTCAAGTTAATAAAAATGCATGTGGTTCTCTACTAATTCTTGTTGATGAAGTGTAGTAATATGTTTTATAAATATTATTGATTAGAAAATTTGTTCTCTACTCATTACTGGTTGTCATCGTGGGCTTAGAGCTAGATTATAAATCCCATTCAGTGTTATATTTGGAAATATGTTGCTGAAAAACTTGTTAGGGCACCCTAGGTTTATGGATTCAATGAAAAAAGGCAAATCACTCTTGGTAGTTCCATTATCTTACATTTAAGTTTTTTGCTTCTTTGTAATAGATGATGTTATGAATGTTGAAAGAATCCTTATTATTTGAAGACCACAAACACATCATGATCCCTTTTTATAAATATATAATTTTACTACCCTATCCTACCCTATCCTACCCTGTAAATCATATTCCCTTTGCATATCTTAAGTGTTATTTGCCTACAAATGCATAAACATTATATATTTAACATGTATCTACATTTTGTACTTTGAAGCATAGCATTACAATCTTTTACTCAACCCTTGTGTTTTTGAATATTCTTTCGAATGAAAGTTGCAATCACTTTCAAATATGTCTTTAATAGCTTGTATCTAGCCTAGAACATTTTCTCTTTCCATGTGATAACCCTTCTCAAATGGATTGAAAGAGTTTGGTTATGTTCTAGTCAAATTTGTGTCTCTTTGTGTGGATAATCTCCATGGAGGTTGAATTATAGAATCTCTCCATGTGAGCAAGCTACCCTGTAGGTCCTCTCACCTTGGTTCAGGTAGAGCTAGAAGTAATAGGGAGCTGACCATACACTCTATAGGTGTCTCTCAATCATTTTCTACATCCGATCAATTCTAGATGTAAAACCCTCCCCTGACTACAATGACATACTAGTGGGTTTTTCATCTTTGTTTTCCATTTGCTTCAAGTGTGCAAGGCCGAGTGTAAGAGGTGTACAATAGGGAACCAATACTAAATTGGTGCCATTGCTGGGGAAGAAAGACACCCATGGCACTTTTGTTATTAGGGACTCTTGTAGAGAGCAGGAGGTGTAAGTATTTCTAGTTTGAAGGTTCTCTGCTTGTTATTCACTACATTTGGATTGTTTTGGCCGTCAACACCACATCACTTCACTAGGGACATGTCAGGACTTAATAATTGACTTCTAATACATTTATTATAAAGAGCTAAAAATATTACATGTTGGAAGGCACTTTTTTCCTTTTTGAACATTATTCTAAAAAATTTAGTGTCTTTGTGCTTTTATCTCATCATTAAGTTTGGCAAAGTTTTTTTTCATCATGTATCACAATAGTTTGTTAACTATTATATTCTAGAATTGTGGTTCTAGTGGTGACTCTGATTTTTATCATTTAGTTTTAAGGAAGATTAATGCCTAGTTTGAATATCTTCATTAACCTTCAGTTTTGAGTATTTTTATTATTTTCAAAGCTGGAAGGATTAAGATCATCCTTTAAATGTGACTCATCATAACCTTGTCTCATCTCTATGTTTGCATGAAAGATGAAGGAGACAAGTTTGGAGGTCAGAATGGAAGTGCCTGATTTGTTGAGTACCAAGGTAAATGATAAGAATTTTGATTTTAACATTGATTGGTGTGACAGGTGTTTCCTCCCACATCCTCCATGTGATATTGTTGAACCAAGTGATGAAGATTCAGGTGAACCTAAGTATGTGTTACCTAAATATGATATTTTTATGTTCAATTTTCAAAACTCCCCTTGTAAGTTTGTTGCCTATGTGGAAATGATGTTTGATACTAATATTGATTAGTTTTGGAGTGCGGTCAAGAGGGTCCAAATATATAAGTTTGCTTGTGATGATGGTATAACACAAGCATATGAGTTACCCAATCATGATGTAATTAAATATCTAGAGTGTGGTCTAAAATAAGTGCTATACAGGGATGTAATATTGGGTAGCTCCATTGGGAATATGGACATTATTGAGAAACTAGTTGTTCTTGACGTTGGGTTTGACAATGAAGATGTTGTTTGGAAGATGTCATTTGATGAAGATGGGGTTATCTTTTATGCCCCTAAAGATGAAAATTTCCAGACCCCTTTCAAATAGTACTTTGAGTGTACAAATGACATTGTTGATCCTGATGCACTCTTACTTAGTACACATTTGATTGCAATCAAGAAGCAAGTTTATTTATAACTACTTAAAAGGTATCAAGATATTTTAATGTGGTCGTATCCATATTTAAGATCATGCAAAGAGGATTTGCTTCAATGTGTCATCATATTTTATCCTAGCAACATGACCTTCAGGCATTTGCAGAGATTATTTTACTTCATCTTGGCCACCAAGCTGCTAGAAAAGTTTAAGAGATTAAGAGATGGCATAATTCTAGATTTTCTAGATAATGGTAAGCATCTGAAGCATTTTCTTGATTGAGTCTATATAATATATATATTGTATAGTGTTTCTATTCTTTTGTCCTTTTGGTTACTTTATTGTTTTGTTGCCCCTTTACTTTAGGCCTTGTTTGTACAGTTCTTTTTTGTTCCTTTTGTTATGTGTTCATTTGTATATCCTCCTGATCTATTTTTGTAAGTCTACCATGTTTTGTTGTGCCTTCATGGATGTTTACTAAAAATTGCTAAGTCTTGACTCCATGACCCAATGGATTGGCAATTGGTCATATGTTCTAAGGTTATTTTCACACCTGTAGGGGGTATGAATCCCTAAATGAGAGCCAATGTTGGTGCCCAAAATTTCACTGAAGTAATAGGGCCCTTATCAAGTGTAAATGTCCAAGTCCTTAGCCCAAATTCCTATTTTCAAAGTGTTCCTTCAAAGGTCAAGTCTTTTTCGGGTTTTTTGTCAAGATATTTTGCTTGATGGAAATACATCTTTGGGATTTTTTTTCATGTAAAAGGTCTAAAGACTTATTTCCATCAAGCAAATTGTCTACAACAAAAAACCTAACAAAATCTGTTTGCTTTGAGTAAAACATATTGTCCTATTTATTAGGTTCATTTTGCCTTTGCAAAATCCCTGAAAGATCATTTCTTTCAAGCATTTTTCCCTTGTAAAATTTTTGAAGGGCACTTTCAAGAATATCCAAAGGACATTTTCAGAAGATCCAAAAAACACTTTTAGAAGATCCAAAGGACACTTTCAATAAGTTCATAGGGCACTTTTAAAAGATCTAAAGGGCCGCTCTAAAAGTTCAAAGGGTACTTACCCTTTGGCAAAAATGCAAAGGTCCAATTTATTTGAAAAAAGGGCTAAGTCCAATTCCTTTAATAAAATTATTAAGTACAATTCATTCATACAAAGTGTAAGGGTCATTTGTTTCAAACTTTTTATTTATGGCAAAAATTCTAAAAGGCACTTGCCCTTCAGGCATTTTTCCCACACAAAAATCTTGACAAAAGTTAGTTGTTTTGACAAAATGTTAAGTCCAATTTCTTCAACAGAAATGTAAAGATCAATTTCTTTGACACAAGTGCATAGCTCAATTTCTTTGGGGAAATTATTTCAAACAAATTATCTGAAACAATTATCCCAACAAAGACAAAAATGCTAAAGTCCAATTATTTTGGTAAAAGTGCTCAACGATTTTGGAGAAATTGTTTTAGACATTTTATCTGAGATAATTATTCTAACAAAGAGAAGGGTCGAAGACTTATTTCCATTAGGCAAATTGCCTATGGTAAAAATACCAAACAAATTAATTCTGTTAGACATTTTGTTTATCAAAAAAGGCCTGAATGTGTTATTATTTTGGAGAAATTATTATGGAAATGTAAGAAACAAAAATCCCAAAAAAATAATGCCAAAGAAAAAAATTACCCAAAATAAAAGGCCTAAGAAAATTCTTTCGAAGACCAAAAGTTCAAAAATTAGGAATTCTTACAGAATAATTGTCCTAGTGAAATTGATGCCAAGACAAAGAGCCTACAGACCAAATTATCAAAGATAAAATATCTACATGAATTTTCCCAAATTACATGACATCATTTGACAGGTGTGTGAACATCAACTTTAAACTGTAAAAACTAGCCATTGGGGTTCAAATACTCCAAGACAGTCATGCGAGCATCAATTTTAGGCTCCATGAAATAGTTTTTTGAGTTCAAACAGAGGTAGATCCAATGGTACACATTAACATAGATTAGAATGATCTAACAGTGTATGATCAAAGTTGGATAGTCAAAGGAACCCAGGACCAATGTAGGCATGACAAGTGTTAAGCTCATGGGACATAGTTAAAAGTTTGGACATGTTCTAAAAATTCAATGATGTGAGTGAATAGTTGAAAGTTCAACAGAGCCTAAGATCTAACAAACTAATACTACATGGCATGATAACACTCAATGTAATAGAGACCATTCGCAAGGGACATAGAAATCTCACTGGTCTACCAAATGGCACAACCTCAGAGCTAAGGGTAGATATTAGCCAATGATGTTCCACCCCTTAGATCATGATTCAATGGATCACATTTACCTTCCCAAGCAAGATCTGATAATTTAGAGTCAAAAAGTGAAAAAGGAAAAATAACCTAAGTCTTTTTGCATTTTTCATTGTCATGCTTGTCTAAGTCCTCCATAGGAGAGATATTGCAGGTCTATAAATCCAAGGTGGACCACTCCAAATAATATCTCTCAAGTAGCCATGGATCTAAAATATTCCCATGCCATCATTTTAAGATCAATTTTTTCCATGGTGTGCATAGGAGGAAGGGTAGTTGTCCAAGAGGTTCCAACTATGCAAGCAAGTGGTCTAGGGCATATTCAAGCAGTTCCACTTAATGATAAAGTCTATTTAGCTCCTCAAACAAATATTTTCTTTCTAAATCATGTAAAAGGCATCTACTACCATGAAAATCAAATGATATGCTCCATGTCTTCATCATTTATTATAAAGTCAGTTGCAACAATCATTTTCCTTGTAGTTACATGAAGATTTCAAGCATGACAAGGGAGTATTTTCTAGCTGGATGCATCTTGGTGGACTTGAAAGCTTTTTTTTACATTTTTGAGAGTTGTGACCCATAGTTTCATATCAAAAATGTATAAATAGAAGGCTTGTCTTATATTCGATAAGTTAGTTGGTCATTGTGTTGGTTCATGTCTTCCTTAGTATAGGCTCTTTCACATTTAAGGATCATTTTTGTGTGCATTTTGTTTATCTTGCGAAGGTGGTTGTAGTTGTATATCCATTATCAAACTCTGAGAGCATATCTATATGTCTCCCCTATCTAACATGGAGTGAATCCACCATGCTTATCCCCATGGTAGTAATTTGAAACATTGGTGTATGTAAGATTTTCTTTTAAGTTAATGAAAATGCATGTGGTTCTCTACTATTTTTTGTTGATGAAGTGTAGTAATATGTTTTACAAAGATTATTGATTGGATATTTCATTATCTTCTCATTACTAGTTGTCATCTTGGGCTTAGAACTAGATTATAAATCCCTTTCAACATTATATTTGGAAATATGTTGTTGAATAACTTGTTAGGTCACCCTAGGTTTATGGATTCAATGAGAAAATACAAATCACTCCTAGTAGTTCCATTATCTTGCATTTAAGTTTTCTACATCTTTACAATAGAGGATGTCATGAATGTTGAAAGAATCCCTATTGTTTGAAGGCCACCAATGCACCATCCTCCCTTTTTATAAATACCTAACTATCCTACCTTACAAATCATACACCCTCTGCATATCTTAAGTGTTATTTACCTATAGATGCATAAACATTGTATATTTAACATGTGTTTATGTTTTGTGCTTTGAAACCCAACATTGTAATCTTTTATCCAACCCCTATGTTGTTGAGGATTCTTTCAAATGAAGGTTGTAATTAATTTCAAATCTATCTTCGGTGTCTATATCTGGCCTAGAACATTTTCTCATTCCATGTGACAACCCTTCCTAGGTGGAGTGAGTGAGTTTGGTTGTGTTCTAGTCAGATTTATATCTCTTTATGTTGATAATCCCCATGGAGGTTGAATTACATAATCTCTCCATATGAGCAAGCCAACATATAGGTCCTCTCACCTTGGTTTAGGTAGATCTATAAGTAGCAGAGAGCTAACCATACCCTTTGTAGGTGCCTCTCAGTCATTTCATGCATCTGGTCCATTCTAGAGGCAAAACCTTCCCCCAGCTAAAATGACATACTAGCAAGTTTTTCATATTTGTTTGACATTTGCTTCAAGTGTGTAAGGCCAAGTATAAGAGGTGTACAGCCGGGAACTAACACTAAGAAAACATAAGGCATACTAAGGACATAAAAAGATATTAAGTGACTAGTGACCATCAATATACAAAGGATACATGTTCACTCTAGGCACAACGCTGTGTAGGTAAATAAGTGAGGTACTAAGATCAACTCATGTTGGTTATTCTGAACAAGAAAATTAAAATGGACCTACCATCCCATAACATGTTCCCCATTCCTCAGGACCTCTTACAGACTTGTCAGTCTACTACAAAAATTGGGTACTTATATGAGAAAGTAGGTACCAGTAAAAAACATTATTCTCATTTTCCAATCTACTAGCCTGTTGCACCCCAATGGACCTTGAATCTATTATGAGGACAACTATGGAGTTTGATATTCGATTTAAAAATGATGTGCTTAGAATCACGTCTTTTAGTGTGATTTGACTTTTGAAAATTTTGAATGTTGCATTTTAGATCATTATCTTTTGTTAAATGATTTAGATTTTTGAGTTTTATGGATTTTAATATTCCTCCATACATACTTGGAATGACCAATTATGAGAGATAAAGTGAAACACAAAAATGATCTTTAGGCTTTAGCTAAAGGAAGCTAAGTATCAAAAGGCATGACTAACTAAAACACTAATGTTGACCTATGAACCAACATGTGATCTCAAGTTTCAACCATGTGTATGCTTAGTTTTCAAAACAAATTAAGGGGAATAAAGGGAGATCCAAAGTGAATCAGTAAAGGGAGATTATACTGAGATGAATTTTTTACTAATTGATCATATGGTAAAGAAGGAATGATTAAAGGGATTAAAATTTTTATAACCAAGTCATAATAATAATTATCTGTGTTTATAGAGATAAGATAACAAACAATCATGAAAAAAAGAACAAGATATCCATTAAAAAGGAACTCATAAAGAAAAATTATGTAATCATGAACAATAATCCATAAGAGAATATAAGGAATAAAATGACACTATAAATAACATGTAGTGTGAAACATAAGTCATCATGTGAGATAAATAATAATTTGACATAATGTCAAATGATATAAGATAGATAAATGTAAATTTGAAGCACACGTCCAATCCAAAATGAAGAAAGAAATGAAATAACACCATGCTTACATTCATAAATACTAGTAGATTTGTCCACACACATTATCTATCACATCTGATAAGTTTCTATGAAGCTGAATTTGAACTATAACCAAAGTCTCATCGAGCTTCAAGGAAAGTTGAGAAAATACTTAGCATCAAATCTCCTTAATGAAAAATGTAGGAATGCATGAAGGACGATGTTAATAAGGACTATCATGCAGGGGATTCTAAGGAGAAGGAATGGGAATGGACTCGATGGGAGATGAAGGGGTCACTAGTGGAGAATGGGCCATATGTGAAAGAGGATCCACAAATGATGGAATCACAAGTGGAAAAACTATAGGTGAAGAAAGGACCATAGGTGGAAGGGACACAAGGTAAGAAGTGGGAGGCTTATTATAGTGGTAACCTATGGGAAGAAGCGTGGTAGGCATAGAAATGGTCATGAGGTGATCTTTGAGATGCTGTTGAAGGAGGTGATAATGATCAGTGTGATGAGTACCACATTGGTGCTATAGATAATATACGTCTCCATATTTGGGGAGATATTTAGGTAGTACTTTCATGGGAGGTATAGCCTTGTCTATGGGCTAAAGAGTAGTGGGATGCAAGGTATCTATATATTTACACAACTTATGACAATGCATGGAAGAATGATTATCTATGTTGTGAAAGTAACATATATGCTTATTAGTAGACATTGTGGATGTACTAATAGAGGGAATGGAAATAGAAGATAAGGAAGGCTAGTATAAGGAACAATCTTGAGTCCAATGACTAGTAACTTTTGAATATCACAATATGGCTGATTGGCCCATTTGGTGGGTCAAGGAAAAAGCTATAGTAAAGGGACCAAACCATCACTAAGGGAAGGTGGGGCTGGTAGAGAGACTAGATGAGTCATAATTGAAGGATCAATAAAATCAAAAATAGGATGAGACTCAGCTAAAGAGGGAGTGGGAATAGGATGTGAACTTGGCTCAGCTAAGGGAGGGGTGAGATGCATAGAAGACTCAAGAATGGTCACAAGCATCTCAGGGATAAGTTGGTTAGAGGGATCCTAGTATCTATCAAAATGATAAGGAATAGTCATAACATGATCCATAAACATACTCCTATGAGGTTCTTCATAAACTGGAGGTGTGCACACCATCTCTACCCTATGAACAAGAGGAAAAATGCTAAAATTAGGAATTATATAGGATGGAATGTGATACAGTATATGAAAATACTGAAGCAAAGAGGAATGATAACAAATAATTTCAACATTTTAGGCCTAAACAAAACCTCTTAAAAATGGGCCATCTAATGTATAACCATCATCATAGTTGTGTGTATGAAGATCAATGGCATAGGTAAGGATGACCTTGTCATCTGATGGGTGTGATGAATGGAGTGTCGAGCCTTGATTAAGATAATAGGTATACATCACTAGGTGGCTAAAGGGAACACAACTTCAAAAAATGTGGAAGCTGATACATGAGATGAGGTGACAGATCTGAGGTTTTGATCTTGAGATTGATCTCATCAAGCTCATCATCAGCTGAATATAAGAGGTTAGGTGGGATATTCCTGATGAGTTCGAGGTGACCATTGTAACCTCAAGTAGAGATTATGCTTCGTGTGAATGGTGATGAGTCTATGGGCTACCAAGAAAAATTTTATAGGATAGAGGAAATTTGAAGATCATTACCTTCACTCGAATAGTGATAGGTAGAATGGTGATAGCGAGCCATACACAAACTAAGGGATGCATTTGCATTCAGTCATAGCCTTGACACATGTTGCATGTGTAATTAAGATTACATTCAGAATATCTAAGGGTTTTAATAAAATGGAGAGAGGCAACACAAGTACCTAAAACCTTATCAATCAGGCATACTTGAATTGGATATCACCAATTTGGACATATAAAAAGGGGAGGATCATCCACACGAAGCATAATCTCATTAAGGATCATAGAGGTAATGGAGAATTTGATAGAAAGATAAGTGTCCATTGTTTCATAAACATATATGGACATCTATTTGAACTTTTGTAAAATGCTATCTTATGATCCAGATATGGTGGCTTCACATCCTACTAGAGGAGGATGAGGGATGTTTATTTTGAATAGGATCTTCATAATATGATTATGATTATGTGGAGAAGCTCACATAAGTTTGAGGAATGGGATTTGAGATGGGATATTAGTAAGTTCCATGATAGGATCCCATTCATCATAACTCATAAGGGGACTATTGGAAAGAGGTGCATAGTGTTGAAGGAGGTCCTTAGAAGGAGGAGACAAAGTGCATGTGAATTTATGTTGATAAGATGTATAAAGTTTAATTAGAGGATGATTTTGATAAGGTGGGGTAGTTGATATAGGTTTGGTTTGAGATAAATTTGAATACGTGTTAATAGAAGTTTGAGTATCATTGGTGATGGGTAAATAAGTTTGAGGAGTAGTAGAAATGGTATGAGAAGTGTTATGAAATGGAGGTGTTATAATTATGTCATCAAAATATATAAGGTCTTCTTTCCCCAACTTTGTTAAGTGAGTTGGGGAAGAGTCTTTGATAACATAGAAAGTGTGAGATGATTGAGGAGTACGGATGGGATGAGAATCAATGAAGGCAACTACCCCTCACATATTAGTCATTTTGACCACATTCTCTTCAAGAGTTGGGTCAATAAGACTGTCATCATTATTATTATGAGGATTAGGATTATCATTATTGTCTTTGTGATTTGAAAGAGGATCTTTATAGATAACTAGAAGAACATTAGCCTTGTTTAAAGCTTGAGTTTTAGTTTGTGTTTCATGGGATTTGAAGGCAATGTCATAGGCTTGTTGATGTCTATGAATGATAGAATCATGGTCAAAATTAGGACCAAAGATAAAATATATATCCAAATTATGTAATTGTCTACAATTCTCATGAGAATGACCCCAACTAGCATGAAACCAACAAAATTTATTTGGATCATACCAGGATTTCACAGGATGAGTAGGATCAAGTTCTCATGTAAGAGACCTTGGTAGATGTTTTTTTTAACTCTACTAAAGATAAAGGTTTATGAACAATGATGTTACTTGTTGAATATAAATGAGGATTAAGGATGTGGTTAGGACGGGAAGCTTGTTCTAGATCCTAGTTAGGAATAATTGATTAAATAGTATGAATGGTATCATAAGAATTAGTGACATCATCATTAGTAGCATGATGATTTTTATTTTTGATTGTCATGTTATTAACCATAGTAGGTTGGTATGGATCAAATTGATGCATGTGGAAATCATGGCACTTTTCTTGGTTAATGGCCTCTTCTAAAGCGTGTGGAGAGAGACTCCAGACCTGATATTACAACTTGGGATGAAGATCATTGGTGAATAAATGAAAGAGATTATCATCCAGCATATTATGTTCACACTTTTTAGACAATGTATTCCACTATTTAATTAAATCTTGTGTAGTTTCCATTTCAAGTTGCATACAATTGATAAAATGGGCCAAGGTATTTTTAGGGAGATGACTAGTTTGAAACTCTTGGACTAGAGCATTAACTAAATATTCCAAACTAGTGATGGAATGAGATTTGATCTGGTTATACCAATCTAAATCATCCCCAAAGAGTTTTTTCTAATAGCTTGGTAGTGGCAAAAGTGTTTAGCTTGACCCAATCTTTGTATAGATTTCCAAATGATTTAAAGTGTAAAGTAGGATCGATTGACCCATTGTAACTAATGGTAGGGTGATACCTGTAAGATTGGCCATGATCTTGGATCATTGTATAGAAGATTGATCAAATATATGTATGGATAAATGAAATAATATATAAATTTAAAAGGAGGAAGAATCTTGTCTTCACATAATAATATTGTAAAAATGACCTGCTTGCATAAAATCACATTAACCTGTCTAACCTTCCAATAATAAAAAGTGGGGTACATATAGAGAAAATTAGGGAAACATGAGGAAGCCTCTAATTTTCCTAAATAAATAATTACATTAAAATATAATTATCCTATGTTACCCTTTTATAACTAACCTAAGGAAGCTTAATTGACATAGAATGGCCATAAGGCCATGTAGGCAAAACCCAATTGGAAAAATCACTACACCAATAATACTTTCTATATCGATGTTAGTAATTTCAAGAGTAAGAAGTTAATTTTGAAGGTACTTTATTATTTTGTTAACAAGAGGAGTTTGAAAGATGAGATTACCATGGGAATCCTGAAGAGGAGGTGCGGGGAATTTTGGTTATGCATTCCCCTTGGAACCTATTGAGGGTGATTTTGGAGATAGATAAGATGATTTTTCATTTGCATCATGTAGGTGGCATTATTATCTTATAAATCATTCATTTAATTGAGAGTTTGTAATATAAGTTGATGGGTTTGAGTGGTGTTATTTGTAGTGTGTGAAGTATTGTCTTTGGTATTAGTGGCTTGGGAACCACTATGAGTGGTAGCATGCATACTATTAGTAGATTGAGAGGAATGGTTAGTAAATGAGGCACTAGTACCATGATTTAATTGTGTGGCAAAGGATGCACTAGTAGATGGATGAGAAGAAGCAACACTAAAGGCATGATTACCATGGGTAACAAATGATGCACTAGTGGAAGAATTGACAAGAGTGGATCTTATTAAAGGCCCACTAGATGTATAACCTAACATGTTAGTGGGAATACTTGGCATAGAGGTAGAGGAAATCAAAGAGGAAGAGGTAATATTATGAGAAGGGTTCAAAAAAGAAGGAAGAGGTTGAGAGGTAAAGAAGCTAGTGTCCCTAAATCTGTGTGAGAATGTGGGGGAAGGTGAATGGGGATCCTCAGTTTGATCACTAATCATATTATGGTAAATAGTAAAAGGATCTTTTCCTTTATATTGAATAAATTCATTGATGAAGAAGAGCATTTTTGGAGTATATTCAAATTTAGGGATATCTTGTAAGGATAAAAGAGGCTTGTGAATTGAAGATGAATGAAGAGGGGTCCCATAGTTTATAGTATGAGTGGTTACATGTACATTACTTTCATATAGGGTAGGATCCACAAGATGTTTATGAGAAAATCTATTAGGGCAGGTAAAGCTCATCAAATCTATTGAGTTCAACTCAATGTTGTCTTCGAATAGGAAGTTCATGATGAGAGAGAAAGATTAAGGTAGACTAAAATGATGCAAAGGAAAAGAGGTAGGAAGGATACATAGTCAAATAAGTTGATTGTGTACTATAATCCAATAGGTATAAAATAATACAGAGTCATATAGTTTAACTTTATATTGTAGACAAGGTATGAAAATAAGTTGATAAGGATACAAGGTCAAACAGGTCAACTTAATTATGTAACCTGACTGGAAGAAAATGATACAAAGTCATACAAGTATGACTCTATTATAGATAAGAATATAAAGCAGCATGAGAAGGATACATAGTTGTATAGGTCAACTGTGTACTACTGATATGGGAATACATAGTCTATAAGAGACTGTACCAAAAAAAATGACAATATGCTAAAATAGGGAAAATTTTTGCAATATAAATGAAGAAATAAATGAAATCAAACACAAAAAATTAGATCAATATGAGTGATCCATTTATGGCACAAAATAAAAAACTTTGCACCAACACTGGTCAATGCAATTTTTTATAATACAACATGCAATGATAAGAGACCAAGCAATCAACTAAAAAGTAAGTGTTAACTAAGTGTTCATCCTGAGTATTATTAGATTATTAGAAAGTATTGATTTAAGTGTGATAGGAAATTTGGCTGAAAATAAGGAACTAGAAAGCAATGTACGAATGGTTTCAAGATGTTTAGATTTAAATGGATCTATGTTGGTAATGGTACTAGCTTGGTAGTGGGGCCTACACCCTCACTTCACAATATTATAGTGATAAGGGTGTCGGGTGCTTTGTTAATATATGTCATTAACCACGTGCTTGTACTTGGCCAAAAAACCAAGTCAACTTCTCCTTTGGTGATGAAATCCAAGTAGGTAGGCCTTGGGAAGACCAGTGTTAAAATGTGTTTTGAATGTTATGTGATTTAGTAGTGTGTGCAAAAGAGCAAAATAGTGTAACTAAATGACAATTTGAAAAACCACTTATTTAGACTATGTGAGTTACTCTAAGCATGTAAACAATTGAAAATGAAAGTGTGAATTAATTAATAATAAATCGTTAGTAATTCTTTGATTCAAAATAGTATAGAGTTGGTTCAGGCGATATTATTTAAAAATGGTATAGAATAGAGTTGATGGGTTCACTAATGTTCTACAAAATTAAGGTCTTAAATAATAGAGTCGAATGGATTGACTATGTATTTTAGATAGAATACATTCTATAGAATGAAGTCGATCAAGTTGACTTAGTTTACTATAGGGTTACAATTTTAAAGACTACTAACTTATAATAAATAAGACTGAAAGGAGGTATTGAAATGACTGAGAAAATAAAGAGAGGAACCTTGGTGGGTTTGAAGATGATTATAATTTCAATTTTTATGCTAAAGTGCATTGAATGTTGCTTTCAAATTCTATAAACTAAGTTGACCAGTTTGACCCAGTTCTGTAAAGCCTTATGTAATGAAGAATAATAAGATGACTAAGTCAACATGTTTAACCTATTTTGTTGATATGGATGTTGATAGAGAGAATAATATTACAAAGTCAACCTGTTTGACCTTGTTTTCTTAGCTACAATTAAAGAAGAGTATTGAGTATTATGTTGACCTGTCTGATCCAATAACCTATATCTGATGAAGACCTACATGGAAAGAATAGAGTCATTTTGATGAGACTGTATGTTAAACCTGTGTACAAAAAGTTAAAACTATACCAACTAGTTCGATACATTACTACAAATATATATAAATAATAAGATGTTAGAAATGTAAGTGTGAAAGAAAACTTGCAAGGGTTAGATTCATGTTGGGTTCACTAGAATGTATGTAATAATAAATGTAGTAGATCTATAAATAAATCTTAGCTCGAAGAAGATAAATCCTACTTACACTTCTGATTGGGGATACATTAGATAATTAGATTCATGAGCAAGATGGATCCACTAGACCTATCCAAGGGATATTTTACCATAATAATATCACTAGGGAGGGTTCTAAAGCCTCCAATCAAGAAAAACTATGCAATAACCCTAATTAGGTCATATGTTTTTATATTCACTAAACTAATAACAAGTAAATAAAATTATAATATAGTGCTCACAAAAGCTTGTGGCATAAAGTAGGGGTAATAAACAATAAAACTAAACATGTATAGAAGACATATACTCATGTCAATGTACATAGAATCCTAATACATGGAAGATAAGTGAAAATACATATATATCTACTCTTTCAAAAGATAAATAAAGTTAGAAATACTTACCTTTGAATACAAATCCACCAAGCCTCAATCTTTCCCTTGGCTAAGGTTCTTCATAAGAGGTTGTTGTGTTATGTACAGATGACAAGGATAAATTAACTTTAGGCTACACAACCTATCAATACATCCCAAAGACTTCTCCACAAGACAAGATCCATATCTCCAAAGAAAGTATGAAACCCTAAGCTTGCTCATCAAGTAGAATAGTGGATAAGCATATGCATAATATATCTTACTTCTTATTTTCTTCTCTTAAAAATGGTGAAATGAATGTGTTTATATATGTGGATCTAGCCCTAATCCTTTTGAAAGTTTAGGCTGACAAGGTTGACCTAGTATCATAATTGATAAAAGCAAATTAGGTCATGGACTATGTCCGCTAGGGGCTGACCTAGACCCTAATAAGTTTTATCAATAAGAGTACAAGGTTAATGGGGTCGATTATGTAATATAAACTATCAAAAAGGGTTTTAGGTTAGGGAAGGGATAATGAAGGTGGAAAATTACTAGAGGAGTGTGAAAAATAGGAGGCAAAACTTAGGGGAATGGTTTTAAGATATAAGTGTGTAGATAGCAAGTGGTAATAAGGGACAACAATCCTCTAAAGCACCAATGGTCTACCCACCCCTTCATCGGTGCACCCCTTAAGGCATGTACTCAGAGAGATTGAGACTTGATGGGTTCTTACAAGATAGAAAACATTAGTAATTAATAAAGTTTGAAAATATTATGTGTATATAGTTTTTGCTATAAAATGACCTCCTGTAATCCCTTGATGAGCCTATTGAAGAAGTTGTGGTTGTTCATGCTCTAGAGATACCTTGTACAATACTTAATATTTACCAATATTATACAAGAATCCATTAATGAGGCTATACAGTATGACTCAAGTAATCATATATTTCTTATCTCACTCAGTTTAGTGCACAAGAAACATTCCCTATTCAAGAAATTTATAATATCCTCCATGTTATCAAGAATTACTAAAGTTCTAAATAAATTTGAATCAGGGGATTCATCTTTGTGTTACTCTAGTTCCTTTCCATTTTAAAGTAGGTTGAGATGATCTAGTACACATTCTCCCATCCTAGCTTAACATTAATATGAAATTGAAATTCTTGAAAGAACATCAACCACCTTGATATACATCCTCCTAGCATTGGTTTATTAACTAGGTATCGTAATGCCTGGTGATCTATGAAGAAATCAAAATGAGTAGCCAATAAGTAATGCCTAAACTTTTTTAATGTCAACACCATGTCTAGTGCTTATCTTTGTTGTCATATAATTATTTTCTATAGTTGATAATTTATGGCTAGTAAAATGTATCAGGTGGTCCAACTTGCCTTTGCCTAGATGTTTTAAGACAACTCCTACTGTGGTGCCAAAAATATCCACATGTATGTGGAATGGATTTTTACAATTAGGAAATACTAATATTAGTATTGTTATCAACCTTTCCTTTAACTCAATGAATGTTGTTTGACATTCTAATATTTATTCAAATTTTGGATCCTTGCATAGTAACTTCTCCATGGATACAGATATAGTTGCATACCCTTTTGTAAACTTCTTAAAATATATGGTATGACCAAAGAAAGTGCACACTTCAGTGGAGTTGGTAGGAGGTTGAAATTATTCTATAATATTAATTTTATCTGGTCAACCAAAATTTCATGGTTACACATAATATGACCCAGAAAGACACCAAAAGTTGTAAAGAATAGACACTTCTTTAAATTTAAAGTGATGCACAAATCCTCACATTGCTCTAAAATCAATCTTAGTTTTTATAAGTGTTTTTTAAATAGAGATAAGACAAACCAATCATATAGATAGACTTCCAAGAAATCAAGAATGAAATCTTTGAATGTATTTACCATAATTGTAGAAAATATAGCAAGTGCATTCTTTAAACCAAATGGTGTTACCTTGTATGAAAATGATCCCCATTCAATAGAAAATGTGATATTAGCATGATCTTTCTTAATGATCATAATTTGGTGATATCCACTGAAACCATCTATATAGGGATATATCTCATGTTCAACGATAAATTCAATTACTTCATTTGTAAAATGAATAGGAAATAGATCATTAACAAAAGCATCATTGAGTGCATGGTGTTCCCAACAAACCTAAATTTATCTTATTTTATTAGGTTGAACCACCATTACACTCACCCACCCTACCTTTTTAACTGGATAAATAATTTTAGCTTCTTGCATTTGGTCTAGTTCAGCCTTTACTTTGGTCTATATATTGGGATTGAGCTTGTAGGGTCATTTTTTGATAGAGTACGCATATTTTTTTAGTTATATATGCATTTTTATTAGAGATGGATCTATGCCTTTTACCTCTAAAAATATTGGGTAGAAAAGAGAAGAGGAAAAGTTGATAAGGCTCTGTTGGTACCTCACATACGATCATTCTTTAACCCTGTACAACAATATTTGATGATTGCACACATGATGCTAATAGTAATCAAGCCCCAAAAACATATGAAGTTGGGGGATTACTCAAGCCATGTTTTCAGCCTTAAACTCAACCAGGCTAGGCCACATGATAAGGTCAAACTCATGGATTAGACCCAAAAGTCCATGAAAATAGACTAGCTCAAGGTAGGTCATCGACTAGAAAAGAAGAACCAAGAACTTGTAAGAGTTAAAGCCATCATTGACCACTTAAATGTAGATGCCAAGGCCAAAGACACAAAGTTCATAAATATGAGGTCTGACTTATATATATATGTCATATCTGAGAGATTCTAATTAAAATCTAACCAAAGAGCCCAGCTACATATCCAAGTAGTAGATTTGAAGGCTGAAGTAGATGGCCTAAAAGGAAAAAGTGGCCATAGAGAATAAGTGGTAGGAAAAATAATTAGAGCTCATGTAGACTCATACAATTCTCTTGGACTCTATGAACATGCATTAATAGATGCAATAGAAGATGTAACAAGAGTCATAATCTAAGGGCCAACATATCTAACATCTAAAGAATGACCTCACCACCCACTTCCAGACCGCATACATCCTCCTAATGATCTAACAATTATATGTTTGATATTGGGAGTGGATAAATAACATAGCCTCAAACTTAAAGCCAGTGCTTGGGCTTATTGCAAACTCACAATGATTAAGTGCACAAGTGAGCACATCTATGGATCAAGTCCTTACCTTCATATCTCCTAGGGTCCAAGATTCATAGCTTCTAGTCTAAAAGTTATATAGCGTGATGGATGGGATGCTCTAGGTAGCAGGGGTAGTCAATAGAAGGTAGGTAGTGATCAAGTTTAATGATTTCTTAAGCTATAGCAAAGCCACTTCAAAATATAAGTCATTTTTTAATGCCTTAGATAAAGTGGTCCAGGATATTAAGGGACACATTGAACACCTAGTTCAGTTAGGACTCCCCTCCCCATTCCTCATAAATAGCATGGTCCTCTTAGAGGAAAAGATAAAGGAGCTACTAGTCATAAAGTAGAATGCTTAGACCATTTTTGTAGCCCTAGGCCAAGCACTAAACATCTCTAAGGTGGAAACCATTTTGTAGACTCTTGCCCAGCTCGAATTTCAGATATGAGTGGTAGTATAAGGTCTGAACAACATCTCCTTCAAGGAGATAATCAATCTAGATAGAGTTTTTGAGGCATTTAAAAATAAGACTCAGGCCAAAGAGAAAGAGTGGGTACCTTTTAAGGTGGCTCTTTAGAAGTTATAAGTTTTGCAGGCCTCACCCTTTTGTAGTTTTCCTTTTACTGGTTTGAGAACCAAAATTTTTGCATTCTTCCATCTGTAGGTAGATTCCCCTACAAGTCACTAGAAACTATGGTCAAATCCATGTTTTAAAGTTTTTTTGGGCAGTTAGCTTTCATCATGGGCAGGCTTGGTGAGTTGAAAAGATTAGTATTGGCCTCTTATTTCTTGGGTTCTCCTTTTTATTTTTGGTTAAGTCCCAGCGCCTTTCTATTGGTGCCACATGGCACCCCCACACTCATCCTTTTTAAAAGAGTTCTTGACCTCCCCTAGAGTAGTGTTAGCTCACCATGTGGCACTACAATGCTCCTCGAGGGCAAAGGGTTATTTTTATAGGACTTTAAGGTGTGTCATTGGTTGATGAAATAATAGGTAAGGTCCACTATACAAATATAACTGGAAGGAAGTGAACTTTCTACATGGCATCATGATGCTTATCCAAGGTAGGTTTTTTTTGTCAAAGCCTTGATCTATGCCATTGGCCAAGGGGAGTGTGCCTCATTTCCAACAAGAATTATAGAGTAAGTTTGAAGGGAGACATGCATCATTACAATGCTTCTTCTAAGCATTATGGGAATCATGAGGCATCAAAGTTGTGCCATATCCAAGATTTGAAGACCATCTAAACTCATAAGATGAAGCTTTCACTTTCATTTACAATGGCCTCATCATGAGCATGAGTGCCAGGTTCTAGGTGTTATTTCCTCATGAGGCTATTGTGCCTATATATTCAAGGCTTCTTTCTTTTATAAATGACTAGAAGTTAGATAATATTTGTTGTATTTTAACTACTACCAAAGAGAATAACCATTGTAATAGTTTTAATCTTGAATAGAAACATCAGTACTCTTTGTTTTTCATTCTAAGACCTTAGCAGGTTCCCTCACAAGAAGGATTGAATATTTTATACTGTGCCTTTGGGCCTTTTTTATTTTGTTCTCTACCCAATAATGAAGAGGACGTAGTGTTCTATGTCAAATTACATAGGATAAATGGATGTATGTTGTTTTTGTTTTCTTTCTCTATAGTGTTGGATTTTGTTTATATTTCAAGATTTAAATCATACATATGCTCTTTTAAATCAATTGTAATGTTTTAAAGGTTTAAGCTATTTTATGTAATATTAGAAATGGATACATTAAGAATTATGGTGTATCACCTTAGATAGTTTTATTTACATTTCCTTCTTCCCATTTGCATCCCCAATTAACTAGAAAATATGACTTATAAAACCCCACAAATCACAATTTCAATCCCACATTTGTAAATCTTCCCATAGGAAATTATTCACCGAGAATGAAAGTTTTATGCATCAACAAAGACTTAATTGCATTAGGTATTTATTATTAGCATCAAAACTTGATTCTCTTGGGTTGAGATAACCTTCCCTAACATTTGAAAACCATTCAAACACTTAGCACATGACCTATATTTACCTCTTCCATGCTTTATTAGACCTATGTTTTTTGGACCAACTGCCCTATTAAGCCTGTGTACCTCAAAAGTGTGTCTTATAAAATGAGACATAAAACACCCTTAATACATTAAATTATGACAAAAATATATATATATAGGTTCTCCATGACCTTAGGGTCATCACCAATTGATTGGAACACTTTCACTCAGGAGATAAAGGCTAAAGAACATCTCTGCAACTTACTCACTTAGAACTACCAATTTACCCTAAAGACCAGTCATGATGACTTAGAACTCCAACACTTGTACACACTTTTCATGACTCTTAATGCATGTAAATTTTCCTATGAGATATCTATACCATCCTTAAATATAAATATCATATGGTCTAATGGAAAATATTGGTCTTATAGACTACTTTCTTGACCTAATATCACATTGTCTTATCTGAACCAGACATGTCAACTTGTGAGCAAATTTTTCACCATATTCACTAACCTAAAAAACTTATTATAAGAATGAACATGACTTAAAATTCATAAATAAACTCTTCATATACTATGTTGTATCAATTTGACATGCTCAGACCCTCAAATCCATCTTCTCATCTCTACTTGAGTTTTTCACTGTTCACACCATTAGGTCTATCTACTACTGTATAACTTGGAAGACCAGTTTAACATATTTAAAGGGTGTAACTTATCCAAAAACCATCATGGTTATGAATTATAAGTCTCTAGTTTCTTCTTCCATCAATTTTATTTCCTTAACTAATGCAACTTTTGAGAGCTACAATAATTTCTTGATAAATAAGCCTATATCTATGCATTTTCTCCAACTTTTGAGACTTATCACCACCACCTAGAGGTACCTAGGAGAGTTGAATACATTCTCCAATATCTTTTCTATGGATTTGAGTCCATTTTGAGCTAGTTTAAATAATATCTTTCACATCGAGTCCTTATTAGGGTTTGAAGGAGGTTTAACATAGAGTTTGGTGTTAACAATTGTTCATAAAGGACTGCCCCTTAAATCCAAAACTAATGCCTAGATATATTATCTAGTATCCTTCCCCATATATTATTAATAGCTTATGTTCCCATGTAAAGGTTACACATTCCAATGAATGTCTAAAAGTGATTTTTGGGTCTTTAGACCTCATTTTGTGAACTCTAAATGGCCTAAAATAGTGTTTCATGTAATTTAATTCAAACAATGACCTCAAACTTTGTGAACATGCTTAGAAAAACATATCTTACCTCTTTCCATTCTCACATATGCATACTTGCCTTGAAATTTGATTTTCATGCCTCATTAGGCCAGGTACGGTCTAAGAGTGGTCTAGATGTAGACCTAGACTGAAGGTCCTACCCCTATAGGCTCACCCTAGAACTCTCATGAATTATTCAATGCATTTTATCTCATATTTAAATAGTTTTAAACAACCTTCACATGCCTATTTTTATTCATTTTCATGCACATACCTCTTCATGTCATGACTAGGCTCATGATTAGGATTCTTATGCAATTTTGATATCAATGACTTGTAATTTCATGAAATCATAAGAAATCAGTTTCATTCAAATTCTCTTTCATGACAACATCATTCAACATCCTTCAATGAAAACACTCTCAAAAATTCCCCTTATCACATCAACATATTTCCAACTAGGCTTTACTTTCTCAATGACATCAACCTCATGCAAGATGCACCTTTGATATCAATGAAAATAATAAACATCATTAAATACATCCTTATACATGTGCACACTCTAAATATATACTAACTAACCATAGTATAAAATCCAACTACCTAAGCTGACTTAACGAAAGGTGCACGAGTAAATATTTTCACCAACACCCCCTCTTAATTGTAACTCAAGGAGGTCTAAGGCAAAAATAAAGAGTATTATAATCCTTATAAAATAGGACCCAAAAATAAGTCCTAATAAGGTACATATGTAAAAATATCAAGAAAATACAATGATATAAATAAATTGGATAGAAAAGACCCAAGGAAGCATTGCATACACATCCCCCTATGATGCTAAATTGGGTGGAAAATGTTGATAGAAATAGATGTATCTCACAAACATAATGATGATTATTGAAGTAGGCGGATGCTCTATAATAGTGATAAGCTTCACAAGTTTACAAGGTGGGATGATCCACACTCATATGATGTGTGTAGAACAATAGTGAACACTTGGTGAAATACTCATGATGTTTGATTAAGTGGTATAAATACACTACTCAAAACACTAATATATTATGGTAATTGTGAAACAATAAAAATGGACACCCCTAAGTAATTCTAAATCTTGACTAATTCTAGGCATATCATATGTCACTTATAACATGGATTTGGTCATACTATCTAAGAAGGTGTCAAAAATATACAAGAGTACACCAAATAATGTCCTTGAAATATGAGACATACTACAATATTTCATATGGGTTCCAAAAAGCAAAGTAATTAATAATATACCTACATGTGATAAAACCAAACTCATTATTGTGCTAAAACAAAAAAAATCACACATGGACTCAAAGGCGGTTATTTTTAGAAACAAATCACTCCTATAAAATGTAACAAGGCACATAGAAAGGGGCCTCAAATGTCTCAAAATAAATGGCATGAGTGGAAGTGGTAGGTAAACTAACCAACTAATTCTAAATATGGCAAAGAAACTCACAACATTCCAATTTTTTTTGTACACGTTTCCAAAATCCACTATTTTGAACATAGAAATCAACTGATGTTGGGGATGCCAAAAATCATAAATAATGATCAACAAATAGAAGTGTTGAAAAAGATAAGGAATTAAGAAGTTTTCTATATGAGTGGTCTTAAATCCACTATTTTAACACATAGAAATCAACTGATGTTGGGGGTACTATAAGTCACAAAGTATGATCATCATGCCAAACTGTTGAAAAATATAAACAATGAATTGTCTACATGAATGGCCCAAAATCCACTATTTCAATAACATATTCAAAAATATAGGAGTCTTGCCAAAAATATGTCATGTAAAAAATATAAAATAATTTATAGAAATAGGGTCTTAATAATAAGGCCACATTAGCTAACCTTTCAAAATGTGAGAGATAAAAGGAAGTTGATTTCCAGAGCCAATGGCTTGCATAAGAAAGGAAAGAGACAAAAAAATTGTAAAATATTATTGTGGGGGGTGGAGAGTCCTCTAACCATTTATCAAACTAGGCGTAACCCTTTAATCTTGGAAAAACTTATGTAACAAAGAATGTGATGTATGGGCCTATGCCTACAACCTTCATAACCATTCACCTGGCTCTGATTATCTTCCCTTAGTCCTTATCTAAGCTCTAATTTTACTTCTTCTATGCTTGTTAATTGAAATGCTTGACCATAATTCATACACTAGACACCTAAGCCTCTTTATGCATGCAAATTTTCCTTTCTCTCTAAAATATCTATCATCTTTTTTACCCATCTCATTCTACACCAACACAATCATTTCATACATCTTTCATCACTACTTCACTCTCCATCCTTTATTCTAGCGTACTCAATTCATATAGATTTATAGGCCTAAAGACTTCATTCATAATTTCATGGTTCTTACGTTATTTAAAGGGATATAAGAACCATCCAATTTCCCATTAAAACTTCCATACACTTTTCATTTGATCATACACTCTCAATGTTATAACTCTTCACCCAATCAACTTTTCTCTCTTTTAGGTCTCTTAGCTTGTAGCCCTATTTAAGCACAAATTTAGATGATTTTCCCAATATATATGGGTTCATGATGATATAAACACATATTTGGATACCATGTATCTTCATTACACTTCACCTAAAACTACATGGCTCAAATCTCAAGGCAACCTACCCAACTCAATGCACCCTTCTTCCAATTAGATTTATTAAGGCCTCATACAAGCACACAATAATATAGGCCATATTGTACAGTATTGAACCACTCCAAAACCTCTTGAATCCTCTTTTACACATTAAATACATGTGATTTCAAAGTTTTAGTATTTTTGGCAGGTTCAAACAAAATTTATTTGACATTCCATCTTGAAACCCTAGCCTAAGCTTAAATAGGCCTGCACAAGGATGAGAGGGAACAAAAAGAGATATAAATAGTTTTAATGTAATTAAAAATCTCCTACCACATATAATAGTTATGTATTACCTCTCTCCACCTTTTCCAATTTTTTTAAGTTCAAGATCAATACTACCAAGACTTTAATAATCAATGATGCAAAAATTTTGGGGTATATGGAGGACTGTGTGCACTTTTCATGAAGGTTTGAATCAAATCTTGAATTGAAAAAATATTAAAAGTATTAAAAATAAGTTATCAAAAACAAATGTATATTCTCCACTATTCTCCCAGGTCCCAAACATTTTAATGGTCTTTCAAACATTTTGAATGAACTAATCTATAAAATTATGAGTGTTATATGGGACTGTGTAAAACCAGAATGAAACTTGCATCAAATTTTACATTCGTAAATGTGTTAAGGACTGTCTTGATGGTTAAATATTATTTTTCATGACATTTATCTTATATAAATCAAGCAACCACTATTTTAATCTCTAAAAAACTTCTTTACCTTTTCCTTTTAGACTGTATCAACACAAAGTTACTTCTAATTAGACTGTGTGAGCTATATTAAAAGGTTTCAATGGATTGTTTCTCTCCACATAGATTATTTAGCATAAAAATATATTATAATGATTCATAAAGGACTTCTTACCACATTTATATCACCCTCAACAACTATTTGATACCCCACAAACATCTATTTGCTCCTTATACTTGACTGTGTTAACAAAGTTCTCAAACTTATGAAATACAACTAGTAACCTATAGATAAGTGACCAAGATCCATTCCATTCAAAAGAAGAAAAAAAATAAAAACCTATTCACAAACCAAGAATCCACAAATAATTCTTCAAAGCATTAATTATTTACTGATCTCTATGCATACAAAATAGTTATGTACAAAATTTTACAAAAGGGAGGCATAATTCCTCTACATTTGATATTTATTGTTGTTTTATTCACCCTAACCACGTCTCCTTAAAATATTTACTCATATACCTCTATACTCTATGCAAACACTCTCTAATTCATTCATTCTCCACCTCTTATTATGCTAACATGCAAACTAATTCTCTTTTTCTTGTCATCTCCCATGTAGCAGTGGTAGTTATACTTCTTGATTCTTGACTTATATTACTCTTGACATGATATGGGAATTAAAATAACTCTACACACCTTCCTAGGACCTTCTAGGTTCATTAAAAACATTCACCCCCCCTTTGGATTACACATAAAAATGCAAAACTCCTTATAAAGCCTAGCTAGAAATTCAAAATTTTAAATTCTTGATTTTGGCAAGAAAAGTCTAAATGACTAGAAACAAGCAATTTCAAGTCTTCCAATGACTCCTAAGAAATACATGGGCCCTAAAATACTTCTACCACCTATCTCAAACCAAAAATTTCTAAATGAAACAATTAATAATATTTACAACCTATGTCAACTTAGGATGTTCTACATCATACTCCCTAAGTGGGGGAAATTTTGAGCTCCTTATCAAATGTTATTTGTCTACCTTATTTTTTGATTTCCAATTATTTATTCTATTATCCTATGATATTTTCTTACTACTTCACCTATTTTCCTTTTCATTTATTCTTAGTTAGTACCTTTGTCTTTTCCTTATTGTTTTATCTAGTCTCTTTACACACTTATCTTCTATTTTCATGAAATGTATGACCTGTTATAACTCCTTGTCTACCTCATATTGTATCTCCTCCATTTCTGAATTCTTTCTATCTTGATCTTCCTTTAATGGCTGATCCTCATTCTTCACTTTTGTTCTTAACTCATAACTTTCTTCTTCATTTGTCATGCTTGGTTCTTGCACTCATGGTTGGTATTGCTTCTCAATCATGCTTTCTCCTTCATTATCATGTTCTAATGGCTGATCATAACTCTATTCTCCTTTTAACCTTGTCATAATATCCTTGACATCTTTTTTAACTACCTATTGTTTATACTTCACCTTCTATTGGTGATTTTTATGATTGCCTTACTCATCTTTTAATAACATCTCATTGTCAAATTTAGGTTCATCATACCATAACATTACTTGGAAACTTCTCACCTTATTAACCTCATGCATACCTTTAACTAATTTAGTTGCAACATTTTCCCATTGAATATGTTAATTTATTACCTTGTTCTTGCTTTCTTTCCTTCCTATCTAGTTTACTTTTTTGTGGCTCTCCTTCTATGAACCTTTGTTTTTCACCTCTTGGTAAGCTATTTGATTTCGTTCATGTGCTAATTGTATCCTCTCTTTATTTTCCCCATGTTAACTTGCTCTCACTCCTTCTTTGAATCTCCTTAGGATTGATATTGTCCTCTTCCCAACATGCATTATTCTTCCAATCAACTCATTTGTGAGGACCATGGTTGTCCTCCTCTTTACTTATCTCTATCATGAAATCTAATGCTTCTATGCTTATTTTCTGAATATGATCATGGAGTGACTTCTTTCCTTTCATTTCCATAGTTAAAATAGATTGGTTAGTACCTATAAAATGACTTTCATGAGACTTGATAGTCTCTTCAAGGACCTTCTTGTCCTTGTCATCCCTTCCTGCTTCTACTTTCTTACTGTGTGCCTCTCTAGGATTCTCTCTCATATTCTTGAATTCACTATCATGTCCTCTCTTCTCTTTGCTTGTATCATGAGCTGCCAAAACTTGTTCTTTGACTAGCACATATGATTCTATGCCTTGCTTGTTCATGGTTTTAAACTTACCTTGACTTAAAAATTGGTTTTATTCTCCTTGTGCCAATTCTTGTTCACCTTCTTGGTTGTAAATTATGGTTTGCCTCTGATTTTGTCCCTATGTAACCTAGAATTTAATATTTTTGAGTTGTTCTTATATAAAACATGTTCCTTGTCTTGAACATATGTTTTCCTTCATCTTATAATTATGCCTCTTATTCATTTATGACAGCTCTCTCCTTTTTTTCTTCATTTAGTAACTTCAATATATCATATTTGGTTGCTATAATGGCTTCCTCATCTCCTATGAGGTCCAATAACTCTGATTCTTACATAATCTGATGCTAAATCCTTTCTTCTTATTCTAGTATACTCTATCATCTACTATTTTCCATATTCACCTCCTTGTACACCTTGTATCATGACTTTCTTTTGGGAATCATCCTTCATGAGAGTCAAACTAGACTCTCTATTCTATTGCATATTAAGTTTTCCATGCACTTTATGAGGTGTCCCAACTTCATCTTTTATTTTCATGATCCTATCCCTCAATTCATTGTTTACTTATATAATATGTATTCATTAGTTATCATATCAACATATTCATCATCAAAAATAACATTGAAAACTAAACCTTGAGACCCTTTAGCCTCTTCAACTTCTTGATTCAACTTTTCTTCTTCTATGCCTTCCATGAGGCATCCTTCTTCTTGAATATCTACTTCTCCAAGCATTTCTCCTCTTTTCGAATAACAAAACATTGTTGCTTCATACATGGTTGCCTAATCAACTTCTTCTTTTTCATAAACATGTTGAGCATGCTTTCTCTCCTTCATATTTTCAAACTTTATGTCTTAAGCATGGACTTCTTCTTTATTCACTATGGTACCTACATACACACATGACAAGAAATATCTAGATTCAAAAACTTGAGGCTTCCTTGGCTCCATCTCCTCCTTCTTAGGTTGCTTTATCTCTATGACTATTTCCTTCTTGAAGTGTTGCTCACCTTCATCTTGTCTACCAACCTATTCACTCCTCATGAACTTATTAATATCTTCTTTGAGATACCTACATAGTGAAATAATGAGCAGGAGATACATAGGATCCATAGGATCAATCCAGGAGAAAGAACCCACAACAAATAACCTGCAAATAATATCAGAGAATAAAATAAATTTCTCACACCTAAAAAATAGGTGATAATCCTATAAATTCTTTGTATTCTCTTATTAATCTCTTGTTATTTTCTCATAGATTTTAAAGTATTTATAATACAAATAGTTTGTTTTATGACAACAAACTATTTGTTTTCACATACTACGAACAAATATATTGTTGAGAGATTCTCAACAATAAAAAAAATTAACCTAGGTAAATAAAATTAACCCTAGGTAATAAATAACTTACCCTATGAACCCTAGGTAAGCTTAAATATTCATTATTCTAACACCCTCCCTTAAGCAAAACATAGGGAGAATGACAAACAAATATGGGTCCCGGCTACTAGGCCTGATAAGGTACCCATGTACAAACCAATCAAAATACATGAAAAATAAAGGAAGGAAGGACTTCATGGGAAATCCCCCCCAAGGATAACTTCCTTCACCCCAAGCATCACTTGCAACTGAAGATAACGAGGAGAAGCCAAAGGTTTAGTGAAGATGTCTGCAATCTGCTCAGCTATAGGCACAAACTCCAAAGAAAGAACTTCATCCTGAATAAGATGTCAAATGAAGTGCATGTGAATCTCAATGTGTTTTGTCCACTGATGCTCAATAGGATTTTGTGAAATAGCAATCGCACTTTGGTTGTCACACCAAAGAGTAGTAGGACCCTGTTGTGTGAAGCCAAACTCTCCAAGCAACTATCGAAGCCAAAGTGTCTCCTGACTAGCTTTGACAGCACCTCGATACTCAGCCTCAGTAAAGGACAATGTAATAGCAGTCTACTTTTTGCATGCCCAAGCAACTAGACCTGAACCAAGTGTGAAATCAAATTTGCAAGTGGACTTGTGAGTGTCAACATCACCAGCCCAATCAGAGTCAGTGTATCTAACAAGTTGTGTAGAACTTTGTGGTGTGTCATGTATACCAAAGTGAGTGGTGCCCCGAATGTAGCACAAAATATGCTTGGCTACTTGCCAATGAATCTCATGAGGCTCATGTGAGAATTGAGAGACAAGGTTCATAGCAAATGTGATGTCGGGATGGGTATGAGTTAAGTACAACAGACTACCTACAAGTTGCCTATATAAAGTTGGATCAACAAGAGGAGTCATACAAGTGGTAGACAACACAATACCTGACTGATATGGAGTAGGGGAAAGCTTACAATTAGCCATGCCAAATCGATGAACAAGATCTATCGCATACTTCTGCTGTCCAATAGAGATGCCCTCAGAAGACTGAAAAACTTGAAGACCAAGAAAATAATGTAGAAGTCCTAGATCTGTCATATCAAACCTATATTCTAACTTGTCCTTGATGTCATGTATCAAGGAATCTAAACTGCTAGTGAGGATGAGATCATCAACATACAAAACCAATATGACAAGCTCCTCACCTTGCTTCAGGATGTATACATTGTGATCTGACTCACAATGAATAAAACTAGAACTCAAAAGAAAAACTATCCATCTTCTCATACCAAGCTCTAGGAGCTTATTTGAGGCCATAAAGAGAACAATAGAGTCTACAAAATAATGATGAGTCTTGCATAAATCCTAGAGGCTACTCCATATAGATCTCCTCATGGAGATCACCATGCAAGAAAGCACTCTTCACATCCATCTAAAAAATTGACCAAGAATGTGAAGCAGCAAGAGAGAGTACAAGATAAATAGAATCCATCTTAGCTACAAGGGCAAAGGTCTTAGAGTAATCAACCCCTTCAACCTATGAAAAACCCTTAGCTACTAATATAGCTTTGTACTTATCTACTGATCCATCTGTAGCATGTCTATTTGGTCCTATAGACCCATTTACATTTTACAAGTTTTTTGTCCTTAGGAAGAGGGACAAGATCCCAAGTATCATTCTTCATCAATGAAGAATACTCATCATACATAGCAACATCCCACTCGAGTACACCAATGGCTTCAAAAAACAACACTGGATCATCTGTACAAGCTTGTCCCAAAAGGGCAACACCAGATGTCTGTGAGTGAGTGTGATGAGAATCAGATGGATCACCAATGAAAGAACCAACTGCCTGTAGAGTGCTCTTTACCCACTTGGGCAAAGGTGGTGAAGAAGATGGTTGTGGTGGTTGAATAAGTGCAACATCATCATCATCATCAACAATAGAAATCAAATCCTCACTATCCTCAGTAGAAGGAGGGGGAGAAGAAGAACTAGATGTACACTCCTATGGAGTGGGTAGCTCATCAACCTAAACATCCCGTCGAAACAACACATCATGTGTGACAGGATCAAAAAGATGGTAGGATTTTACATCTTCACAATAACCAACAAAAATGAGTGGTTGGATTTTCTTCTCCAATGTTTTACGTTTGTCATCAGGAACAAATTCCCATGCTTGACTCCCAAAGATGCAAAAATCTGAAATATCAGGCTTGATCCCAGACCAAGCTTCTTTTGGTGTCATATTTTGCATAGCTTTATGAGGCATATGGTTTTGAATGTAGTTTGCATAATTTACAGCTTTAGCCCAATATTATGGACCCAAATTTTTAGAGTGAATCATACAATTATCCATCTCTTTCAATGTTTGATTCTTCCTCTCTACTACATTTTTTTGAGGAGTGTGTGGTACAGTGAACTGGTGTTGTATCCCATGCTCAATACAAAAATCATAGAAAGCATTAATGTCATATCCCCCCCCATTTTCAGTGCATATCTTCTTAAGAGGAAGAGATGTTTGTTTTTTAACAAAGGTTTTGAAAGCCTTAAAAGTCTCAAAAACTTCACTTTTCAACTTGAGAAAATATACCCAAGTTTTATGACTGAAATCATCAATGAATGTGAGTGCATATTTATCCCCTAAAAAATAATGAGTTGGAAAAGTCATCAAATCACTATGAACCAACCCTAAGGGTGCATTTTCATGTGTGGCCTTACCAACTGGAAATGGATCCTGGTGCTGTTTACCAACTAGACAACTAGGACACACCCCATCAATACATGAGACCTTAGGAAGGCCTTTTACAAGATGTTTTGTACTCATTTGTTGCATATATCCATAACTCAAATTTCCTAATCTCTCATGCCATAATTTGCTGAGATTATTACCATGTGTTATAAGTGAAGAACCAAAAGACATAAAAGACTCAAACTTATCAAAAGTATAGAGTCTTACAATATGGTCTATTGTACCTGTAGCAACTATCTCACTAGGATCATTACATTCTCTTATTACAACATCATGTGAAGTAAAATCCATAGTTTTACCAGTACCAGAATTACATATTTGATATATAGAGAGAATATTAGAAGAGATCTGGGGTACAAGCAATACATTGTTAAAACATCCATCCTGTTTGTCAACAGTACCACATCCCAAAACTTCAATTTGTGAGGAGTTACCCATAAAAATATGTTATGTACTACAATATGTAAGAGAATAAAATAGATCCTTAGAATGTGTAAGATGGTGAGAAGCACCTGAGTCAAAAATCCACTGATCATGACATGAAGATATAGCCCTGGCTGAAAGTGCTTTCCCTTTTCCTATAGGAGAAGTAGAAGGAGATGGAGACAGAATGGAAATTTTGTGTTGTCTGACCACTACCTCTAATGCTTCCATCTTGTTAAAATATATACTTTCATCATGATTAGGACCACCACAAAAATTACATGGACCAAATGTTTTCTTCTTTTGCTTAAAGGACTTTTTGGTCTTAGTAGATTTAGAATGATGAGGTGTTTGGGTGGTGGACTCTGGAGGGTTATTTGAAGGTGCTTGATTTTGTTTAGACTTAGGTGAAGGTTTTCCTTTAGAATAATTAGCAAATAGAGCTTGAATAGGACTAGGTAGAGCATCTAAGGCCATTAATTTTGTTTGCTCCCTAGTCAATCTTTCACAAAAAACTTCAAAGGAAGGCCATTTGAATTCATCACCTAATGTATCCATCATAGTATAAAAAGCAGAGGAAAAAACACTATATGGTCCTTTCAACTTTGACAAAATCATGAAAATTCACACCTAATCACTTTTATCCTTGTCACCGGCTTTCAACTGTGACCTTATAAATTTGAATTTTGCCAAGAATTCATCTATTGAGGGGAAATTTGATGGAGAGAGAGTACTCAATTTTTGCATCTAATTATAAAAAATTTAACTCATTAACTTTTCAAAATAGGTTTTTAAATTTTTCCCATACCTCTTTTGGCATAGTAGCATCTGCAATGTGAAATTGAAGATTATCTGAAACGTTGAGGCAAATCAATCCAAGAGCCTCATCCTGCTTACAACCATATGCATATTTGTCTTTTTCAGTGGTGAATGTTGCAGGTGTTGTTTCAAAAAAATTTCTTGAGGAGTTGTTGCATTTTCAGCTTCCAAACATGGTAATTTTTAGAATTTATGGGTTCAAACAATCAGGATTCCATTCCCGAGGAAGACGATGAAGTTGACAAGAACAACCTAGACATTCATTTTTCCTCAAAACACCCCTCCTGTTACAATTTAACGTCTCCCGACAAAAAAAAATTTTAGCCTTAGCTTATACAAAAGTAAAAAAAATGGCTTTATGCAAAAAAAATGTAGGGGGATTTGACCCCAAGACTTCCTCCCTACAATTTTTTAACAAAATACCTCTAGCCACTTTAGCAAAGTCAAATTTGTACTTTTAGAGCTAGAGACTTGCATTTGAACCGCTAAAATTAAGAAATTAATAAAAAAATAAGCCAAAATGACTCACACATGTGAGATAAATTTTGAATAATCTTTGACTTTATCATAATTAATCTCTTGTTCCAGCAAGGCATGGTGATCAGGGAAATTTTTGAGAAATTTGTAAACACAGGCCAAGGAAAACACCTCTCAGCAAATGCAGAATTGACTCCACTAGATCTACCCAAAGGACTATACGGCCTAGTCCAAATCCATCCTTCTCAACAGGAAATGAAAGCCTGAGAAGTATGATAACACAAAAAATTATCAGATTTTGATTTTATGCAGTATAAGGCGTTCAAAATGGATGAAACCATATGGCTATGCTGCAGACTAAAAATAGTTTTTTAAATTCCTATTGTAACCTTCCAAAACACTGTATAGCCTAATTCAAATCCATACTAATTTATATGGAATGAAATATATCATAGTCATCTTTCACAAACAGGTCTTAGATTTCAAAAAAGTTGACCGTACGATCTGCCACATCAGAAAAACGTACAGGCACTGCAGTCTGCCAAAAGGAACCAGTCAGCCAATTTTTGAATAAAAGAGCTATACGGCCAACATGAAATGAAAAAATTCAAGTTGAAATGGATTCTTGACTTGATTTTCTATGCCCTTATGAAAAAAATTCTGATTTTGGAAATCTGTACGGTCATTAATGAGCATAAAGTATAAAAATTTTCAAAAAAAATTTAAACAAGAACCAGAATTTGAGAGAATAACAAATATCTATAACACATCAATAAAATAATGTTTTTTAATGTGTTAATAGATGAAAAATGATGAAAAATTTGTAGGGAAGAGGATCTTCAACTAGAACTCCAAGCTCTGATACCATGAAAGAATGAGCAGGAGATACACAGGATCCACAAGATCAATCCAGGAGAAAGAACCCACAACAAATAACCTGCAAATAATATCAGAGAATAAAATAAATTTCTCACACCTAAAAAATAGGTGATAATCCTATAAATTATTTGTATTCTCTCATTAATCTCTCATTATTTTCTCATAGATTGTAAAGTATTTATAATACAAATAGTTTTTTTTATGACAACAAACTATTTGTTGTGATTACAAAATAGAGAAAACAAACTATTTATTTTCACATACTACGAACAAATATATTGTTGAGAGATTCTCAACAATAAAAAAAATTAACCTAGGTAAATAAAATTAACCCTAGGTAATAAATAACTTACCCTATTAACCCTAGGTAAGCTTCAATATTCATTATTCTAACACATAGCTTCTTCTTCTTCTTCTTCTTCTTCTTCTTCTTCTTCTTCTTCTTCTTCTTCTTCTTCCTCCCTTGTGATAATCTTCCTTCTTTCCTCGATGACTAGCCTTATTGGCTAATTAACCCTCTTCTTCCTCATAACCCAACCATATAATTGGATTTCTTCTTCTTGAATGAGATCCACCAAAAAAATTATCCTCTCTAGCATTTTATCTATCTCATTCATCCATTCTTCAACATCTAATCCTCTTTTCCTTGGGTCTTGATTCCTCTTTCTCTCCTTGTGGTAGTCTAACTCAACTAAGTCCTTATTCTCCTTTTCTTTCTCTATATTCATCTTCATTTATCCATGTCTTTTTCACCTTAGAACCATGACTCTGACTTGGAGTCTATCTTCTCTCTCTTGATATTTTCCTATCTCTCTTCTCAGGGCTTCTCTATCATAAACTCTCTTATTTTACTCCTGAAATCTTCATTAGCAACCTTCAACTATCTCATATAGCAACCTTTAATAAATCAAAAGCATAACTATACCAAGAGCTTGCCTACTCTGATAACACTTGATGTAGGGTCCTATGCCTACAACCTTTATAACCATTCACTTGGCTCTGGTTATTTGTATTTAATCCTTATCTAAGCTCTAATTTCTATTCTTCTATGCTTTTCAATTGAAATCCTTGATCATTCTTCATACACTAGGAACCTAAGCCTCTTTTTTAATGAAAATGTTCCTTTATCTCTCTAAAATATCTATCATCTTTGTTACCCTCATCATTCTTGTCTCATTTTGTACCAACACCATCATTTCATACATCTTTCATCACTACTTCACTCTCCATCCTTTGTTCTAGTTTGCTCAACTCATATAGCTTTATAGGCCTAAAGGCCTCATTCATATTTTCATGGTTCTTTCCTTATTCAAAGGGATCTAAGGATAATACACTTAACTATTAAAACTTCCATACACTTTTCATCCGATCATACACTCTCAATGTTAGAACTCTTAACCTAATTAACTTTTCTCTATTTTACGTGTCTTCGTATGTTGTCATATTTAAGCAAAAATTTATATATATTACCCAATATAAAGGGGTTCATGATGATATAAACATATATTTGTATACCCTTTATCTTCATAGTACTTCCTCCTAAAAATTTATGGCTCAACGCTCAAGGCAATATACCCAACTCAACACACCCTTCTTCCAATTAGGTCTTTTAAGGCCTCATACAAGCACACAGTACTATAGACCATATCGTATAGTACTGAACCACTCAAAAACCTATTGAATACTTTTTTAAACACTAAATTACATCTAATTTCAAAGGTTTAGTATTTTTTTAGGTTTAAACAAAATTTATTTGGCATTCCATCTTGAAACCCTAGCCTAAGCTTAAATAGGCCTATGCAAGGCTGAAAAGGAGCAAAAAGAGATATAAAGAGTTGTAATGCATTTAAAATATCTTACTACTTGGAATAGGTCTGTATTACCTCTCTCCACCTTCTCTAATTTTTTTAATTTCAAGATCAATCTTTCCAAGACTTTAATAAGCAATGATGCAAAAATATGGGGAACATGCAAGACTGTGTGCATGTTTCATGAAGGTTTAAATCAAATATTGAATTGTAAGACTATTACAAGTATTCAAAATAAGATAAAAACAAAAAATGGATATTATCAACTATGCTTAAATTTCTCAAACATTTTAATTGTCTTCCAAACATTTCCAATGAATAAATCTACAAAATTCCAAGTGATATATGGGATTGTGCCAAAACAAAATGAAACTTACATCAACTCTTACCTACCTCTACATGTTAAGGACCCTCCTAATGGTTAAATATTATTTTTCATGACATATATCTTATATAAATTAATCAACCACTATTTCAATCTCCAAGAAACTTCTTTACCTCTACATTTTAGATAATATCAAATCATAGTTGCTCTTAACTGGATTGTGTGAGCTATATTGAAAGGTTTCAATGGAATTTTGCTATCCACATAGATTAATGAGTATATAAATATATTATAATTATTCATATAGGACTTATTACCACATTTATATCACCCTCAATAGCTATTTGATACCCCATAAACATCTCTTTGTTCCTTATACTTGATTGTGTTAACATAGTTCTCAAACTTATACAATACAACTAGTAACCTATAGATAAGTGACCGAAATCCATTTCATTCAAAGGAAGAAAAAAATACAAACATGTTAATGAAATAGGAATCTAAAAATACTTATTCAAATCATTATTTCTATATTGATCTCTATGCATACAAAATAGTTATGTACATAATTTTACAAAAATGAGGCAAATTTCTTCTACATTTGAGCTTTCTTGTTATTTTATTCACCCTAACCCTGTCTCCTTCCAATATTTTATCCTCTACCACCCTAATATATTCACATAGTCTCTAATTCATGCATTCTCCACCTCTTATTATGATAACATCGAAATTAACTCTCTTTTTCTTTTCATCTGCCATGTAGGTGTGGCAGTTACACCTCTTGATTCTTAAATTACATTATTCTTGCCATGAGTTGGGAATTTAAATAGATACACACACTTTCCTAGAACATTTTAGGTTCATAAAAATCATTCACTAACCTTTGGATTACACATCAAAATTTGAAACACCTTACAAAGCCTAGTTAAAATTTTAAAATTTAAAATTCTTGATTTTGTTGGGAAAAGTCTAAATGACTATAAGTAAGCAATTTCAAGTCTTCCAATGACTCCCAAACAATCACAAGGGCCTTACAAGACTTATACCACTTGTATCAAACAAAAAATGGCTAAATGAAACACTTAAGTATATTTACAACCTATGTCAACTTAGGATGCTCTGCATCAGAATGTGCTAAAAATCAGACGAAACAAGCCATTGCATATTACAAATGCAATAAAAATGACCTCAAAATAGTCCTGCCAAGATAAAAAATTTACCCTCCAATTGGAATAAAGGAACCACACATGAAATCTGCCAAAGAAAAATGCATAACCAAAAGACTCATATCCAATTTGTAGCTAAATATAATAGCTAATGACTTATTATGAGTTACTAAAAAATTCAAAATATTGTCTTGAAAATATGTTAGATCGATTGAGCTGGTAGTTTCCTTCATGTTAGATCATTTTAATCCCTACAAATTTTATAGATTTATGTATAACATGATTTAAATGGCTTGTAAAATAAGATGCCACCAAAAAATTCCTTCTTAAAAATACTTTAAAAATTATCCTAAGCTATAGAGCTAACGTTCAATGCTCTGGTACCATATTAAGATCTGGCCTAACTAGGATCAAATAAGAACCAAAGCATAGCTCATGCAAGACAAAAGTGAGAAGAGGAGAACTAAAATAACAACCAAGAAGATTTCTAAAATATGCAACATCTATGTATTTGTATAAAACTGATTGTGTCACCAATACAATAATGTGTCTCAACCATTGTCAAATATAAAAGGAGGAGAATATGATTTATGAAAAATTCAAGTACTTACATCTCTTTTCCTATTGGCCACTCTAAAGGTGGCATCTAATGATGTTGGCATTTGTGGGTAAGTAAGAGTTAAATGCATCCTTGTACATGTACACACTCTAACTACCCTTAGAATAAAAGTCAACTACCTAAGTTAACCTAACTAAAGGTGTACAATAAATATTTACACCAACACTCATCATCACTTTTCATTACAAAGGGATAAAAAATTATGTGATTTCATCAATGGTAGTGAAAAAATCAGCAATAGAATGTTTCTCTAATTTGATTGGTTGGATCCTACCTTATAATATAGTTTTAAAAAAATTTAAAAAAGACATCAAAATAACTTGTACCAATAAATAATGCACATACCATTAAATAATTTATTGATATGAATGTTACATCAAACTCA